>JARIHP010000091.1:0-175548 GCA_029282125.1 Mycena amicta
GGGTGGGGCCCTTTTTTCGTGAAGCTGGTGGACACGCCGATGCAGAGTATGCTTTGACGCTGTTGCTGATCACGACTAATAATCTGCAGGCGATGACTGGCTGAAGCGTAAAGATAAGATGCTGACTCAGCATCGGAAGAGCCGGCCCGGGCCACGGCATGGGGTTCCGGTTTGGAAGTGGCCGGATCTAACTGTTTACGGTTAATTGTGGTGCAATAAGCGGTTTAGGGTAGTTTAGTGCAATAAGTGGTTTTGGGTAGTTTGGTATAACAATAAAGTACTCGGGTTTGCCATGCGGAGTAGTGGCCTTTCAAGCAAGTTGATAGCTGCCAGCTGACAAAGACTTTTGCTCTGCTTCACATCCTGAGCTGCTCTGTCCTTAAGCTTCGACGTGCCCACCGACCCACCGGTTACATGCGATGCGACGCGAAATCCCGCTCAACCTTTCGCTAAACAGTGGAGTCGCCTGGTGAGCGACTGGCGAATGTGCGTATTCCTTCCTCGCGCGAGAACCACAGCTCACGGTGCAATCTCAGCTAAAATCGAATACTCCACGTATCCCAGCCCTTTCTCGTCCATCGCTTCAAGAAAACCCGTCACACCGGCGTACATTGCACATTCACGCTCGCTACATAACTACACTCCCGCGTACTACGCATTTTCACGCTCCTCACTCCTCGGCGTCTTCCTCCGAGTCCGGCTCAGCGGCACCATCAACAGCCCCCTCTACTCCCGAGTCGTCCGCTGTCCCGGAATCGGAATCATCTACGGTCGTTTCCTCTCCGTCAGTCGCATCCGCCGAGTCAACCCCGTCTTCCGAGTCGTCCACAGTCGAGGATTCTTCAACCGTCTCACCGTTGGACTCGGTCTCTGTCCCGTCTTCTGCGGCGGAGGGCGTATCGGCCGTCGCTATCGTGTGTATGTTATCGCGGAGCAAAAACGGGAAGGAGACGCGAGACTCACCTGCTTTCGATGGCTTTGCCTTCGAGGCACCGGCAGCCGCAGTCTTCTTGCTCGCCGTGGCCGTGGCCTTCTTGCTCGCCGTCGCTGGGAGCCATACCGTCAGCTTCGGGCAGGGAGCACGACACCAAGGGTGGGCGCTTACCGGTGGCCCGGGGCTTCTTCGATGCCACGCCAACCGGCTTAGCTGCTATCTTGGAGGGCCTGGCGGCCTGAGCCTTCTTGGCCGCCGTGGCAGTCGCTAACACGCACAATCAACCTCAGTACGATGAGAGGACGAAAAAACGAGCAACTCACCGACTTTGGCTTTGGTTCTGGTGGCCGGTGCAGCCTTCTTCGATGTAACGGCAACGCCCACGGGCTTCTTGGTGGGTTTAGCAGCGCTGCTACTGGGTTTCTTGGCGATGGCGACCTGTGAACTCAGTGTCGCGATACGCGCTGGGCAGTGAACGAGGCGCGTACAGGTTTCTTGGCCGCCTACAAAACGTCAGCGCGTGGATACAGAAGAATAAGCGACATACGGGCTTCTTGACTGGCTTCTTCGCGGCCTGGCGAGTTCATTGAGTACGATTCAACGCGAGACATGGGCACATACGGGCTTGGCTGCTGGTTTGGTGACCTGCACAACACACACGCGTCAGTAAGTACAAGACAGGGGGTCGCTCCGCTCCCCCTCTCGATGCAGACTCGCGTTGATTGGCCTGACCTCAGGTAGGTCTCCAAGTTTCAAAAACAAAACTTGCGCTTCTATCCAGCAAGACTGATTACAGAGCACGCAAGCCATATACATAGACGCGGTTTCCGTTGGTCAAATTGGGTTTGCCATGGAAAGACGCGGGTGTAAGCTTTCGCTGCATGCGATTACTAAGCTACTTGAGCACACGATATACCGACCCGCTAGCACAGGCCTTAATTTGGTAGATGCAGCATTCGGATCATGACTCTGGATGCAAGGGAGGCGTGCATCTGGGTTGTGTACGAATCAAGCTGAGTGAGATTGACAAATTGTAGAGATAGCTGAGAAGTCACGGCACTGGTCAATGTCTGCGACGGAGCACGCGAGGTATGTGGGCTAGCAAGGAGCACTGGCAAATCGTGAATGCAAAGACGGAGAACGTACTGCATTTGTTCGTGTCGGCGTCACAGTCGCGTGAGTGAGCCAAGTTTGGGGATTCGTCGTCGAAAATCGAGCAAGGTAGATGGCAGGCTCAAACTGAGGTGACTTTGAGCTTCATGGCTACGGAAGAACTGGGTACACAGTGGCGAACATAAAACAGAAGCTCGCAAGGATGTATAGCAGACGGGATCCAGAATACACGAACGTTACCGAGTGTTATGAGCCTCCGCTGCGTCCAATCGATGCCCTCGGAGAACACCCCTCCTCCTCCGCAGTTCCCGTATACAGCCAGTGACGGTGTCGTCGAGTCAAACGTGAAGCACGCAGCGGCTTACGTCGACAATGACGGCGCTTCCGCTCTGTCCCGCTAACCACCGTAGTTTCGGTAAATATGAATCGGGCGGCGTTCAGGCAAGTGCAGTGTGCATGGGTAGAGACTGGAGTGGCGTCGGAAGGGGATGTAAGCATGTCTCTATAGCGGTGCAAGCGGGGCAGACGTACCTTGGTTGTGATACTCGTCCTCCGAGGTCCATCCTCCATCGCGAGCCCAGCGCAGCCCTTCCATCCAGAATAGGCGTCGACATCGCAAAAGAAATCAGACCACTGACAGGCCTCGACGTGAGCGTGCAGGCCTTCGAGACGTTGAGCGCAATGGAGAGCGAGTGTCTTGAGGACAGATGACTCGGAGCACGATGTGCGGGAACAGGTACGACGCGACAGGTAGATGGTGGCGGGTGGAATGGGAATAGGACCGGCGCGTTCTTGTAATATCGACGTACCCCATCGTGTTGCTTGTTGGTTCTTGATGTGAGACTCAAGGATTTGCACGGTAAAACTTGTCTTGACTGCTTAGCGCGTACTCTTGGGTTCAATAAAGCGGCTAGAAGTGGGTGTGTGAGACGTTGGAGAGGGTGGGCAGGAGCTCGCTTGCCGTCGTATCGCTCGTTTTCGGATAACGGATAGCCGAATCGTTTGCGCTGAGTTCCTGGTATGAGGCGGAGTTTGAGGAGAGCGGTGGCTGAGAGGCGTCCGTCGGCTTATTGTGCGGGTGAGTGAGGCTAGAGTCGAGATGGCAAGGCCTGCTCACCGAATGTCAACCCTTCGCCGCTGGTTTAATGATTGTGGCAAGCGTAAGCGAACATCAGGAAAAACCTCCTGGGGAAATTTGGGTGGGATTCCCCTCAATTTGGAAACAGGTTCCGGAATTTCCTCTCAATTCCCGAAACCCGGTGCATTTCCAGATATTTTCGGTAAATTGACTGAAATTCCGGGAAATTAAAAGAGGGTAGTATATACATGGCGGTCGGTTCGACAGTTAACGAAGAATGCGGGACAGAGCTCAAGAACATTGCTCGAAGTCCATTCCTGGGGTGCAACAGGTCTTGAAGCGGACGCATCGGTTTCGAGACATCCCCCACTCAACGTTCCAACCGCCATGGCGAGCTAATCTAAGTCCTTCTCGAGTCGAAGTGGTCGGAGCAACGCGAGATGCGCTCGAGCAGGGGAGATGGTGGCAGGAAGAAGGTGGAGTGAGGGCGGAAGTAACATGGCTCGTTTAGTGCAGTTCTCGTCAGGATTGCGCCATACTCGCGTCATGACAGCTCGGCTTGCATGCCGCTCGCCTCGAGGCGCGAACGTGCGTTAACATCACTCGAAAGGGCTAGAGTGAGTGTCCAAAAGGCTAGAGTGAGTCTCGAAAAGGATATGATCCGATCTTTGATACGATAGAGGTGCGTTATAGAAGGGTAACTAAATGCCTCGATCGCTTAAATACTCACAGGTTTCTTGACCTTCTTCACAACAGGCTTCTTCTTCGCCGGAGCTTTGACTTTGACTTTCGCTTTGCCAGCCGCCGGTTTCTTCGCGGTGATCTTGCGCGCGCGCGCGACGAGGTCGACATCCTGGGGAGGAAAGGGTTAGCCGGTGGAATTCTGGGCGGGGGAGGTTGGACGTACGCTGCCGTTGGGTGAGGGTTCAAAGGCTATCGGCGCCGCGGTAACTTGCAGGGCGAAGAGGATCACTATGACGGCGGGTATGGAGATGCGCATCGTCCCAAGTCGTGTGTGTGTGTGTGTTCGTGTACTAGGAGGGAAGTTCGAATTGAAAGGACTCGCGCCGGCGCAAGGAAGATAGAGAAAGAAAGAAAGAAGAAGAAAAAAATTCAACGGGCACGCCCAGTGAAAGAAGTGGGAAGAAAGAGCAGGAGAACTCGAACGAAGAGAACGAGAAGGAGCACGGAACTTTATTACGAGTACTTGCTACTCGTCCATCAAACATCTGTCAGGGCAGTTTCGACGACCTCTTCACGACCCCTGTAACGTTTTAAAAGTGCACTTTAGCCTTATTAGGAACTCCGGTTTGCTCCGTCATGCCCACAGCAGCTGCACGCGCCGGTTCGAACCTCAGCGGTGGTGTATCATATAAAGTAGAAGTTCAATGTTACAAGTACCCAGATGTTTCACTTCAATGTTGTTTTCGTTGTGGAAATGGAACACATATGTGTAAATTTGCGCGCTCTAAACCTTCTGTCAGGGGGTGTGGAAAATCATTTTGATCGCCGAACAGTTTTCGTCACCGGCACACGGTGCCACTCCCTTCCATCGTCCATGTCGACGCGCAAGCCCTACTATCGTGTACGGTCTCAAGGGGACCGCGATCGTCGCCAAGAGAGATTTGAGCAGAAACAGCTCGCCAAGGCCATTGCGGCCTCAATTGCCCACACAAGTGCGTCACTATACATTCCGATAATCGCTCGCACGTCTGACGCGATTCTAGGAACCCTTATCGTCCGGTGTACGCTCCCCAGCGAGCTCTACCGGGTCCCCCGCGACGGCGCGGTTGTCTCGGCCTACGTGAAACCATATCTGCATAACGGCCTGCTTCCTCTTCTTCCCATATTTCCTGGTGCCAAGAGGGATACAGAAAACCTGCGCGTGCTTTGTTTCGAGACTAAGGAGGACGTGGAAGCGTTGGGGCCTGGGGGAATTGACATTACTTGGGTCAAATGGCTGCCTATGCACGTCCTCGAATGGCTCCAGCACCAGCCGCTCAACCGGGTTTATGCAGCACGCTTTGTTAAGCAAGTCCCGCTCTCCACAGAACAGCTCATCTGTGTTTTGTGGAAAAAAATCCAGGCGTTGAAGCCGTATGTGAAGGAGAAGAACGCCAACCGCTCGTCCACTCCCGCTCTGCACCTAGGCATCTGGCAACAATACTCAGACCACCCATGCATCGCTCATGACGGGCTTCAGCTCGTCTCGAACGAGCGTGAAAAGGAGGCTGTTGCAGAGCTCCGTACCCGCATTCGCGAGTTCATGAATCTACTCAAGCGCCACATCATCCCCAAGGTCAACGACCTTCTGCGACGCGAGTTTCCGTTGATGTACAAGCTCACGCCTGTGTATGTATTCTCCTATGGCGATCCTCGTCACTTACGCATGGTCCAGGATCCAAACGTATGTCCAGGATAGAACGCCCAACCTTGAGCCCAATTCTCCATTCAATCTCGAATCTTCGGTCACCATGGTCGCCGTCAAGGATGGCTCAAGCGAGCGAGCTCACAACGACTGGAATGACCCGTATCCTTGGCCGTCGGTGTTAGCTCCTCTGAGCGAGAACGGGTTCACGGGCGGACGACTGAGTCTTCCTCAGTTGGGAGGTAGTCTGCCGGTTCCGCGGCGCGCGATAGCTTTGGCACGCACCCGCGCTCTATGTCATTGGTCCACACCGTTTACTGGGGACAGACTTGTCTTGACATTCTTTTTGCCTGCATCGCTTGCTCGTTCTGCTTTGGCACAGGCTCGCGTTCACGATTTACTTTAAGCTGCGACCTATGTATAACCAATTGTTCTGCAGCGGTACTCAAATGTTTTTCCTTACATATGGACAGTATTTTACCACACTTAGATATTATTGGCACCCAATTTAAGCATCGTCGCAATGCCGACTGTGCGGCAGCCTGCAGAGAATGAACCAGGATGTATACCAGTCCCATCATCACACAACGGCCGAAGGGGCTATGTTGAGAAGCCAGTACAACCCTCGACAATCTGACAGGGTGTGCGGTAACCGCGCGGCCCGGCACCGGCTGAAACCATCCGAGTCCGACGGATCTCCACTGGCATCCTGCTTTCCCTCTACAGACTGCAGCATATTGCGTCGGAGACCCTTACTGAAGCGTGGACCTGTCACGCTTTAGAGCCTTAAAAGCGAATACGCGTTGCTCGTTGGAACTAAATACACCTTGTGCTATTTTTGTTAGCGCGCGATGAAGATCACGTCAGTGACGTAACGCTTGCCACATGTGTGTGACGTTCCGCGTCTCTGACTCAGACTAGGTGGCACGAAGCCACAGTGCTCATGCCTCCACTCTTCTTACTCATGCTCCGTGTGTGTCTCGCAGACCGTGTGGGTTGAGGGTGGGCTTAGCGGCGTTCTTGCTGCGCGATCCCTCTTCCTGTGCATATGTGGGCCGCGTCATGATGTATCGAGGGCACAAGTGGAGAGCATTTCACTTCTGCAACTATTCTCTGCACGCCTCTTAAGGTCCTTGACATCTTGGTCGCCACACTCCTCTGGGTGCGTTTTTTTCTCAGTCTTTTAGTCGTTTTTTTGGGTCTCATTTGGGGGTCTTGACCACCTATCCAGTCGAGTCGTCGCGCTCGTCGCAGGGAACAGAAGACATGATACTGCCGCAGCAGCAGCCCGTGCAGGACGCCTCTCTCTTCCCCCGCGCACCATCGTCATGCTTGCACTTGCGCCGGCCGGACGCCCTTGCTGCCCGGCGCCCGCCTGCCTGCCGTCGCCACCCGTTTTGGGGTTCTCGACTTTTGACCCATTTCAGCCGCCTTTCTTTGCTACATGTACCGCTCTCTGCCATCTCCACCCTTCGAGTTACAGTCTGAACTGCCGCCATTCGTCGGTGCCACTCCGCACAGACCATCACATGCAGCGCACGGACCAGTCACGTGCACTTGACTCTTCGCGCTTTCGTTCCACTGCCGGGTTTTCCAGTGGGAGTAGCTCTCTGACCCACACGTATTCGAGCCTGTTGTGTTTACATCGGCAGTAGTAGGGGAGCGAGCATTCCTCGATTACATTAGCCCGATCACGCTTTTTTTTTTTCTTTGGCTGGATTGCTGTAAATAGTCGGCGAAGAGCGATTCCGGTCCAGTTCACGAAGGTGCACCTGTAAAGGGTTGTCGTGAATCTGAGTCCTGATGGCTTGTGTCCTATTCTGCGTTGCATTGGTACGGTATACGGGTGTGCTATATGCGGATACTACTGGGCCGTCTTCGTTTCAAGGTGCAGCTGTTCTAGCTCCATCCGAGTATCCTGAAATTCCTCTCCATCTGATTCGTCTTCTGCCTCTCCTTTCCCCTCCTCGTCGTCAGCGAACAAGTCGGCGAGCGGATTAGCCGAGCTCTTGATGCTTTTCCATTTCCGCTCGCTGGTTACTATCGCATCAGCAATGCGTTTACGCTTGTGATTATGCAGCGCAGCTGCGTTGGCTTCCTGTTAAGGGTTAGCTTAACTCGTTCGCAAACAACAATCTCTCATCTACGTGCCTTAGAGAATCTCTGGTCCAAAAGCATGACGGAACGCATAACCAACTTAGCAAGATAGTATGGCCCGGTCTCGCTCGAATGGGCTCTGAACGCATGGATCGCGAAGCCGACTTCAACGATGTCGCCCTGTACAAATACGGCGGGATCATGCTGGATCACTCTGTGCTCCGTTAGCCATCCGCTTGTCACGACGAACGGATACACGCACCTTCCTTCTTTCATAGCCAGATAATGCACTACATTGTCGACGCAGTGTGCTAGCGTCGGCGTCTGCAATGATTTCAGGGCACCCACCGGATCAACCAGCGGACTGAATGCGCGCTGCAACTCCACGGGAATGGGCTTGCGATCACGGGTGAAGAAGCGGGTGTCGATGTCAAGGCTTTTTCCTCGGCCGGTACTGTCACTGGAGGAGGACAGGAAGGTCTTCACCGGCGCCGTGATCTTTTCCGCCAAGTGGAAGTCGATGGTATTGATAAAGTCGATGCCTCGTTCAAACGCGTCGCTGTCCATGCCATACAACGTGAGGCGTTGAGAAAGGTTCGCTGGTTTGGAAGCTAAGATGCTGATCCTCGTCAGGCAGGCAATCCGATAAGTGGTAACGCACCTATCCCATCGCATAGGTGGGAGCAACTTTTCACCGAGCACGCCGACGAGAGTGAAAATCCCCTCCAACTGAACACCGGACGCGTGAACCGTCATAGCCTTGTAGAGAGCTCCGTTAGCAACCGGCTCAATGGTAAATGCAGGCGCCTGGATGTAGCGTCAACCAGCGGGACAGAAAAAGCAAGACGACTCGCCTGCGCGCTATAGGCTGGGGTACCAATCTTCTTGGGTCCCGAGAAAGCGGCCATGAACGTTTGCCAGTAGACCAGCGCTTCGGCTGGGACTTGGCTCAGCGACAATGGTAGATAATAAGATGAGACGAGGCGTACCAACTGTTGAAGGGAGTTCGTTCGACATCGTCTATGCTGACTGTCTGAGGTGTCTCGTACTTGACACTCTGCGCCCGGCCACACCACATATGCACATATCCCCTCTCTGTCCGGTCTCCCTCTCCGTCCCCCCTACGAGCGGTCTCCTTGGCAGGTCCGGCTCTGTCAGTTATTACTGTGCGTAATACACGTTATACGGGCCGTCGGACAGGCCTTGGCGCGAGCTCGCTATGCGTCCCACGTTGATTTTCTAGCCAAAACCTGTCCGCTCACTCAATCTCCGGAGATATACTTATGGCAATTCGGCCACTTTACAGGCAAATTCCGGTACATGTTGCTGCACGTTTCTTTTTGCAATGTTTATCACAAGGTTCTGGCAACAGTCCCTATGCTGACTCCTCACTGTCGCTCGTCCTTGACTGCGGTATGATTCGATCCCTAATTTATTCTTAAGCATCGCGGTCGCTCAGCTTAAGCGGTGCCAGGCATTGATAAACCACTCTGAGTAGCTACGTGGTTGTTGTATATCTAGAGCATTGGCATTTTTTTGTGTCCGTCCATCATTTATCGAGTTGGGTGCTCATTCTGAGCGGATCATACGCGGTCCGGCGAGCGGAGCAACCGGCTTCTCTTGTTCCTATTCCGTAATTAAGTGTGACACTGCGATCTGTCTGGCTCCTCTATTTATTTCTGGACTGTTTACGGCCCCTTTCCGTTCTACAACATTCAAAAGCAGACGACCTAGAGGGGGACGCCTGCGTTCCCTTGTCCCCTTCTCGCGAGCTCATGTGCGCTCTCTGTCCCTTCCTTCTTCTTTTCGGTTATTCACCAAGTCTAGGCCCCCGTACGCCCCGGACCGACTCGATACCCCCTCGGACGACGATTTCCCTGACCTTGACCCGAATGGAGTTCCCGTCTTTGACATGGAGTGCGTGTTTCTGTTCTACTCGTGTTCCTGTCTCATCCCCTATTAGCAAACCTCTCAGCGACTGGTCTAGCTCTGACACTCTATCGGTCTCGAATGCCGCTCTTCCGGTCGAAAGGTGTGTCGGAATTGAGACCAGTGTATTCTCCTCTTTGTTAATCTACTGCAGCCCTGCACCGCCTGTAAGGGTGACCCGCTCGCAGACTCAGGCTCGAACTCTAGATGCCGGGTAAGTGAGATCGCCGTCTTTAGCATGCAATCGAATTTTGTTTCTAGTCCTCCTTCCAACCCGGTCGAGCAGCTTACGCCCTCCAAAACTCCTCCTCGTAAGAAAAATCTTAATACGGGTGGTGTCGTCGGGTAAGTACCGTTTCGTTTCGCTCTGTTCCCACTTAGTGTCTTTTCTTTCTTTTTTCTTTCTTAGGCGCACCTCCAAGGCAGTCGTCGACACAGATCCGAGTCCGGTGGTCAAGTTGGACTCTACTCCCGTCGATACTCAAACACGTTTGTCTGTTGTGGACGCCGCCAATATTCCTGCTCCCGGTGCGGGGTCTTTGTCCACTGTCGAGCGCGAGTAAGTCGTCGAGCCGTCCCCTTTGACATTGCATCCCTTAACGCATCTCAGGGAACTGGAAGCCCTCCGCGCTTTGTATCACAGCCGGTCTTCTTCCGGCATGGTCGCCATCGGGCCGGCCGGGTGAGTGGTTTTACGGTAGCAGACCTCTACTGACTATCCCTGTAACATCAGCGTATCCCCAATGGCTGCTTCCTCCATTGCGCCGGTCGCTCAAGTCGATGCTCCGAACTCTGCCCTTAAGCGAAAGAAGTACGCTACGCTGTCTTATATCTGTGCTTTAACTCACGATGTGCAAGTTCCGACAAGTCGTCCAACGGGGACTCTCCTCGCTTCGATCGGGAGCCTTTGGCCGCAGCTGTCTTGTCCGATGTAACCAAGACAATATTTGTGGTGACGTATGTCGTACATTTGTCGTTATCGCCTCACTCAACATACTCTAGTCATGTGCCTGCATCCTGTGAGGTCAATCCTTTGGTCTCCGCGCACATCCCGTCGAAATATCGTGCCGCATTTGAGTCATCTCCTCCGTTGCGGTTCGTTCTAACACTTCTGGATCTCACTCTACTTATGTCATATATAGGATTGGTCGGTTCGAATCCTGGAGCTCGGAGCCTGGGTCCTACGTAACCTACGCAGATGTCCTCCGGTCCTCCGGTCATCTCCATGTCAGGTTCGTGATGCGCCCGTTTAACTTTTCAGTTTGACCTCACTTCTCGAAGCATCGTCCTCACGGCGAGCTTCTACACAGTGCACAAAGAATTCTTTAATCCGGCCAGGGCCTCTCCGACGGCCGTCATTGCAGTGTCCCCGGTCTCGGGGGGCAAACCGCGGTACGTACCTGAGTTATCCCCGGCTCGTCTGTTGACCAGGCTTGCAGCCGGTCTTTGTATGTTGGCGATGCGGTCGGTTATGCCACTACCCCCATCAAAGTCACGCACTCCCATATCTCTGCGGAGTCGGCGATACGGTCCGCTACTGGGTCCACCACTCCCCAACGATCCATCGGTGGTCTTGTCTTCCGCGGGGAGTTCGAGCGCATGGTCTCCTTTGTTTGCATGGCGACAGATCGGTCCGCTCTGTCCGCGCAGATGAGAGCGAACACATTGTCTTTCCAAACTCTGCCACAAGGGTGGGCAACTGCTAACTGTGAGTGCAACCCTGTTGACTTCCTCTTTTTGTTCGTTAACGCTTATTCACAGCGCCTGCTAAACGGCGTCGGGATTCTAATCCATTCACTTCGTCTGCTCGTTCTGCCCCATCTGCCGTTCGTATTGATCATGCATTGGGCTTCGAAGAAAAAGGTAGATCCTCCCATGTTGTAGGTCTTATCCGATGTGCTCAAGCATGTGTAGTGCCTATTTATGATTGTCGCTCGCAAGCTGCCACCGCCACCTTCGCGGACTGCCTTGACCGCCTCGACACGCTTCCTCTCTATGTCGGTCAAGAACTGGCTGTTGGGTCGATTGCTGTCGTTGCCTATCATATTAATCAGTACGAGAAGGCGGCAAAGCCAGATACAAATCCGTCTGCTGTGTCGCTCTACATCAAGTGGGTTATGCTTGTCGGCGATCCAAAGATGTGATGGGATAGTGCTGTCGAAACTTGGGTCTTTTTTTCCCCCCACTCCCCACCATAGCTGCTCCGTTGATTATACCTTGTGTACGCTTGTCCTATATACATATCCACGGATCAATATAACCTATGTTGCGCTTCTCAGTTGACAGGTGCCTCTGACGCCGTTTAGTGCACAGTTGCAACAGGCTCATTTCTGCAAAACACCCCCAAAGTTTCATCATTGTATTTGAATTCATCCTACGGAATCTTATTACGATCTGAGGAGCCGTTGTTGTACTATAGTGTTGACGCCGGGCAATCAACGGCTGCGTCTTGGCTTGGTCTGGTCGGGAACATTCTAGTATATCTGGTCTGTGGCTCAATGGTAATCGTGTCGGTGCCTCCTTGTTACGGGAAGGTCCAGTGTTCGAACCTTACCGAGGTGATTGATTTTCTGCTCTTTTTGTTCCCCCCGTACTGCGGCCCCCTCTTACTCGCTGCTGACATCAACCGCCTCGGCGCATATGTCCTTCCGTTACTGGGATATGAGTGGCTTGCAATGTTCAGGGGTCTTGTGCATGTGCATTGTGCATCATTTGGTCTACCCTGTGGTAGTAACACTAATTTGATCATCACGTCAACTCCGCCTTTTGCATCTCCCCCCCATGGCACTTCACCAGCACAACGTTTGGCTATTTTACCTGGGCGGACTAACGCTATTGGCTTATACTTGGATTGGTACTACCCATGCACCCCAAAACACTGGTTCGTGTATCAGTCTAACCGCTACCTGCTACGGGCCGCCGAGTGCCTCTGCCTCTGCGCCTCTTACCTTCACTTTGCCGTGGATGGAGCATTCTTCCATTATGGCTGTATCCTCTTCTTCGCCTTGTGCGTCTCCTCTTATCTTTGACCACCCCGTCTCTCTCCATATACCATGCTCGCCATGCGCGTTCTCTAATGATACTTCTCTTACGGCCTTGTCCCGTCCTGTGTCCTCTTCTTCGCCATGTGCGTCTCCTCTTATCTTTGACGCCACCGTCGCTCTCCATATACCATGCTCGCCATGCGCGTTCTCTAATGATCCTTCTCTTACGGCCTTGTCCCGTCCGCATCTTATGGGTGATCCCCTGCAGATTCACCTCGATCTAGCATGGTTCCAAAGATACCTGCCATCTCTGTCCGCCGGTGTGATTGACCCAATTGACTGTCGCTTTTGTGTCGGTGATTTCTCGACCCATTATCAGCCCGTCCTCCACAATTCCGGTTGTCAGCCCAGTTTTATCCTACTCAGTTGGCTCTGTCTGCAGCATTGCGCCTTGTGGTTCCATACTACCATCAGTCGACTGGATTCGAAATATTGGATCAGGCTGATTCGTTGGCAGCTCTGCCGCCATTGCTTTCGTCCCTGGGATTGGTGCGTACTAATGCCTCTACGACATGCACCCCCATATGTCGGCCAGCAGTGGGCCGCTTTCAGCATGATGCTTTACGGCCGTGTTGCTTTATATCTTGCCCGGCTTGCAATGTTGATATTCCGTTACAGGCCAACCTTGTGTGCTCCCCGATATATGAATGTGCATGCAGATCCGTCGACCGGTAGAAATATTACCTTGCCTAGTGACGTGTCCCCGCAGCAGTTCACAGCAAGCCCTCAGCGGTATGGAGGTGGGCGCCAGCCAGGGCTATTCCCCGTGGCCGCCTTACAGTCCTTTATGGAGAGCGGCATGCTCGCGGACAATATCACCGGCTTACAGTTTGTGGCATATGTGGAGAGAGCGCGGGCGATAGAGCAGGCGTCCGGAGACCCGCATTTGGTCTGCGCAGATGTGGCTTTTACCAACCTTGTCCCAGCACTGAGTGTTCCGTCCCTGAAAGCCATATGTACTCTACATAAAATACGGGTCCCTGGCCGGTCTGTGTCCCGGGCTTATCAAGATCAACTTCTGGCACATACATGCAATACCTGTCCGCACTTTTTGAGTATTTTCAAGTGCTTGTACCCCACTAGCGAACGTGCAAACTCACTTGCTGCTTTACGTGCCCGCGTATCCAAGCATCGAAATAAAGATACGCTAAAACACGCGCATGGTCTTGGCCACAGGCCCAAACCGGCCGCAGTATACAAGCATAGCCCTGCATTACGAGCCTTACGCAGGCGTACCAGAGCAGTCAACAAAGCTGATACCACGGCAGATTTTCCGCCAAGTCCTCCTTCACTCAGTCTTAAACACAGGATCATGACTGATTGGCGTAGAGATTTAGAGCCGGAAGTAGTAGAAGAAGAGGGGTGCTGTGTCTGTGGTGCTTTGACCCCACTATCACAATTGACTCCAAGGGCCAACCTCGACATTGATTGGGATATTTTAGAGTCGTCAGATTCCGCAACCCGGGTTGAACGCAATACTGATACAGATCCTATCGAGAAACTAGACGGGCCTGTACTAGCTACTGACTGCGATAGTGTGTGCACAGAATGTGAGACAAAATTGGTAAAAGGTGAAGTTCCACTACATGCACTGTGTAATCACAACTGGGTTGGTGACGTCCCTGTCCAACTTCAACATCTAACTTATGCAGAGCAATTGATGATTGCACGAGTTAGACACAATCGCTGTGTTGTTCGGGTAGCTGCGTCAAAACATGGAAAACTTGTTGCCAATGCGGTCATGTTCCCTACACCCATTGTACAGGTTTACGCAGTGCTGCCTCCGCCGCAAGACGACATAAGTGAGGTTTTAGCTTTCATATTCGTGGGTTCACAACAGCCTACAGATGATGACTTTGCACGCACACCAATGTTGGTTCGGCGGAAGAAGGTGCAAGAAGCGTTGGAATGGTTGAGCTTGAACCATGACGGATACACTGACATTCATATTTCCCGTAAAAATTTGGAAGCTCTTCCTGAGCATGGCCCTGTGTGTGGAGTGGAGTTTCGCAGACTAGATTCAGACGAAACTTCTGTCGTGCCAGAGGCAATGAGCCAACATGATGATGGCGATCAGGAAGGCACGACTACCGGACCTTGTGCATTCTCTGTTGCAGGGCTCACAGCAGCAGAATATTCGACTTCTGACATTAACACCTTGAAGACGCGGGCCCTAGCTCATCTTAAATCGGGAGGCAAGATGCTGGGCATCGGACGAGGACCGGTGCCAGAATCAATGTTCCGCAATCCAGGCTTGTACCCGCAGATGTTTCCTTGGCTGTTTCCATACGGAAAGGGATCGACATCGCAATCCGTCCATCGGAAGAAAATTGGAGAGGACATGCGAAAGAGGAAGCTATTGATGTATTATGATAAACGCTTTCAGACTGACCTCCATTTCCCGTTGATTGCTTTCAACGATTCACAAATAAAAAATGCATCGTCGGGCAGCTTTTTACTAGTGCAACGAAAAGATGTGAGATCTATTGCAGACAGACTGGCTAAGGTTGACACCACGGTCCTTGAGAACTTAGCTAAACGCATGGAAGCTAAAGAGCGCGTACGGCCCCAAACCGATGCAGAGAAGGCTTGCTTTGCTCTTCTAGAAGACCTTGAATACGTAGGCGGGCATGTTCAGGGCTCGGTTACTTCCAAAAAATACTTACGCAATGAAGTCTGGTCTTTAATAGCATACAAAGGAGCGCCTTCCTGGTTTATCACTTTCTCTCCCGTGGATATAAAGCATCCGTTGTGCATATATTTTGCAGACACAAAGACCAAATTCTCACCGGAGATACACACGTCAGACGATAGACTAAGATTGGTTTCGAGCAATCCCGTAGCATCGGCGCGTTTCTTTCATTATATAACGACAATGTTCATCAAGCATATACTGGGTTATGGGACCGACCATCCGGGCCTGGCAGGTGAAACGGATGCTTATTATGGTACTGTGGAGCAACAAGGTCGCTTGACATTACACATGCATATGCTACTGTGGCTCAAAGGTGCTCTATCTCCCCAAGCCGTCCGTGAACGTATTATGGATAAGGATGGTATATTCCAGCAATCTTTGATAGCCTACCTAGAGGGTTGCCATACAGGGGATTTTAAAACCGGGACTTTAAAAGAGGTCGAAGCTCGAGTAAAGCTCAATCAGCAAGATCCTGGATATATTGACCCCATTCTGGCATTGCCAGATTACCCTCCTGCCTTGTGTTCGATACACGGAGATGTCTTGGATGCTAAATGCGAAGACTGCCATGCCGTCAAACTGTGGTGGAACAAGCACGATGAGACGGCTGATGATATAATATGGCGTTCAAATGTCCATAAATGCAGACGTGGTGTTGCCGGTACTGATCTATCTGTGCCTCTGAAACCAGGCCAAAAGTTTAAAAAGCAAGTCAAAGGCTGCATTCGGAAGGATGGCAGTTGTTCGGGTCGCTTTCCTAGAGCAATAGTCCTGGAAACAAAGGTTGATGTAGAAGACGGACATATTGACCTGAAAAAAATGGAAGCTTGGATCAACACGTTGTGCAGCGTCTTCTCTTACCTTGTCAGGTCCAACACAGATTGGACCAGCCTTCTTTCGGGCACGTCTATCAAAGCAGTCGTTGCCTACATCACGGATTATATCACAAAGAACTCACTGAAGATGTATCATGTCTTCAATAGCGCAAGGGATGTCCTGAATAAGCGGACTGTGAGCTTAAGCAGTACTACGGTCGCACGAGACAACAATCGGTCCATAATTATGCAAATGGTCAACAGCCTCACGTCAAAATTGCAGCTCGGGGCCCCCTTTGCAGCGTCATACTTGCTTGGCTATCCAGATCATTACACAAACATGAAATTCAAAGTATTTGGTTGGAGAGCTTATGTCAATGAGGTATTACGTGCTTGGCCCGAGTCTCCGAAAACCGCTTCACATCCGTTGTTGGAGGCAGAAAGTATTTTTCAAGCAGAAGGTAGGAAGCCTGAGCAAGGCCCATCTGGTTCAGATAGTGTTCATGAAATTGAGGAACGAGTCTTGTTGATGAAAGGTGAAAAGACAGTGGTGGGTGTCAATAATGTTGACGACTACTTGTACCGTCCTCGACGTTTTGAACACACCTCTCTTTATCAATGGGCTCAGATGTGTCAGCGCAAACGCCACCCTGCTCACCGACCAGTCAAGTTGGTTCCAGACTTGACCTCTGACTCGGATTCTGCTGCTGATGGGCCGTTCAGCAGAATAGATATGACCCCCCGCTGAATGTAAAAAAGCTATCACTGCACATGCCTTCTTAGATAACCATCCTTTAGCCAAAACCCATTACATTGAATGTGATGCTAGGAATGTGGATAACATTGTGCTCAATTTCATTTATGGCCATTTGCCCCGCAGAGATCAGGGCGACAGGGAGTACTATTGTGCCACGATGCTTACCTTGTTCAAACCATGGAGAACTGGTAAAGATTTAAAGGACGACAAGGAATCATGGCATGAATCGTTTGGGTCTTATAGCTTCCGTGATGATGCACTTCGCATTATGGCCAACTTCAATGTGCGCTATGAATGCAATGATGCACGAGACGATTACTCCGCACAAGAGAAGTCTAAGCAGCGTGCCATGCCGTTGTTCGGGCGCTCTCAATACCTTTCTGACGACAGTGGCGATGATGAAGATTGCGAAAACTACGGAGATGACATGAAAGAAGAAGGGTTGGATCTTGAGGAACGTACAATGGAAAAGGGTCCCCGCCAGATATCTAGAGAAAATCTCATGCAAGAGGCCGAGTCAGTGTTAGATTGGACTGGGTGGAAACAGCTTCACATGAGTGATGCTGCTGCGCCGATACCGTACATCCCTGCTATATCTATAACTGGCCCCCAATGGAGAAGCAAGATTACTGCTGAAAAGGAGGTGCAATCACAGCAAAAGAAAGCTAAAGCTCCTGCAACAAGCCGTCTCTCGAAATCTTCTACCCCGCCTAATAAAGTATTACTCGTAGACCAGCAGTACTATACAAAGAGGTTTAAAGCTCGATCTATGGAAGCACAGTGCGTTGCAGATACAATTTGCAAAGATTTCAACCTGAATAAAGATCAAGAACGGGCATTCCATCTCATTGCAAACCACTCTATGGCTGATGCCCCTACACAGTTAAAGATGTATCTGGGAGGTGTTGGAGGAACCGGTAAATCTCAGGTCATAAAAGCTCTCTGTCATTTTTTTAATTTGAGAGGAGAGCCTCATAGGTTTGTGGTACTAGCTCCAACAGGCACGGCAGCAGCATTGGTTAACGGAAGTACATATCACTCTTTCTTTGGCATAAGAGATGGGAACGGTGATGAAAGAGTTAATACTAACCTGACCATGCTCCAGTTGCGTGAACGTCTGGTGGGAGTTGAGTACATATTCATTGACGAAGTGTCTATGCTCTCTTGCACTTCAATGTATCATATCAGTGCTAAACTGGCACTCGCTCTAGAAGAGGCTTACCTACCTTTTGGGGGAATGAACATGATATTCGCAGGAGACTTTGGCCAGTTGCCGCCGGTCCGTGCGAAGACTCTGTATGCTGGAGACATTGATGTGGGGCGCGCAGTAAGCGGGAGGGATACTGTTACCGATCAGATAAACACAATTGGGAAAAGCTTGTGGCAGCAGGTAAATACTGTTGTGCTTTTGAAGCAAAATATGAGACAACGTACAGATACGGCTGCTGACGCCCGCTTTCGCACAGCACTTACCAACATGAGGTTTGGGGCATGTACCGCACAAGACATTGATTTTTTGCAGAGTAGAGTTGTAGGTCGTCAGCCAGGGAGGCCCAATTTTGCAGATGGGAAATTCAAAGATGTCTGCATTATTACAGCTCTCAATGCAACAAAGGACAAGGTCAATGATTTGGGTTGTGAAAAATTTGCACGCCAAACAGGTCAGGCCGTGGAGATTTTTTACTCTGATGATTGTAACCCGGACACAGTTGGTGTTAATCCGAAGAATAAATCCCAACGCCGAAAGAGGAAGATCAATAGACAGACGCAAACCTTCACAGGATGGCGACAAGAGATGCTCTGGAACTTGCCTCCTGCGGCATCGGATCACATATCAGGGAAGCTAAAGTTATGCCTAGGTTTACCAGTTGTAATCAGGTACAACGAAGCCACTGAACTGTGTATCACTAAAGGCCAAGATGCAAGAGTTGTCGGGTGGCAGGAAGCAGTTGGAAATCACGGTCAGCGAGTGCTTGATACCTTATTTGTAGAGTTGGTTAATCCTCCGAAACAGATTCAAATTCCAGGATTGGCTCCAAATGTTGTGCCCTTGGCAAAACGAACAGAGATGATAACCTGCTATCTGCCAGACGATAGCGAGTTGAAAGTCTCGCGCGAACAAATCCCCATTCTCCCTAATTTTGCAGGCACTGATTATTCTTTTCAAGGCAAGTCACGCTCAGAAAATATTGTCGATGCACACAACCTCAGAAGTCATGCCTCTTATTACGTCGCTTTTTCTCGTGGGACAACCGCGGAAGGTACCCTAGTTCTCCAGCCTATAAATCCGGATCGAATAACCAAGGGTATATCGGGATATCTGAGACAAGAATTCCGAGAGCTGGAGATACTTAACGAGATCACAGAAATGAGGTACCTGGAGTCCCTTCCCAGTCAAGTGATGGCTGACACTCGCCGGAGTATTCTGAATGCATTTTATGCATGGAAAGGTGCCTCGTACGAACCGGATACTTTACATGCTGAACTTAGGCATAAGCAGGGCGAAAGGAATCGGCAAAGCCTCCCAGATGTAGTTGGTTGGAGGTTGTTGGATCGTGACATACCTGCCCACATGAAAGATACATTTACAAGGGACAACAAGCGAAAAGCCGCAATGCAACGAACCCCCCCAGTTCCAGCAAAAAAAACCCGCACACCAACGAGGATGCCTCTAGGATTTCAGTGGGACAGCATCAACTGGAGTTGTGCTTACGACTCCCTCTTTGTCGTCTTGCTAGACATTTGGATGGAGGACCAAGTCACCTGGCCATTGGCTGTGGAGAATCAGTACTTGAAAGAGCTGTACACCGGCTTAGAGAAAATGCAAACGGAGGGCAAGGCAAGGCAGGATGTTCGCAACGATGTGCGTGATATGTTAGTGCGAGACTTCCCCGATTACTTTCAATATGGTAGGGCATTAATCTCTATCAATGAACTGGCAGCAAAGCTTTTTGGAGACGAGCATGGCGGCACCGCAGTGACAGGCTGTACCTTGTGCAACATTGTATACAATGTTACAAAAGGCTTTTCCTGGAATCAGTTTGTTGTCCGCCCAGAGGAAGAGGATGGATCAAGGATACCATTGCGATATACACTAGGTCAACTCATAGCTTCAAGATGGACTGAGAAATTGTCGTCGTCGTGCAGGGCATGCGGCAATAAGAAGTACAGGAAAACCACCTTGTCGCAGGCACCCCCGATGCTTTACTTCTCCTTGGATGATCGCCATGCACTAGCGGACCAGATATTTACGCTCAACGACGGAGAAACGGAGGCACGCTACACTCTCCGTGGCGTATTTTACTTTGCAGATAATCATTTCACTGCGCGAATCGTGAGAAAGGATGGCAACATATGGTTTTACGATGGTATATCGGCTCCGGCAGGTAGACCAGAAGGTTTTGTGCAAGACCACCCGTCCACATGGCTAGAAACCTGCGAACAAGTCGAAGGCAGTGCAGTCAGCCTTCTGTATACGCGCATTGACTAAGAGTTGGGGTCCCTATGCAAGGTCAACAGATTGCAAGGGGAGGAGGCATATACTCCTTCTCTTAATAGGATGTCTCGCATCACACCTAATCAAGACTTGGCGCTTCTTTTTCCGATTCACTCCATTAGCCGATTCGGCACGCTATTTCATGCCTTCCACGCACGTTCGCCGTGCCGCGTACTGCCGAGCTCTGCACCCGCTCTCGCCACTCTCTCCCCACCTCTTTGTGCACTCCGATGGCTTTTGACGACTACCCCCCCTCGCATCCAATCCCTTCCCCGCTCACTTTCGCTCGACGCGTGCTCGAGGCCGTCAGGACTCCAGCAAGTTCATCAACTCCGAGGCACTCTCCAAGCTCCTGCGCCGCCAAACACACAAGCTAACTAGCTCGAGTTTCTCCAAGCACACCTCGAGCTCTCGGGCTCGAGTCTCGACGAACGCAAGCACAACTTCCGAGTCTGCCTGGCGCCATTGCCGTCTCCTCGACATTCTACCATGCTTCGCAAGCTCAATTCTCCGCAAGCTCAATTCTCCGCACGCTCAAGCTCCCGTCAAGCTCTTCGAGTTCGAGCATCTCAAGGCAGCAACTCTATCTCAAGAGCCTCCCGCCCTGTCAACGCATCAAGACGTCGCCGTGGCCCAGACTACAAAGACAGCGACGGCTTTCCGGCTCTTGACTCCGCTCAGGCTATCCAATTGTGCAGGGCTTCCGGACGAGCACACCAAGGGATCCAGAGGCCAGAGCGAGCGCTAGGCGATGGGACGACGGACGACGGACGAGGGCTGTTCACGATGAAGGAGCGCTCAAGTGTCGAGGTACGTCCTAGGTCTTCCATAAGCGATCTGCCCTCATTTTATCAAGATGCAGGTCCTTGCACACTTCCCACCACCGCACTTTCCACTCACCAGCCGCCTCACTACCCCAACGAACCCCCAGCAATCATGTTTGATGCCGCGACGACTTACCAGCTATGGCCCATCCCGCTCACCAGCTGCCCAATAGGCCGGCTAATGCTCCGCACGCGTTATCACGTCAATCGCCTTTCCAATATCACGTCGACTCGGTCCCGGAAAGCTAACCGATCCATCGAACAGCCTCGAGTCGACGAACGGACGAGTGGGTCTTTTCGGTCACCGGTGAGCGTTCACTACGCCACATACTTCCTCCTGATCCTGACGCTTCGCTGTCGGCAAACCCTCCCGTATTGCCGCATCGACGCCATCGCGCTCCGCATGCTTCAGAAGCGACGAGTCGCAGCAGTATTGGGTACGTTGTCTCTTCGGTGCGTGAAACTGTCGACTTACACGAAGCCTTTAGTTGTTGTCGCTCATTGCGGAGGTGCATCTGCACCGCTTCCCTCATTTTTCTTTCCCTTTCTGACTACAACTCAAGGACAACACTTTGGCTGTAATCTACACCCGTACCCGCGCGCGCTTTGGTGTGTCTTTCAGTCTTTCAATTTCCATGCGACTGCTAAAGATATAAACCTATAGCTTCTTCGTGGACATACTCCTCGACCCCGCGGGATACAGGCTGGCCCCGATCTCTAAGTATGCAAAGCAAGAGTCAACCCCAACGCACTGCAGGCTAGTGCTGGGATGTGGATTCACAGGGCTGTTGAGGATGCAGATGGGCTGGCTGGTAGAAAAAGATGTATGTGTCTGTGTGCGACCGCTACAAATCAAATGAATGAATACAAATCAAACGAAAAAATTAACATCTAACCAAGACAGGATGAGATGTAGGAAAATATCAAGGGAGGTGAAGAATGAGTCAGAGACGGTAACGCGCATGATCGTTGGTCTCCCCCATCCCAAGTCCTTGGGCGGAGCGGAGCGCAGCCCCGCCTTGTTCCTTTGTATCAAGCAGACGACGCGATCTTACTTAAATCTTGGGCGCCTAATGCGCTTCTTCTGTCAAACTTCTCATCACTATCACACTTCTCTCTCACGCTCAAACACCCACGTCTCGCCAGGAGCACGCTCTCCTCGCCTTCACATGCAGGCTCTGAAGCTCTCTACTGCTCGCTAATCGCCGCCTCAAACGGTCAAGCCGTTGTACCGAAGTCTACTGGAAGGAACCTGATGGAAGGTACGCCTCGAAGCAACCACCCGGCATACAAACATCTCTAACGAGCGTCAAGCCCTCCTTCTGCCGCCCTCACCCTGCGCTCAGCCGACCGACATCCGAGACTGATGAGCGGCCGTCGTCGGGCCAACGTGCGGTGCTGACAGCAGCATGAATCGACGAAAACCAAGACGGCAATGCTGTCGATGCCGACGTTGCAGCTCTCTCAGAACCACAAGCAAACACTCACGAGCAATTTCACCCTCAAGCACTCAAGCCTCGGCGACTAGAAGAGCCTGCCACTCTCCGATGCCCCGCATGCAAGGTCTACAGACATCAAAGTTAACGCGCTGGGTACGGCCGTCAACCCTCCACTCCCGTCAAATTCCTTCAGCTCGCAGAGCGCGGAACAGACCACGAACAGACCCGAACGGACAGAAGTGAGAGGGAGATGCGAGCTGGGCGGGCAACGGCGCTCTAGGTGTGTACTGGCTTTTCACGCGACAATGCTGATGGACATTGAACACGAATTGTCTACACCTACGCGCCGCCACCGACTCCGCCTCGTGTCAACCTTCTGCACATAGCTCATTCACCCCGCGATCCAGCCAGCATGTGCCGCGATCCTTCACTCCAATTCCGCGCAGAGGCCGATGCCGATTGCTGAACATCGCACACGCTACGCCCCGAGTCAACGTCAAACCTTTGGCCAAGCACCGACCATTTCCGCGGCAACTACGACTTCGATGGTTTCGGTGAGAAGGACATCGATGCTGACTGGGACCGGGCCCGAGCACCGCGCCGTCGCGATTTGAGTCGACAATGTGCGTTGCAGTACTCTCTGCCTTCTGTTTTCTCATCCACAGTAGATCGAGCACCAATGAAGCTTTCGTGAAGAACGAAGAACATTGGGTCTGGACATAAAGTGCCCACGACTGAGAATAATCGAGGGTGCAGGTGCGTTTCCTTGATTCCGAATGGTGATACACTATCGTAGGATTCGTAGCTCTCCGGGTCCCAGAAGAAGAAGTGAAGTCGTCCTCACGCTTGCGTAGTATCATTCGTCGTCCAACCGCCCTCCGCCTGCCTATACTAGTTATGATGTATGCACACTATGTATAGAATCTCAATGCGGCGCAACTATCCATTCGTCAAAAATGAAGTTATCAAGCTGAAATACTGTTGTGCGAGCTCCTTTTTTGTTTTCTAACATCTATCACCTTAGGGTCAAACTCTTGTATAGTGAGGCTGCGTCCTTTAGCTTACATGCTCGGGTAGTTCCAGCACACAGCGGTTTCGCACGAATGCGCCCGGAATGCATGCAAGGCAAAGCCCACTTCAACAATGTCAGCTTCGGCAAATGCCTTAGGGTCTCTGTTTTTTTTTTTTCCATGACGCCGGCCCGTTGTATTTTGCTCGGCAAGACAGGTCACAGTGGTTCAACCAGTAATCTGTCTTACGACTCTCCGTTCCGAGTCGGATCCGGGATCACCCCTGGCCAGTACAAATTACGATGTCTGGTTCATCGTAATGTGGGCAGTGCGGCGATAAAACCACCGGGAAAGGAGTCACACCCCTTAGGTTTGACTTCTGCCGGGATGATAGATCTGCCCGAGCCAATGCCACATTTACACTCGATGATTGAGCGCCCACACGGCATCTGCGGTGTGTTCTAATACGCGCGCATATGTTTACCTCTGCAGATTGTAAACTGAGAGGGAAGCATTGGCGTCGGAAGAGCCTGCTGAGTCAACAGGGTATTGCCTTCGGCCTGGCCATACATTTGGAATCGGATCCAGCAAGGGGCCTCCTATATGCATGCGTCACCTGAAATTAGAGAGCAAGGAGTATAAGACTGTGTCTGGTTTCGCATATCCGTTACCGTTGCTCTCCCACTTCCATCATGGCCCTGGTGCGCAGCCAGCATCGTGGCGACGCCCACGTTATCCAGTCCAATGCTGCGAATACCCCCTTCCTGCTCGAGTACATGCGAGAGTGGTGTGACGAGAAGCTATGGACTGTTGCGACGTACGGCCCGGTCCAGTGGGAGGCTGTACGCCGCCGCCTGGCGCATACTCAGTCGCTCCGTGAAGACGCAGTAAAGGCACTGCTTCGCCGTAAACAAGCAGGGGCACATGCAGGTGTGTCGCAGCTTGGCTGGTTTTAACTGTTACTGAGTATTCGCGGCTAGCAAACGTCTCGACTTTCACCTTCCCTATGGAAATCTGGGGAGAGATCGCCAAACACAGTGATTTGTTCTCGATTGCCTCGGTGGCCGCCACTTGTACGTGCTGACTCCGTGTGGTGTATCACTTCTGACGGTTTTTAGGTCTGCGCCTGCACCAGGTCATGAACGACGACCTCGAACGCCGCATGGTAAAGGCCTTCGACATGGTTGGTTTGGATTGGATGGCCGTCCGATTCATGCTGCGGGGCACGCGCGGCTTGCTCACTGGCAGTGCTGCTCTGTGCATGGTTACCCCGGGCTGCGGATACTGGACGTTCGAGGCATTGGGTACGATGGAGTTCTTTGCCAACAGGAAGCACGCTGCCTTGCTGCTGACGTTTCTTACAAACGGCCTTGGCTGGGATCTGGTACGTCGTAAATCCTTGAGCCGATCCGCTGAGCATTCAACCCATAGTGCAACGTCGTCCGGCGCAACCCTATCGTACCGCAAATCTACTTGTTACGCCGTCGGGCGACAGTCCCTGGCAAGCACCCCCTGTCTATCTTGATCCGCATTTGCGACCTCGATCCCCCTCGCATCAAGGTCTTTCGGTCGCCGCTGACCAGCGACTTCGCACATTTTGACGGCTCCCGTCTCGTTGTCCCTTACGCAGCGTATACCCGCACCGGCGTCGCTATCCCGAACCTCGCATTTGAAAACCTCTCGCTTGAGATCGGCCCGAGCCTAGGCCTCGCGTCGGAGTGGAGGGCCATCCGTCATAACATTCGTGTTCGAGAGCTTACCCGCGAATACGAAGGTTCACCGTGGACTTTCAATATGCACTCTACGCAGGGGCCCGAGACGTTCTCGTTTGCGTATCGCACGCGCATCACTGAGGCAGCCGGCAGAGAGCATCATACCCCGATATGGACTCGCATTCATCTTCCGAGATCCGTGTTGCCCGACGACGACAAGGACAAAGCTGCGCCTTTCTTGGCCGTGAAGGAGGACGACGAGCTCGACGAACACGGTAAGTAGATCGGTCCTTGTCTGTTGTCCATGCGATTGAACTTCCCAACAGCGGGCCCGCATGTAGACGAATATGAGAGACGCCTGTATGCTCCTTGGTAGTCTACCCTTGCACGTCTCAGTACAAATCGCCCAGTATATTATTTTAATTAGGTTTATCGATTTAGGGATATATACGTACTTGTAATCGATACACACCTTGCCTACGAATATTTTGTTGAACAGCGTTAAGAAGAGAACAACTAAAATTGTGGGCAGTAGATTATACTCTAAATGCTGAGAAGAGACCGAAACCTTCGGTGTTCGTTGGATTATCAATGGCAGTTTTTTGCGATTTCCGCTTAACATGAATCTCGGCGGCGCCTAAAGGCTCACTTAAGATAGCTGTACTGTCCAGATGCTGGACAGCTCGTGGATGCTGTGCCTGCTTTTCGCCGGGTTCTGACGAGCCGTTGTACTCCAATATTATTGTCCGAAGGCAACGGCAAACCGGTCCGCCCGAGCCGGCTCGTAGAACCGAGTTCAAATCATTGCCTGCCTGCGCATGCACTCTTTGGTATCAACTAGCACTGGGCCGCAATGTCACAATTGAACAGTCAGAGTCTACATGTCGACTGAGCGGAAACCGCCTATTGCTACGATATTCCCGGATCTATCGCGGTCGATTTGAAGCCCCCCCGCCACCAGCTCCACCATCCACTCCATAGCAAGCTGAAGGCATATACCTGAATTGTTACGCTTGGGGCGCTCGTTGTTTACCCACAACTGGCCAACGCGAGGGCGGAGCTGCTTGGATCGAAGCAGATGGACCATCCACGGCTGGAAGATACGCTCGATAGTAGTTTCGCGGGCCTCGACGGCGGTGATGTTGGGCTCGAACACGACGAGATCCCGTTGCGAGTCGGCTTCAGCATCGACGATGACCGCGACATTAGCATGCCATTCGACTTTGGCGGCTTCCTCCGCCGTCATACCCAGCAGTGGTTTGCACGGGAAGGACAAGAGCGCTATGGTGAACGGTCTGCGCACCCTTGGGTGGGTGAGCGCTGAAAGTGTCCCGTAAACTTGAAATGGGGCGGAACGGTATGGCTGAGACGACTTGTACACTGCGTCTCTATAAGCGAGTGGGCGCACCACGACCTTGAATCGACAATTAGTACAGTAAAAGCAGCTATATGGCGGCGCCTTACTGTGCACTGATTGAGTAGAGTCTTATCTAAGGCACCGAGCGACTTGAGGAAAGCGTGTGTGTCGCCTGACGAGGTACCAGCAGCGTGGAGAGCCGTGTGAACTTGCTCTTCTTCGCAGCTCCCGCCAGTGCGAGGTTCTCGTGAGTCACAAGAACTGAGCAAAGGAAGGGACAGATGGCGAGGAGGAGCGGTGGTTGCAATGATGCGGAAGTCGGCTTGTGAAAGTCTGGCTCCGGTCTTGCGCATTTTTCGGATGATGTGCCCGAGCTGCTTGGACTGCTTGTTGATATCGTACCAGTTGACCTTGCCGTGTGACTTTCGGTAAGTACGAATTAGGTCCAGTTGTGCCTTGGTAAGAGTCTGTCCGACGAGCACACGCAGCGCGTCCAAAGCGTCGTCAGCGTCAGAGTCGCTGCCACTGTTGGCCTCGTCTGAAGGCTCAGGCTCAGCCCGAGGGCGAACGACCTTCTAAGTGTGCATTGAGACGTTTGAACCAAGGAGGAATGACTGCAAACCTTCTTCCTTGCTCTGGGCATGGTGGCGATGGGAAAATTTTAGCAAGTCACGAGACAATGTCACGAGCGTTACGTACGCATCTCAGGCGGCGTTAGGTCGGTGCGCAACCAACTGTATTCTACTCGGAGCAATGCCTGTGATGGGGGGCGTGGCGACGGGCTGGTATTGCGGAAGCTTCGGGATGTGAGCGGATGCCTGTGGCTAATGTGCGTACAAATTTTCAACTCGGGCTGGTCAGCACGGGCGTGAGGCCAAGCCGCGCGGATTGAGTCTGGTTCTCGCGTCGAAGACCGTCTGACCGGTGAAACGCAGAGCGGTGCATAACAGGTCTCCGCCGGAATTGGCCGGATCCCCACCTCGCGCGGAGCCCGGGACTATCGTCTGGCGGTAATGGTGCACCGGCAGATTAAGCTGAGATATACGACGTGCCTTCTTCGCTCGAAAATCGAAAAAAAAATCATTCCTCTACCCTTACTAAGATATCATTGCCTAGGCTGTTCGTTACCTACGTTGCCACTCTGTGTTGATGGAGTTGCTGGTGCCTGTTCCGCTCTGCAGCTCGGTATCCCACGTGTGCCTCAGCCTAGCCGCGCGAGCACGAAAATGGAACCGGACGTCGCAGGGAACATGATTGGCGTCACGCGATTGAATCCGACGCAAAACTTTGCTGATTTTGGAGTACTGACCGTAATGAGACAGTGCAGATGGCCCGGGAGCTGCAAACATTACGCACCTTCAGGTATTCGGCGGTCATCCCTTCGTAGGCCTCCATGGCTTTGAAGAGGTCGTCGAGGCCCGGCATCTCCTACGTCAAGTCTGGTGAAATCTCGCTCGGGATAAAGATCCATACCTCTGCCGTCGGGACCTTAACAGAGGCCCCATTCCAGAACATCGCCTGCATTTTGTGCCGCCAGCTCCGCACTTTGAGTGCTTCGGGATCATTGTCGAGGGCCGCTGTCGTTTGTCAGACTCCACCTGTAAGCCAATTGACCAACTCACAGGCGACATGCTCCTTGCCGGTGCGAAGCTCATCCTCCGACTCCACGCCGCCGTCGAGGTGCTCATCCTGAAGGCCCGCGTCTGCGTCATCCGATTTCTTATTTTCGTCGTTGCCGTCCGCATTTGGCTGGGTCTGGCTCGCGTTACCGTTGCGCTTGCGCTTGCGCTTGGAGGCAGGCTTAGCGACTCGCTTCGCCGATGATGTATCGCGTTTACGCTTCTCGCCGATCTCTACGCCTTCTTCGCCTGAGCCCGTCAGCAATCAAGGATCGTCGAAGAATAAAATCGCACCCAGCTCGTGCGCTTGGTCTTCTGTCCCCTCAGCTTGCTTCCCGTTCCCTGCTGCGGTTAAATTGCTGTAGCCAGCCCGAAGGTAGAAGCGCGCCTTCCGTACCGTCATCCTTCTGCTTCCGCTGCTCTTTCCGAGGTTTGACTTCAGCGAGTGTCTGCTGCCATGTGGCCGGATCTGCAGCCTGTGGTCCAATAGATGAAGGTCCCATTGGAACTGTCGATGTGTTTCTACGCACCGCTTGATACGCCTTCTTGACGTCTGCCCTGCCGATTCCATACCGTTCCTTATTTTTGCCGTCGAAATCGTCCTCGAGGAATGAGGTAATCGCCTCCGGTGTCAGGCGGATTATGTCGGTGCTACTTAGCCAGTCGCTGGAATGTTCATTGAGTTGGGAGCCGCACATGGAACGCAGAATGGTCACTGGTCGCCTTGCGGAATCCATCGCACTGCAAAATAGGTGCGGCTGCGGGCAACAGGCTGGATCTCGCGCGTTCGCTCGGGTAAATCTTCTTCGGCTGCTATCTGCGTGGAAGCCTAGTGAGCGTGAAAGATTCAGAAGAGGTCCACTCACCATGCCTGGCCAAAGCGGAAAGCCTCTCATTTTGCCGAGCACAATGTCGCCCGCTTTGAAGGCGTCCTGCTTCTCGGAAACCTTACTGTGCGTCTTCTTTTTCGGGCTCATGCGTTGTTGGCTGCGAGAGACAGGTTTGATGGTGTCTATATCGGGGAATACGTTCCCAGCACGTGCGGCCGTGCTTAAAAAAAATTGGAAAAACCGCGGCGAGTACTCGTATCTGCCATGCTTGCAATGGCCTTACCCCACAAGTATCCATTATCTCCGAGTCGTCCATCAGTTGCGGGTTTCAGATTTGCCGGACCCCGCCGGGCGTGCGATTGTTTCAGAATCAGACCCCCGGTGCGATATATAGACCTTTGACAGTGAGCGATGATTCGAAATATATACTAGCCGAGGCGTTGAGATTAGTAGCCGCCTCTCAGCCTCATTTCCTAGTTTCCGGTTCGGCACATGTCCAAGTTGATTGGCAACTCAGCAAGTCCCGTCGTGCATTCATCTGGCACCCCCCACCTTAACTTCCGTCGTGAAGAACTGAGGCAACATCCGATCGACTCGGAAGCGGGACTTGGGTAAGGTCCATATTTGTTTTCTTCTTCGTCTTCGTTTCTTTGTCTAGTCATGAGCTCCGTGGCACCGATACAGTACTGTAATGCTTTAGATTCCTCCAGAGTAGAGATTCCTGGGGGTAAATCTCTATGAAATCACAATTTACGCACCCCAAGACATGAAGAATATCCTGAATCACGATCCGGACGCTCTCATTGCGACCCAAGAGCGCGAGCGTTTAGCACAACGAAGGACTTGACGTCTGGACGAATCCCTGACAGAGCGCCGGAGAACTCAGGGGATCCGGGAATGGGTTCAAATATTGTATGTTCTGTGCAATGCGAAACCAGTAGGAACCATCTTATATATCATCGAATGTATCCTTCTTGTTCTGCTCCAACGTCGCCCAGTCGGCCAGGCCAAAAATCTCCGGCAAATCATCCCAGAACGCCTCGTCCGCAGCCTGCTTGAGGCGTTTCATCTCAGCAATACACACATCGCAAACGCTATTTGAACCTGCCAGCGCCAGCCAAGAGCTTTGTCCCCATACATCCAGTGGTATGAGGTAGGACCCCAGTGAGTTCTCGCGCCTAGCATCAAGCACTTGCCTGTAGTCGATGCGTTTGTCGACGCACCGCCGAGGATTGGGGTTGACACACCCTGTGATTTGGCGGGGCTCCCAAAGGAAGTCAAGTGCGCGACTGCGATATTGCCCGTCCAACTTCCGCACAGCCTCGGCCCAACGCAGTTTGTCCTCCATGAGCATGGCAGATTCGAAGATCGGGACGGGTGATTTTACACGGGAGAGGCGGTAGAATGCGGTGGGGAGGATCCAGTCAAGGGAAAGTTCCCTGGCCAGGATGACGACGGCGATACAGAGCTCGCAGGAGGAGTTTCTCATGAAGGAGGCAAGGTTTCCCCCCAGCGCGGTCCATCCGTCGTGGGTCGTGGGGTGTGTGAGGGCGAGATGCGATAAGGCGCGCTTCTGGAGCCAGTTGACGTCGTATTTGTGACTCAGGCGGAGTATTGGCGCAAGGAGGTTAAAAGAGGTCGGTGCGGGTGGAGATTCGAAGAAACTATGAACGAATATTCAACAGTTTTCATCTCCAGGCATATTTACGCACCTCGGATACATGAGAGCTTTCAAGAACGCCGTCATGTCCGCGGCAGACTCGGGGATGCGCGCGATAAGGCATCCGTCGAGCGTCTCAGCATCGGGTGGGATGGGAATCGCGAGCATGTCGCGAAAAAAAGTCGACTGAGTGGCCAGGAACTCGCCAGAGATGCGGAAGAGCACGTCCTCCGCTTGGATGATGAGACCGCAGTCCTTGAAGTATAGCCCGTCAGCTTGCTTGAGGATTGGCGAATGCACGAGTGGGGAGGGACTTGGGTCGTTGTCGTCCATGGAAGCGAGCGTCAAAGCTGTGAGCCTCTCACGCTGGACGTCGCTGGTGACAGCTGCCGAGACCGGATCAAACACGCCCTTAACGCACCTTGTCCTGAACGACCACCAGTGTCCACCACCGTGCGTATAGCCAACAGCCCCTCCGTAAACAACCAACTCATTTTGTTACTCCTAAGTAGTCTATCGCAAGTCTATCGCACCATCCGCCTTCATCATGGCGCAGCCCCATCGCCAATCCGAGCAATGTAAGGACTTCCTGGGTCTTCCGTCCGCCCGCTGACGACCCACAGGCAATGCTCCCGACGCCGATGTCGTCTTCAGATCCTCAGACGGCATCCTCTTCCGCATCCACCGCAAAAATCTCGAAGTGTGCACGGAGGCCTTTCGGGGGATATCTCGACGGACGACGAGGCTGTAGAGCTTACCGAAACCTCTACGACGCTGGAACTGCTCTTCCAATTTATCCATCCCCAACGCCATCCAGCGTTGGACGCCACTCCGTTCGAGGTCAACCCTAACCCAAGAGCGCGAGCGTTTAGCACAACGAAGGACATGACGTCTGGATCAATCCCTGACAGAGCACCGGAGAACTCAGGCCGCTGGAATGGGTTCAAATATTGTATGTTCTGTGCAATGCGAAACCAGTAGGAACCATTTTATATATCATCGAATGTATCCTTCTTGTTCTTCTCCAACGTCTCCCAGTCGCCCAGGCCAAAAATCTCCGGCAAATCATTCCAGAATGCCTCGTCCGCAGCCTGCTTGAGGCGTTTCATCTCCGCAATACACACCTCACAAACGCTATTTGACGCTAGCGCCGTCCAAGCCTGAGAGCTTTCTCCCCATACATCCAGTGGTATGATGTACGACCCCAGTGAATTCTCGCGTGTAGCATCGAGCCCTTGCCTGAAGTCGATGCGTATGTCGACGCACCACCGAGGATCGGGGTTGACACACCCTGTGATTTCGCGGGGCTCCCAGAGGAAGTCAAGTGCGCGACTGCGATATTGCCCGTCCAACTTCCGCACAGCCTCGGCCCAACGCAGTTTGTCCTCCATGAGCATGGCAGATTCGAAGATCGGGACGGGTGATTTTACACGGGAGAGGCGGTAGAATGCGGTAGGGAGGATCCAGTCAAGGGAGAGCTCGCGGGCGAGGATGACGACGGAGATACAGAGGTCGTCGCTGGCGCATCGAATGAAGGAGTTCGGGTTGGTGCGCAGCGCAGTCCATCCTGCGTGAGTCGTCGGGTGGGTAATGGCGAGATGCGATAGGGCACGTTTCTGCAGCCAGTCGACGTCATATTTGTGGCTCAGGCGGAGGATTGGGTCGATGAGGTCAAAGGAGGTGGCCGCCGGCGAGGGTTCGAAGAAGCTGTGGATGAACACAATTCAATAGCTTTTCATAGCGGGCAAGATGTACATACGCACCTCGGATACATGAGAGCTTTCAAGAACGTTGTCATGTCGGCTGCAGACTCGGGGATGCGCGCGATAAGGCATCCGTCGAGCGTCTCAGCATCGGGCGGGATGGGAATCGCAAGCATGTCGCGAACAAAAGTCGACTGAGTGGCCAGGAACTCCCCAGAGACGCGGAAGAGCACGTCCTCCGCTTGAATGATCAGACGGCAGTCCTTGAAGTATAGCCAGTCAGCATGCTTGAGTGTTGGTAGAGGTACGAGTGTGGAGGGACTTGGGTCGTTGTCGTCCATGGAAGCGAGCGTCAACGCTGTGAGCCCTCTCACGCTTGTGACAGCTGCCGAAACCGGATCAAAGACATCTTGTCGTCAACGACCACGATGACGCAGCCCAATGGCCAGTCTGAGCGATGTAAGGACTTCCTGGGTCTTCCGTCCGCCCGCTGACGACCCATAGTCAATGCTTCCGACGCCGATGTCGTCTTCAGATCTTCAGACGGCGTCCTCTTCCGCATCCACCGCAAAAATCTCGAAGTCTGCACAGAGGCCTTTCCACCTGGGGATATCTCGACGGACGACGAGGCTGTAGAGCTTACCGAAACCTCTACGACGCTGGGACTGCTCTTCCAATTCATGTATCCCCAACGCCATCCGGCTCTTGACACCACTCCGTTCGAGGTCCTCTATCCCCTCGCGGAAGCTGCGGAGAAATATCAGGTCTTCCCAGCGATGAATATCTGCCATATCCGTCTCCGGTGCGTGCATTCGCAGTAGCAATTTGTGCCTCGATAACCTAGATTTGCAGCGATATGGTCAACGAGCACCCTGCGGAAATCGTCGTGTACGCAGCAAAGCACAATTATCCTTACCCTCGTCTCGCATGTTGCTCCCATGATGATCAGCATGTCGCCAATTCAAGTTATGGAGCTTTTACCCCCGCATCTTGTTCTCCCATGGGTGCGTGCTAGCCAGCGTCGCCGCTATAATTTCATGGTCATATAGACGAAATATGTCTACGAATGGTCGAAGGTCCTGACATTTGCGACCTCCAAATACACCTTCACCCACGAATATGGGGACTGTAACCCGTCGTTTCGCCTGCAAAGCCGTTGCTTGAGTCGACTCGGGGCTGGTGTGCATACCCTGAGGTCGCTGGATGCGGTTTTTGCGTTTGCCGTCGGAATCTCACTCGCGCCTTGCTGCACTAGAGACCTGAAGCAGTGGCGCGAGAACATCGAGGCCGAAGTCGCGAAGATTCCGAAATTTAGTACCTTCTTGTGAATTTAGCGCGTTGGTGATTTGAGCGCCACTGTCCTTCGTGTTGCAATCTATTGTCTCTATGCCCAGCGTCGGCGCCATACCCGGGCGTCGGCAGTTGGCCACGGCGAAACGATCTAGGCAGATCCTGATCATCCCACGCCGGCGCCGCACGCTGGTTGTTCCTCCTCATCATGTCTCTCATCCGCATTTTACTCATCCAACAGCGCTAGCCTGTCGTCACCGGGATCGGAACCCCGCGACCTGCATTCAGCGGCATGCTTCACGTTCGCCCGCTGCTCAGTTAGTCCGCAAGACATTCGCCCATCAACGAAAACGCTCAGTCGTATCTTGAGCCTTTCAACTCGCTCTCAAGGGTGACACGAAGTTCCCAAGTGAGCCCTTCACCAACCAAATGCACCCCGACCAATCCTAACAATGACAGCCCACGGCTCACTGGCACGCGCACGAATTAGATCGATTCTCCGCGCACAGAGGAACACTAGGTTCGGCGCCCAAGCATATTCACGGATATCTATCATGAAACTGGACCACGAAAGGCACCCCCACTCCGCCGAACGGTTCTGTTATTGCCACTGTTAGCGCCCTCCCAGAGCTATAAATGAGACGAGTCAAGGCAAGCTTCCTCACTTCGCCGATGAAGCTGAAAGCATCCTACCTGCTCCCTCTCGTGCTATCGCTGGAGACTCGACTTTCCACGGTAGTTGCACAGAACGGCTCTTGCATCTCAGCGCCCCAGAGTGCCTGTGCATCTCTTGTGGGTATTTGTGTGAGCCAGGTGGCGACTGGACAGGTGAAGCATTCACCATAGCCATGCAATTCGCTGACACCCGGACGCTGTAGATCTCATCGAACAAGTTCTGGTCGTCGCCAGAATGTTTTGCGGCTGCGGTTTGTACCGGGGTGCGTCCACTTTGTTCTCCACTTCTTCTAGGCATCTTATAACGTCCGTTAAGCCGGCTGGCGTCATCGATGCTGCTTGCTGCGCGGGGAGTTGCGTTTCCATGACAGGTATGACCAGTCTGGACTACGATCTGGTATGAATTCTGGTGCTACCAACGTTACAGTTCCACTAATCGTTGTGAATAGGTGAGAGTTCACTTTTTGGCTTGCCAAACTGGCTTGTCCCTGCGCGGATTGGCTTTTCAGGCTTGGGCTTGGATTTTGGGTGGGCATCAAAGCCCAAGCCAGACAAGCCGGCTTGTCGTGCCGATCCGTTGGCTTGGCAAGCCAATCCGTCGGCTTGGCAAGCCAGTTCTCCCTCATCATAAACCGACTTGTGAGTTGAATACACTTTCAAACACCTCCGTGCGCGTTGCCGATGACTTCATATCGTCGTCTCCGCAACGTTGTAGTATGATTTCTGGTGAGCAACCTGAACTCAGCGACTTAAGGAGGTAGCGACAGCGAGTACTGGACTGAGTGTCCGCAACCTTGCCCGATATTGGTTGTTTTGGCCATGATGAGTCTGTATTGCCCCTCACAATCAATTTTGATATCTCTATCAGCGAGAAACACGACGCTCGCTGAGGTGACGAAACTGGCTTGTGATGGTTGATCCGCTGATGTGCCGACGACTTATTCTGCACTCTGGGTGGACACCGAGGTCCTAAACTTGTCAGGTGTGACATAGGACTACACAAGTGAGTTGCAATGCTGTAAAATACTCCAAATACACCCTCAGCTGCGGCCTTTATGGGCACAAGCCAACTGTTCCATCATCCATCAGCCATCACAAGCCAGAATGTCGCCCGCCCACTGGCAAGCCACAACTGAACTTGCTCAAGAAGAGTAATTTTCGATGGTCGAACCCACACAGACCATATATAGCCTTCTACACACATTATCGAGAAGAATTACTGTTATCGTTGTCTACACCAATACGGTGGAGTTCAAGCTCAAGGATCTATCCAGAGACTCCTACGCGTCTTGACTCTTGAGGGTGATCAAGGCATGCTGTGGCTGTGGCCGCAGGCTAGGCGCTCGCCGCCGTGTTGTTGATGACAGAGCTCGACGCTGTTGATGACAGCGCTCGTCGTCGTTGACGACACTGACAGCGCTCGACGTCGATGATGACAGCCGCGGCGATCAACGAACTTGACGGCACGGTTCATAACGGTCGATGAGCGCCTTCACGCAGTTAAACTGACCCCATAGAGCTCAGATATTGCCCTAGGTATCAAGATCTCGTCGACGTCGCTCCCAAGCCATCACAAGCCCAAGCCAAGCCAGAAAAGCCAGCCCCAGCCAAATTCAAACTCCGCTTGGCGGGGCAAGCCAATCTGGCAAGCCAGTCCGAAATGTCTCGACTTGTGGGCAACCTTTTCAGTTTGCAGGATTGACTTGCTAAGCGAGCGGATTGACTTGCCAAGCCGACGGATTGGCATTACAAGTCGACTTGTTTGACTTGGGCTTTGATGCCCTGCCAAATCGCAAGTCAAAGTCAAAAAAGTCAATCTGCGCAGGCACAAGTCAATCCGGCAAGTCAGAAAGTGACCTCTCCTGCGAGCGCTGAGCTCGCAGCCCCAAGAACAATATGTATAGCATGAAAGCTGGTATATACATACATACACCTCTTCGTGTACGCTGAGAAGAAAATCAACAGGAAACTGCTTGAAGTTGTTAGGATGCGGGACGGCGGGTAAGCGCAGATGGTCGACCACGAGGCAGTCGAGTGAGAGCGATGAGCCCCTCAGTGCCGGCCGAGGGGCGATCGAAGGGGCAGCGCGACGCGGTCACGACTGCCAAAACCACTCAGCTCACTGGCAGACAATGCACGGCGTTGCACGTAGATAGACCCTGAGAGGCAGGAACGAATAGTATTTGTGTGTAATCGTACGGATTAGACTCATGTAAAACAAGTTCTAACCCGACTAATTTGACCTTGGGAGGGCATTTTTTTCCTGTCCTTTGGAACCAGCCCTTGTTAGTCGTTGTCTGAGAATAAAATATCAAGCTTGGCCTTCCTTCGATGTAATTTTGGGAGCGAAAATTCAAGGCACTGATAATTGTGTCAAAACCCTTCCACCATGCCAAAAAATCATAAATCTCATCAATCAAAGGTAATTTGGGCGGTGAAGATCGGGGAGCACATAGTCTATCTCCACAGGTAGGATAGCTATGGACGAGATTTTGGGCGCATTCGAAAGGTCTGAGCTGTCTAACTTTGGGAATATCCTCACGTCGCGTGTCAACTTCTCAGAGAGAACCCTACATCTGCTCACCACACATCTTGACAGTGATGTGCACTTATTACTTGCCTGTGTGTCTTTACACGGCTGTGAACTCTTAAATACGGTGAAGCGATGCTATGTATGCACCGATAGCTGGTGTCTGTCAGCCAAAAACTTGCATGAACGCGTCAAACACGATCACGTGATGATTCGAACACGCCTTAAGATACGCCGAGGCCTGTATGGCGAGATATAGCATTGCAGAGACATCCATGGCTAGTGCGACACTAGTAAAGAAAGACATAGAAGCTTCTAAAATATTTATGCTATCCTGTATATAAGCGATACACGAGGACGTGCTCACGCGATGAGATCAACCCTTTCTCATCCATGTTGTATAGATTCTCCAGCTTCACGTTGTACGGCGGCTGGTAAATTAGAGTGAGTCATTTAGGCGCTTGTTTCAGTCCCGAGGCACGTTATGAAAGAACTTTGTGATCCTGACACCATCCCGTTCAGCCTTTCCGCGGTCGATGTCCTTTGATTCACTGAGTGCGCTACGGAGGTTGTGATTTCGTTTCTTGAGTCGCGTGAACCATTTGATACTAATGTCCACATACCACTCCTCCATCTCGTCCCTCGTGGTCTTGATTGCGTGCGCTCGGGCTGTGACTCGGACGGTGCGTCTCGGTACATGGAGCCCCCAGCTGTCCAGCTCTCATAACCAGTTCACCAATTCCGCCTCCTCCTCGTTCTTCAACAGCTGCTACTCCTCGTGCCCTTCCCTCCGCATCTTCCTCCCATGCACCCAATGCCAGACGGTTGTGTTGGGACACCCAGAGATGCTGCAGCTTCACAATACTCCGCCTCGCCCTTCTTCACCATTTCGGCAGCTTCATCGATTCGATGTTGCTTGTCTGCCTCTGCATCTGCTGCCCTTTGCTGCTCAGAACCCTTGGGACGCGCCATATGGTTGGGCTGGAAGGTCGTGAGATGAATGCGCGAAGCAAGTGGGGTGGTAATGTCATTTCGGCGGCCTGTTTCGGATCGCCGTCAATGATTTAGATGTGCGGCAAGTACCGCGAGTTTAGCGCGCGATACGCCGCCATTCTAGTTGAAACTCTACAGAGTACTACCTACAATGCTAATGCTTGGATCTACCAGATATAAGACCGTCCCGCCGCGAACTGCGCCCATAATAGGCGAAATGTGTTGTTTGTTTCGTTAGCCTGTTTGTGACTGTACACCTAAATCGACAAGGTCGGAAACACAGGAGAATTGATATTTACGGGGCTCAGAGTTCATCTGGATTTGAGATAATATCATCTGAGATAAAGCGGGCGTCGTTTTGAGGTGGAGCGGTAGTCGACTGCTCTGGAGCGGTAGTGAAGCGGGCCGGAGCGGTGATGGAGCGGCGCAGCGGTGATTTACAGTCACCCGTACAAAGGTTAGTAACCGTCCTGCAAGCTTTAGCATCCTGATTTTTTTTCCCCTAAAAAGACGACGCCAACCAGTACTCCGTCGCCAACGTCTGATGCAGAGAGTAATGCGGAGGCTGCCGCAGCGGCTGCAGCGGCCGCAAGGGCTGGTGAGTTGTTCGAACTCTCTGAGTCTCTAATTTCCGTGTGTTTTATCATGCCGCCTAGGTCTTTCCGGAGCGGCATCGCAACCGGCTGATGTGGCCGCAGCGGCAAAGGCGGCATCAGAAGCCGGTCAGGCGGCCGCCATTGCTGCCGCAGCTGCGGCAGCAGCAGTAGGTTTTTTTTTGTTCGCCCACAAGCCAGCAAATGACTCGGTTGTCTTAGGCGGTGGCAAACAATCCAGCCAGCATGGCTAGCACTCTGGGGGACACCATCATTGCGCAAGGCACCCTCCAATCTACCATTTCAGGGCTGACAGACATTTTCGGGTTGGGGACTATCCCAGACTCGATTGCGTCTATCATTAGCTCGGTGAGCCCGCAGTCCCATGTCTGCTATTAAAGGTGATTGATAATTTGCCAGGTTACTATTGCGGGGTCGTCCGTCTCCTCGGTACTCGACGATTAGGGCTCTGTTTTATATTTTTTCGAGGGTATAAAACTGGTTTGATATTTTTTTTTGGCCCAAGGGCTGTTTCAAACCGGTTTTAATGTTTCAAACACCTCTCGGCCGAGATACCCGAAGAGCGCTGATTTGGCCATTTCGGTGCAAAAAAAAGGGCCAGAAAACAGTTTTTGAGTATCCCCAGTGCATTACTGGCTTAATACATGCCATTTTAGTCTAGTCTGTCTAGAAGATCAAGTCATCGAAGTTTTCCACCGCTTCAAACCGCCGTTTGCGACCAGCAACACTCCCACCCGCCTTTTCCGCCGCCGGTGCCGCGACGATCGGCGTGTCGCTGAGTAGATCTCGGAAGTAGGCCAGCTTGATATCAACGTCGGCCGCCATATCAAAGGAGAACGAATTGCTGAATGTCGTGTCGCACGGCTCGTTGTCTGCATCTGGGTCTTCAAGCGTGTTGAGGCCAGCCTTCGGCCTCCGAACTCAAACCTGAACCTTCACCGTTGGCCGGGACGTCGAGAATATCGTCGGGCTCAAGCTCGGGCACTTCTGCAAGTGAGTGGGGTGTCAATGAAAATGATAATAGCACCAATTTTGACTGGATTCAGTCAAGTTTGGACCAGACTTTTTACCGGATTGCCGGCAGAACGTCTCCCAGATGAAATAATATAAAACTGATATTAAACCGGTGGTTTTGGCCACCGGTGTTTGAAACACTGTTTATAAACACTGTTTGAAACACTGTTTCAAACCCTAGGGTATTTTGCAGAGCCCTATCGACGATGTTTGGAACATCAAACCTCCGGCAACAAATCCTGTTCCACCGGACTCGGATCCAGCCAAAAGCCCGTCCACCAACTCAGCAGGCGGGCTCAACGTCAGCCCTGCGGCATGTTTCCCCGCCGGCAGCACAGGCCTGGCCAGCTGACGCTGAATGGAGGATTCATGTGGCTTTCCACGGGATCAGCAACACAAAGCGCGACTATCACCGACGCCGGAAATGCTGCATACTTTGGACTGACGCTCGCCAGCGACGGCGCGTACAGTCTGGACAATCTATGCCCTGGAGTCTACGCATGGGTTGCAGATATGGTTGAAATACGGGGTCATAACTATCGTACAATTGACACAGGTTGAGAAGGTGTGCGACACAGGTTGAATGTAACCTGTGTCTTTTTTTCTCCCCTTGCTCCACCTAGAAAAAAATGACACAAGTGAGGATTCGACTGACACAGGTTGGGTCTCCGACCCTTTGCCGACACAGATAACAGCTTGATTGCAACTGATAATATCTGATGCTCATCATTGGCATCAGCTGCTGCCTGGCCTGACAAACACGACACACACCGGCTTGATCGTGTCTGGTAGCTGAATGTAAAATATAACGGGAGAGGGAGAGAGCGATCAGGCGGCATGGAGCCCGTCGGCTCAGACTGGCAAGCGGTGAAACTCAAGAGCAGGTGCTATTACAAAATTCGTGCCTAGATCACTCAAATGCTCGGCTAGGCATCCCAGCAGAAATGTTGCAGATTACACAGCTGTTAGGCCAGAGGATAGCTCACTGCCTGAAGGCATTCCTCGCTCAAGACCACCGTTGTAAATCTTTGTTTCTGAATCATTCTACGCCGGCATCAGTTGCGACATCATCTGCTGATGATGCAGTTCATGCGAGTGACTGGGATTTGTCCCAGCCTGTGTCTTAGCAATGAAGGATTTTGGAACCTGTGTCAGCAGGAATACGGGAACTCCTGCTGCTTGTGTCATATTTCTCCCATCGAGCCAAGCCGTGTTAGTATTTTCAATTTGTGCGCTGATGCCTTCAACCTGTGTCGAAAATGTGCAACCTGTTTCAATTTTAGACAAAAAACACTGAGCTGTGCCGATTTTGAATTATGACCCGTTATTTCACCCATATGCAGAACCATCCTTGCCCAGTTTTCAAGTTGATTGCTCTTCGCACGAGTTTGGGTCGTTCTGGAACACGGTCAAACAGACCTGTTACGCGGCTCCAGTGGACTCTGGATTTGCGATCGTGTGCGGAACCGATGTTGGCAAGATCTATGGCTGCTTGCAAAGCCAGGGCTTGCAGTCGGAAATTACGGCGATTTCCATGACTTGGTCTTCTTAATCCTTTACATAGTTCTTTTGGGGTTCAAATTGTGTGGAATATTTGGGGCGGAGAAGCACCGTAGTTACGATATGTTTCTGTCCGCAGTTATATAAAGCCCTTATATGTTTTTATCATGACCTTGGAACTTGAAGCGAAATCGTACCTCGGCCCATCCTTCCTAAGACACGGAATTGTTGCAGCTCCGGGAAGCGGGACGGTGGGTGGAGACTGCGTTGGACAGGTAGCGAGGCGGCGAGATAGTGTGCGGTGCGAGACGTTCGCCAACGGGCGTGCTGAGTCAAACGAGTGATTGAGGGACGACTCGGGGAATGCGGAAGCTCACCTGTTCGTTGTAAACGTCGCACCACCGGCGAAAACCGTCGTTTGGGAAGCTTGTCGTCGTAACGAACGTGCGAGATTATCAGATACAGATTTGAACGAACGTGTCAGATTATCAGCTTATCAGATACTGTTCCTCACCTGGCGACGGGGGATGGATTGGAGTCTGAGGGCGCGGTTCAAATCAATCTTTGCGCCACGATGGTGAGGTTTACCTGGACTGGCTCGTGGCAATGGTGACGGTCTGTGGTCAAGGTGCTGAATAATGACAGCTGTAATCATCAGCGGCAATCAGTGACCGTCACAATCACAGCGCGGCAAAGAACGACACCGCAGACCATCATCTCAGCGTTTCCCCTACAAGTTCCCTTCTCCGCATTGCGCTGAGCTCTGTGCGCTACGTACCTCGTCGCCGTGCGCATACGCTCAACTGGCATCGAAACGCCGTTCGGATGCCACTGCCAGTGGAGACAATCATCCGCCCATCGACTCGATGCCAGATGATATCGAGTCTCTACGTGCTATCTGAATGATAGACCCTCTGCGCATGTATGTCATTGTCGATCTAACAAAACCCCAACATGACTGGTACGCGATCCTACTACAGCGGAGGAACGACGGCTGAAGAAGTCAGATTTAGGCCCGCACCTGCATAAGGCGGTGCTGGTGCTTTCCCTTGACGTCCTACCACTCCCGTCTCTCTCCTTCCCTGCTTCCCTCCCTCCCTCACCACTGTATGCTCTCGTGGAATCTCCTCCTCCTCTCGCTCTCGCTGCTGTTGAAGATCCATGCGGTCCCAACGAATATAACCATCGACGACACCGACTACGAATACTTCACCTTTCCAAACTCGAGCGCCGCAGGTGGCTGGGAAGCGGCTTCGACGGCCCATCCCTGCGCTAGTTGCTCTGCGCAACCAGGGCTCGTCCCCGCGCAGGCAGCGGAGATCTTCAACAAGACGTGGCACGATGGACATCGGGGGAGTGTGGGGAGCTTCACGTTTAACGGTGCGTTCACTTCTTTCGCGTTCTTCCGCTCTGGCTCACAACGGAGGGGAAGGCTCCGCCTCCGCTATATACATCTACGGCATCGACATCGGCCAGTCCGCCAACATATCGTTCTCATTCGACGACGCTACCGCGCCGACATTCCACCAATCCTCGCTCGCCTCTCTGCAGGATTTCGTCTTCAACTCGCTCTTCTTCTCAGCGACGGGCCTGACCGTCAATGGAGCCGGCTCCGCCAATGTCGGCCATACCGTGCGATGGGTGCTACACAATGCGACGGATGGAGGAATGTCGGCGTTGTTTGATTACGCTGTGGTTACGCTGGATTTGGATCCGCCGCCCCCCGTCAGCGGCGCTACTGTGTGAGTTTCGTATCCTTTCTTCGAAGTTGGGACTTATTTCACGATGCTTCACATGTACAGAACTGCGACGTGAGTCCATCCTACCTCGGTTAAAGTCAGGCACCGAATAACAGCTGAATACACAGCTCGACACCCACCACACCTCCCGTCGTCCCAGGTACTTCCGACTCCGACTCCTCGCACGCTCACTCCCGCGCAACCCCAAACCTCGGCGCTATACTCGGCGGCACCCTCGGCGGCGTCGCCATCCTCATCTTCGCCGCCATCGCTCTTCTCATGCTGCGAAGAAGACGTATCCGGCGACGCATACCCCCGTCTCAAATGGTCTTTGCCAAAGGCAAGGGAAGGAGGAGTACCGCGTTATGGGGAGGAAGCCAACTCAATGCACTACGCCGAGTCGGAGGAAGGAAGCGGGACTCTGATTTACAGGGCTTGAATCCCTCTGATTCTCTCATGGACACTGGCAGAAACTTGAACGACTCCGACTCCGACGGCGCACACCACGCACCTCTGCCGGTTCTGACGCCCAATCGCCTGGCACCCCGCCCGCGCACGGACTCGTTCGAGGATGCCTATAACAGCGGTGGTGGGGGATCTCGGGGAAGCGGGAGTGCCAGCAGCCAGATTGTGAATGAGATGATCGAGCGACAGGCGCTGGCGCTACAGAATCGTACGTCTCCGTCGCGATTTATTACCTCTCGAAGGTGCTCATTCTGGTAGTCCAGGCTAGCGCTTCGTGGAGGCAGGGGTCCTAGCTGATAAGCCCTTGGACTCGGACGTTGGCCGGCTATATGGTATGATTATTTGGTTGTATAGTTCCTCTCGGACTCGGATGCGTCAAGCTGGAATTGAATTGATCAACGTGTTCTTTCGCAGAGCGGCCAACGAGTCCGAGTCTCCTGCATTTCGCGGACGATGAGTCAGTGAGTCCGGGCCGATGGGATGGATACTCACAGCGGATCTACCGTTTGCCCAGGACAAGCGCGAGCGCGAGCCACTTATCCGCTCTATTTTCTCGGCAGACTCGGATGCTCAATCTTCGTCGAGAAAGCGAACACATCCGGGCGTAACTTGTCGTGGACTGCGGAAGACCTGGGCCCCGAGGTCGTAGCCAAACAAGGACAAAATCAGCTGACAATCTTTGATCCGACGGCGCTCGGTAATCATATTGGTTATTCCATTCTCCCTGCGGGCTTTTATCGCCGCGACCGTTGTCACCGACTGCGAGATTCGACCTAGACCGCGCACTTACTGAGGGGGTCAACGCTCTCCTTCCATCCATCCACCCGAATGAACTCGACACAACAACAACAGTTGGTGCCCACAAGCGACGTCCGCCAACCGCCGAGACGCCAGCAACCCCATGTGGTCTGAATCACAGCCTTGACATATCATATTGGGAGGGCTTCTCTTTCACACACTTTGACGAAGAGTGCGGAGCCCTGTGCTTCCTCCACGTTTTTCTCCCCGCCATGTCGGCGGTGGCGTCCTTCGACCTAGGCTCGACAATCGGTGGGCATCGTGCGCTCCGAGGGTATGCGCTCCGCTGACGAGTGATTGCTCTCGCCCAGGAGCCTTCGAAGTCGGCGTGCTCATATCCTACGTGATTTTTGGAATCACCAGCCTCCAGGCGTATGTGTACTACACGCGGTCCGAGGACGACCCGGTGGCTCTCAGGCTAATGGTGCGCTCGTCCCCATAATGTACCCGGTGGACCGCCCGTTAACACTGAGACAGATCGCGTTTGTCTGGCTCTGCGAGCTCGCGCATGCCATCTGCATCGGACAAGTGCTCTACACTTTCACCATCGTCAACTACGGCGTCCTCAGCAGCCTCCGCGGGAGGATACCCGCCGGCTTGGCGCTCTCCATCGTCCTAAGCGGGGTCATCACGGCTGTCGGTGCGCATCATCCCATCCCTCTCTTCGCTCTTTGCCAAGCATCTCATGCAACAACAGTCCAAGGCTTCTTCGCATACCGCATCTTCACCCTCTCAACCACCAAACTCTTCAAGCTCATCGCCATCTCCGTATGGGCCAGCGAAGCCGTCTACCTCGGCTTCTCCTTCGCCGCGACCATCCTCTCCTTCCCCGCGCCCAACATCCAGGTGTACCTCGCGCGCCGTGGCTGGTTATTGATGGCGTCGTGGATAATGAACCTCATCAACGATACCACGATAACCTTGAGTTTGGTGGTCCTGTTGTTGCAGAATCGGATGCGAGGGCTGGATGGGTGCGTGTCAATGGGCGTCATCCCCTGATTTATGCTGATGTATTCGTTAGCACGGTAGCGCTGGTTGATCGGCTGGTGAAGTGGACTATTGGTGAGTAGTTCCCTCTTACCGCCGCGGCGCGACTCAATGACTGTTGTGTCATTGAATAGAGACTGGGATGGTTACCAGGTGAGTATCACACCCTCGGCGCAGATGCGGATTCTAAATGTCATCCCAGCTTGTTCAGCATCGCAAACCTGGTTTTGGTGAGCCCTCCTCCGTCTTCTTTCCTCGTCGGTCTCTCACATATATATAGTACGACCGCGACAAACCAACCTGTACGCCTTGCCTTCTATCCCATCTACTCCCACTCCGTCGAGCTCACCGATACAGTCATCTGGGTCGCCATCCAAGTCATAAAAGCGCGTCGTACGTATCCGTGTCTCCGCAGAACTCAAACGCAGCGCTGATCCTATCCAACATCTACAGTGTTTGCCAACTCTCTGTTAGCAAGGTGCGTCCCCGCCAGCCTTCCCATACGCATCACTCACTGACGCATTACATTGCATCGCAGCTTGAACTCTCGCGCAACACTCCGTGCGCTCAGCGACCGTTCCGCGGCGATGAGCGCCATGCCCGGGGTACGTCCGCTTCTGCGTTCTGCGTCGGGCGCGCTATCTTTCTTGTTCTTGCGCTAACGAAACCACAGCTGGACACCTCAGCGAACATCGCCATGACCACCGTGACGTTCGCAAGTCGTCAAGAACCCGAACCCGAACTGAGCCTCGGAACAAGACCAAGGGAGTTATTCGAATCAGGACGGGAGCGGGAACGGGAGCGCGGGGTGTCTGAGGAGGGAGGGACAGCGGTCGATGGGGATGATGAACGGGGGGAGCTCAAGGTGCAAGGTGTGAACTTAAACGGACGGAGGCTCAGCGGTGGATGAATCTAGAGTTGCGTCGGGGATGATGAATGTATTTGTATACGCCTATGTACAGTACGATGCGATACCAGGCCATGGACACTTGCCAGAGTATAGGCCTTTTCTGCAGATCTGGTTGATCTAGAGTGACGACTTGTTCTCTAGGCATGTATTATGCATATTAGCTGGCAGTTGTGAGGAACGCCGGCCCCTGCATGTCCGTACGGGACAGCGCTGCGCTTACGTCATATGTCCGCTGGGCTGCAGATCGACTCTGGGTCCATAGTCGCGTTACAGTATCATAGATGAAAAACTTTTTCTTTCTTTGCCTCCCTCCCTTGAAACACACCGAACGCTCAACCCCCCTCTCACCAACTATAAAATCGACCTATCCTCTCTCCATAGTGGAGGAACTCCCAACTACTCAGAATCCGTTCTTTCAGCCCACCTACAAAAAAAGACTGAAATCAACGTGGAGGCTTGAAGCGACATAGGCGCACGCACCTAATTCATTCGCACCTGGCCCGTAGACCCTATGGAAGAATTTCTCCTTTGATTCCGCAACAGGCCTCTGTTTCCACGAGAAGAACCAGTCTTCAGCATGGAGGATCATGGATTGAAGCTGCGAGCATCGGGCTAGGATTGCATCGCGGATTGAATCGGGGTCAGATTCATCGCTGGACAGGCGATGATCGTGCAGGACGATGCAGGAGAAGCAAAGAGTGAGTTCCTTGAGCGTCTGCGGCAGTGCTGGGGTGAGTGCGGCGAATAGTTGACGTGCCTGAGGGTTGTGTCCAAGTCAGAATCTGACCAATGCGATATAGTGATCCATACCGCGGTACTGTTTGACTGTGGGGTGAAGATCCTCAGGTGGATGGACCATGAAAGGCTTGTCAAGCGCGGGAAGGGAACAAGCACCCGAGAAAAGTCGTAATGTGTTTCGTCCTTAACACCAGTAATGTCGAGGAAAAGTACTCGTATCGTGGGGCAAGTCTGGAGGGACTCGAGGGCCAGAAGAAGCGAGACGACATCACAGCGACGAAGGTTGAGCAGTACCACAGAGGGGCACAGCGAGAGCATCGCCGGCAAGATTTTCACAGGAATGGAGATATTTTTGACGCTGGGGAATGTCCTATGGCCTGTGGGAGAAGCCACCTCAGACTGCCTCCAGCGGAACCTTAGACCAAGGTTCAGAAGGACCCATTCAGCGTTTGGAACTTTGGACAAAAGGCCAACGAGGTCGCTGGAGCCGCCAGTGGACTGATCGTAGTCCAAGAACACTTTGAGCTTGTTCACAGAGGGGAAGGTGGACAACATGGGAGCAACGTTGGAGTTGCACATGACGGTGAGCTGGCGCAGATAGGCGGGATCGAGGAGAGGAAGGTAGGGGCTCGGGTCGCGGGTCGGGTCGGCGCTCGAGATATATGTGAAGCTGGTAAGGGGCATAGCCGTTGACACCGTGAACTCTGGTCGGGTATCATTGGGATATTCCCAAAGCACGGCCAAGTCCCGAAGAGACGTTATCGCCGCCAGTTTCGTTGGTGTAAGAGGAGGGAAGTCAACGTCGAGTACCCGGAGGCGTTGCATGCGGGTGAACCGCTCCATTTTGTCGAAGAATGCATCGAGGAGGATGCATCCTGCCTCCCCGTCGATCCCTAGCCACTCTTCATTAACGATGAAGGAGAAAGGCCAGGGCTCGATGACGCATGCATGCACGAGGGATGCGATTTCCGGTGACAGCCAAAAGTTGAGGCGCTCCGTGGCCGACTTGAGCGTCTCTTCTCGGGGCAGAAAACGAACGCCTGAAGGTGACCGTGCGACGGCGTACGGGTGAAAATTGAAGTGGGCGAAGAGAAGTGGCCGCGCAAGAGCACAGAACGCACGGCTGGCGGTTGCTACCTGTACGAGGTCCGTCTGGGAGACACCGCCGAAGACCTCCGTCCAGAGCTCGTTGGGAAATTCGCTGCTCATGGTGTCTCGCTGGCGTGTCACACGGCGTGACTCGCTGACTCACGTTTTTCTTCCTGCCATCATCATGGATGTATCGTCGCGGAGGACGAAGCTCGACGGAAACCAGTCCAGTTTCAACGGAACTGGGGGATTGGCACGCGTCGATGGATCCGCTCGCTTCGCTTTCGGTGCGCAAGTGCATTGCTAAATCTGCCAGTTCTTTTTTATCAGGCGACACCGTGGCTCTCCTCAATCTCGGGACCCATGGAAGTGCGGATCGCAGTGGAGAACCCTTCTTTCGCCACCTTCGAAGTCCTCCATCGCCCGCTATCCAACATGCCAGACACACAGAGCAAATCTCTCGCCTCAAGCATCCGCTCAGCGCATCGCTCATCCTGACGCAAAACCCACGCACCCTTCTTCACCTAGTCGTCCAGTCTATCAGTCCCATGCGGACGACTCCCTGATCGCCAGCGCGATAAATGCGAGCCCCCGGGCACTGCTGAACGCTGGCTCCGTCCCAATGCGTGGAGTCGTTTGCGCCGTCGCCGTCGGGAGAACGAAGACAGGTGCGCTTCTCGTCGACCCCGATGAAGACGAAGAGTCGTCGCTCAATGCAAATGGATGCTTTGCCTTTGCTTTCGGCCACGGTCCAGCCGATGCGCGCTGCGTATGGACGAATTGGCGGACATTTGGTGGAACCACCTTTGGCGAGGACGAGCTGAGATTATGCGAGCAACTCGCACATTCGGCCGCCAGGTCCGTTTGGCTGCGTTTTCGCGGAGAGTGGGCGTCGAGGATGACGAAGAAATGGGGTTTGCATGGTTGCAGGCAGCGTGCCTCTTTAGATGGTGCGACATGATCGGTCCCCAATGTGGCCTGGGAAGTCCGACGCAGAGCACGAAGAGGTCAATATACGCCACACTGAGCATCTATCCAGAAGGATCGGCCAGTTCTTGCAGTCCCGGGCGGAGTATTTCTGGCATACACAGATTTACTAAGATTCACCTGTGAACAGGTTGAAAATTGTATTGGCATGCAGCGGACAGCACTGAGAGACGTTGCAAGGTGTACCGAGGTCAGTGGCAGACGTGCGGCACTTCGAAAAAATGGAGCGGCACTTGGGATCAGTGGTGCGGCAGTAGCGTGACAGTGGTGCGGCACTTTCTTCTAGGCTTGTCACGCGGAGCGGCACTGGAGCGGCAGTGGAGCGGCTGGCGCGGCGATTTAACCCATCCGGCGGTGTTTCAGTGTCTGAGTTCGGACTCGTGAAAATTGCCGATAACTGCTTCCAATCCGCACATAGTACACCGCCCGAAGGAGAGTTATATCGCGGATGCCTCGTGTCAATCGTCTTCCCAACCCCCCATGCCCGTCTTTGCCCTCGCATTCGGCTCCTTTGGGGACATCCTAGCAACCATTCAGCTTGCCATCAGGATCGCAGTACTCCTTCGCCAAAGCGGCAGCCCCTCCCCTGAGTGTGAGGAGACAGTGCAAGAGCTCAAAGCGCTGAGCAGCCAGCTGGACCTCGCCCACTCCACCCTCCAGGAGACTCCCGAGACTGCGCTCACTCCGGTCGTCGCCGAGCAGATTCAAAACGAGGTCGCGCAGTGTCATCGCATCATGGCCCGGTTCTTCAACAGGCTTGTGGCACCTCAGAGCTTTTTGAAGAGGATCTGGCTGGCCACGGCAGAGGAGAAGTTGCTGGCGGCCTTCAGGACGCAGATCATCGAACGTAATGTTGCGCTAGGTGTCGTGGTGGGCCTGATTAACTCGTGAGTATGCTTCAGATATCTGGGGACGTTCACGGGTACCGACAGAGGCCGATGCAGGGGTGCCCTGAGGGCCGTGGAGCAGCGCGTTTTCGAGGTCAGCGGCGAAGTTGACCATGGAATCCGAGACATCAACGAGGGTGTCATGGTTGTCCGGAACCGTGTTGACGAGGTTGGCGGGCAAGTCCGCCGTTGGAATGACACCGTGCAAGACTGCATAGCCCAAGTACGTGAGCAAGTTAACGAGGGCAATCACCGCATCCTCGGCGTCGACGAAGGTGTGATGATAGTCCGGGCCCGCGTCGACGAGGTTGGCAGCCAAATCCGGTTGGGGAACGACGTCATGTCTGGGCTGGCAAGCCAGCTGGCGCAAGTCATGGCCGTTATAACTCATGTCCCGCACGGGATCTCCCACGAGACGTTTAGGATCGTCTCCCCGACCGGGATAACAATACCAATACCAATACTATTCTGCAGATCCTACAAAGTGCGTAGACAGAGTCCGTTTGGAAACGTCTCTTGGTTTCTGATCCAAGTTCTCAAGGACCTGCACCGGATTCTCAAGGCATACTTTTCAGGTAGAGAGGATATACCCGGGGCTTCCTATATTACCTCCGGCCACTATGCTGTTGAGGATCGGGGCAGCACAACTGGACCTTTCACCCTAGTTGGGTCAAGTCATACCATTCTAAGTCCAGATGAATTCGTGGACGAAGCCGGGGTCGGCGCATGTTTAGAGATCATTTGCATCCGCCCTTCCCCCTTGCTGGGTCCCGATCGGTATACCTGGATCGAAGGCAGCCCAACTGTCGTTCCCTCGTGTTGTGATTGGTATTGGTACATACGGCAGGCGGTAGTGGGGACTTGACATAAAAAAACCAGGGAGATCCGAAGGGGGTATTATTCACTGTTGTACAAATACATTCAGTCTCTCTATTTTATTGCCCGTGTGCAGCGTAGCGTAGGAAGCTGGAAGGACATCCTCACCTCGGAAAACGAGCTGAAGAAATACAGATCGGGTGTTCAATGAAAGAAGAGCGCTTCGAAGAGCCTTGGGCTTGGATTAAATATAATTCAAAAAGGACCTGTCTGTCATTCATGGCTATCGCCCGTTTCCGTATCGAACGGACTCCCAATGCGTTATCACAGGTGCATGCAATATGTGAAGAGATGCGGTCATCCCCGCCCCGAGCTAACTTGAAAGAAATACGCATCGAGGGGGTTCTTCACTGAGAAGAGAAGAGAAGAGAAGAGCCTTTGGCTTGGGACAAATATTAACCAAAAAAGACTGGTGGTGTCTGACTACGGTGTATCGGCCGTTTCCGGATCGAACGGACACCCGCGCCGACTCGGATGTACAACGGTCGCAAGACGGAAGGATGCGGGCATCCCCAAGGTGGAGCACAAGCTGAACGACGATGGATCAAGGGGTTCTTCACTGAAAGGAGAGCCTTAGGGCTTGGGACAAATATTGATCAAAAAAGCATGGCGCTTGACCTGCAATCGCCCGTTTCCGTATCGAACAGAGACTCCCAGGATGGCTCATCAAAGACTACCTTACGAGGCGGAAGTCCAGACATCTTGTCGAATGTCGAACGAGCTTGACGAAAGCGGACGATACGTTCCTGTATTGAGGTTTAGTCTCGTTTCATTCGAGGGAGCCAAGCATTACATTAGGGTGTGGTGCGCGACGAAATGGTACATAAGATACGAGGCGAGACGAGACGATATCCCCCGGTGTTCTGACTTACAAACTGTACAAGAAAGCATCAGGACCAATCCACCCTTGACCCAAAAGACACAAAACTCACCTCTTGGCAGGAACACTCTCGTCAGCCAACTGCTCCGGTGTGTTCTCCGCCGAGCGGCACTGAAGCCCGCGTGAGACGAGGGCGATGCGGCTGGCGCGCGTGAGACGAGGAGTCCATCGGCGAAGGAGTACGCGCGAGTGGCGGCGGCGGGCAAAGGCTGAGCGGGGTACGTCGGCGAGAGAATTCGAACGACGGCGGCGGGTATCGTCAGAGTCTGCATTCGCATCGCCAGAGTCCGCGTCAGCGTCAGAGCTATCTGCACCACCGTCCGAGCTTTCACCAGCCTCGCCCGTCGATCCAAACGATTTCTACATCAGGAGAGAATCATTATCTCGAGCTATGGAGCTCATAAATCTCACACGCACCGTCAACAGCTCGAAATCCTTCTTGAACAGCGACACCTTGGTCGACTTGTCAAACAAGCCGAAGAAGCTTCCCGTTGCGCCGGCGCTCAAGTCGATTCCAGCGGAGATGGTGAACGAGCCACCGAAGCTGGCGTCGGTTTTGTTGGTTGCGGTGACGCTGGATGGGGCAGCGCTGGATGTCGATGTGGGGGCGGCGCTGGTTGTGGTGCTGTTGGCGGCAGAGTCCGAGTCGTCGGTGGTAGTGGAGTTGCCCGAGGAGCCGTCATCGATGGAGGTCGAGTTCCTGGTGGATGCGGTCGGGAAAAGAAAGAAGGAGAGGGACGACGGCGTACGAGTTGGATAGATCGTCAGAGTCGGTGGAAGTGGAATTGCCCGATGAACCGTCATCGATGGAGGTCGAGTTCCTGGTTATGCGGTCGGGAAAAGAAAGAGGAAGAGGGACGACGGCGTACGAGTTGGACAGATCGTCAGAGTCGGTGGAAGTGGAATTGCCCGATGAACCGTCGTCGATAGAGGTCGAGTTTCTGTTTATGCGTTTGTCAAGCAAGAAACAGGCAACTAGGCACGCACGAGTGGGAAAGATCGTCAGAGTCGGAATCATCCGAGTCAGAGTCCCCCGCGTCGATGCTGGTAGAGTTCGAGTCCAATGAGCCATCGTCAATGGAGGTCGAGTTCCTGCTTATTCGTTTAGCAATTACAAAGGAGAGAGAGACGACTCACGAGTTAGAGAGATCGTCTGCGTCAGAGTCGGAGTCATCCGAGTCGGAATCCCCGGTGTCGATGCTGGTAGAGTTCCTGCCCGGGCTCAGCAGCTGAAAATGAAAGGGAGATGGATGACAAACGATGTAGAATCCGCTGTGTCGTCGAGCGAGCTGTCGTCTGTGTCTGCGTCTGTGTCTGCATCCGTATCGTCACTGGTGGGTTCCTGGTTTCAATGAGCGTTCCCACTGGACATGCCACTCACGAAGCGCCAGACTCATCATCGTCGTCTTGACCGTCAGCTGCATCCGCGTCCGCGTCCGCATCTCCAGATACATCCTGGTCTTGGTCCTGGTCGGCCGTCGAGTCAGAGCCGTCAGAGTCCTCCGTCGAAGCATCCGAGTCGTCGCCGGCGGTCAAGCTGCGAAAACGTGAGAAGGACCATACGAGCCTCACATGTGGGGGGAAGCATACTCGGAGGTATCGTCGCCGTCTCCGAAGTCCGCATCCGCATCGCCGGACCTACGCAGGCGGTGAGTTGGTGGTGAGGAGCGAAGAAGAGTGGTGGGAATTTTCTCGGCTCAATGATCCGAGTACACACGCCCATGTGACGATGCCAAACGCGAAGAAGATGCTTACCCGGAATCGTCACCGGCATCCACGTCGCCAGAGCTAGAATCACAGTTCAGCCAAGATGAAATAAACCCACAAGAGAGGAGACGCGTACGCATCGGCTCCATCGTCCTCTGTTTGCCCGTCATCGCCGACATCGAGCGACGAATCGTCTGTCGAGCTGCGGAGAAGGTTAGCACTCCTTTAAGATGAGAAAGGATATATACTCACTCATCAGTAGGGTCCCCAGCGTCCAGGCTGTCGTCGCCAGACGTATCATCCGCGTCCGAACCATCATCGAGGGAGGAGGTATCCGAGTCGTCTGCGTCCGCGCTGTCGTCCAGGCCCGAATCGTCAGCCGAGTCTGAGTCTGATCCATCGGAAGCATCTCCAGAATCGAAATCATCGTCAGAGTCGTCCGTCCCAGAATCAGCGTCAGAATCGTCCGAGTCCGAGTCACCCAAGTCGAGATCGTCCGAATCATCCTGGCGCTTCCTCTTCTTGTCAGCTTGCTGGATGGTCTCGCTGGCGCCCTACAAAAACCTATCAGCAACACAAAACGAGAAGTTTAAAAAGAAAAAAGAAAAACCCACAGCCTGAGCTTCGACCTTCAGCTGCATCGTCGCCGACGCATCCAGATCCATCGACACAGTAGCCTGCACCACACCGCCGAATGCGGAGAGCCCGAGGTTTATCGAGGGGATGAGGTGCGCTTCTACGGTGCCTGTGGCGGCGGCTTTGGTGTCCGCAGAGAGTTTTAGTGCTGTCGTGGGGTGTCATATCGAGCTTATCAGCACAGAAAAGGAGGAGGAAGAAGGGAGGAAGGAAGGGAGGAACGAGGACTAACGCGTATCGCCCAACTGAAACGCTCCCCCACTCTGCTTGCCATTCGGGGGGAAGACCAGCTGCGCGTTATCGATATGGTAGTTGATCCCGACGGTCATGTCCACATTGAGGTCGAGCGTGCCTTTTGCGTTGGCGTTGACTACGAATGTGGGGCCGATGGAGAGGATGCCGGGGAAGTCGAGGCCGGGGATGCCGGTCTCGAAGAGCTTGATGTTGCCGGAGGAGATGCTGCCCTGTGTACCAGTTTCACGTCAGAACATAAAGGGAAACAGGTAGAAAACAGAAAAAACGCACAGAGAGGTCTGCAGTCATATCAAGCTCGCCGTTCAGATCCGCCGTGAGGCCTTTACACAACCAACAAAGTTACTACGACAGGAAACGCACAGCAAGCAAACGCACCAGCAATAAGCGAAAACGCGCTAATCGTCGGCGGGACAATCGTCCCACTCGCAGCGATCCCGAGCGTGACGACTGCGTGGCCCGTGGCGGAGATGTCGGCCGAGGCTTTCGCGGCTACATATCATATCATATCATATCAGTTGCTGAAGATGGGGGACTACGTACTGATAGGCCCACAAGACACCTCCTGCTCGAACAACGACACTTTCTTGTTGAAATCCGCCGCGGGGAGCGCCTGGGATTTGTTGATGTCGATGGTGTTTGCGCTTGAGACTGCATTGGAGATCGCTGTGATGCGAGGGTGTCAGTTCTTATTCACCCCGAGACAGAGAGAGAGCGGAAGGAAAGGAAAGGAAAGGAAGGAAGGAAGAGAGAAAGGCAAGGAAAGAAGAAAAACGCACAATCAGCCGCATTCGCCACAAAGCTCTTGAACCCAGCAACCGACTGGCGGTGATTCAGCCTACTATGGCGCTTTGAAGCCGCTGCAACTGCAGTGGACGTGTCGTTCGCTCCGATGAGATCGTTCAGGCCCGGGACGTTGATGCCTTTGATAGCGAGGTTCACTGAGCCGGTCCTATTTGGTGGGAGGTGATCAGGATGGGTAGAAAGAAAGAAAGAAAGAAAAACGCACTTGGTGTTATTCACAGCAGCGTAGTTCGTATCCAGCGTGACTGCCTGGACTTGCTGCGTCTGTTGCCTTGACTCGGGCTGGAGAGAACGACGAGGAACGAGGCGGGCGGCGATGGACGTTGGGATCGATTGGTCGTCGGGGATCCATGAACGTGCGATACGCGCAAAGGGGCCTTTGCCGCACTATACGATTGGTCGAAAGTCAACGGGGTGTGGGGGAAGGAAGGAAGGAGAGCAACGCACATTTTCAGGCAACCTCACAATCGTATCAACCGCTCCATGCCCCGAAAACAAGTGCTGGCACATCGACTCGTACGCGTCGCCGGGCATGCAGACGAGGCGGATGTCCTGCGTCAGCGCGGTGGGGTCGCATCCCAGGATTTGCCAGCCGGCGGCTTCGGTGATGTCGCCGATGGCGGTGTGTGCGCCAGCGGACTAAAGGTACGAATGTGTGAGTGTGTGGGGAAAATCTTTGAGACGGTGAGGACGTACGAGTTGGATACTGCCGGAAGACGTGGACCCGTTGGTCGAGGGGAGGTCATAAGAGCATACGCCGGAGAGACAGGGCTGTAGGGACGAGTAAGCCAACATGAACGGAAGAGAAACTGAAACAAACAACACACCTTCTTCCAGTCATTATGAGCGCGCACTGCGCCGAGGATAGATAAAATCAAGATTGCAGACGCCGCCATTGCGAGTTCTGCAAGAGAAGAAGGGAGAACGAAAAAGCCGACTAGGGCTCGAGGTGATCACAGAAAAGAGTGTACGGGCTGGCCCGGGAAAAAGAGGGCGGGCGGCTGGCAAGAGAAGAGAAGAGAAGGGAGAAGGAGAACGTGGAGCGAAAGGGAGTCAGAGAGCCGAGTACACTCCCTTATATTATAAACGCCATTTAGTTCGAGTTATTTGGCAGTCCTTGAAGCTTGCATCAGGGGTGGGACGTCGTTACTACGCTGTCGAAGATCCGTGTCTGACGTGTGTGTTGTATGCGCGCCAGCGTCGAGCGAAATGGAGATGGAGCGCAATCTGTTGCCACTGGCAGTTCCAGTGCGTCGCCAAGGGCCGTTAGATTAGATGAGGCAGATTGCACTGTTTGAAGCTCGAGCCAAACTGCCCAAGGGAGAAGGGAGAGATGTGGCGGCATTTGGTCGCACGTCGAGCTTGGGTGGCAGATGCATCACAGGCGCGGAAGATGGACAGACGAAGTTGATAGCTGAGTCTAGATGGGCAGATTCCGCATGGCCGTCGACGGGCGGCGAATATGAGCCGCGGTGACAGTAGTGGAAGCAAGGTGCGAGAAGGTGACTGTGATGTGACGTATTATGATGAGGGTGACCGAATGTGACTATTTACCACGCGCTTGATCCGAGTCGGCTTAGAGCGTTTAAAACGAGAAAATAATAAATTCACGTAGTAGTTCGCCAAAAACAGAATGTTGCGGAAATTCAAGTTGTACTCAAATAAGTTGGGATTCACCAAAGGCCTTTACTGTATATATGGACAGAAACATATCGTAGCTGGACTATGATGATTCTGCGCTCGACAGCCTGAGTTTGAAACCAAAAGAAATATTAGGAAGACCAAGTCATAGAAATCGGTGTAAGCTGCGACTGGACTCCGAGGCTTTGCAAGCAGCCATAGATGTTTCCAATATCCACGCCGCACACCAGCGCGAGGCCGCCCGTGGCGAGCGGAACCACGTAACAGGTCTGTTTGGCGGTGTTCCAGAACGACCCAAACTCGTGTGAAGAGCAGTCGACTTGGAAACTGGGCGTTACTTGTGAAGCCCATGCATAGACTCCAGGGCATAGAGTTTGAAGACTGCGGACACCGTCGTCGGCGAGCGTCAGTCCGAAGTATGCAGCATTTCCGGCATCGGTGATAGTTGCGCTTTGTGTGGAAGTTCCCGTGGAAAGCCAAATGAAGCCTCCATTCAGCGTCAGCTTTCCAGTACTGCCGGCGGAAAAACATGCTGCGGGGGTGACATTTGGCCCGCCTGCGGAGTTGGTGGACGGGTCTTTGGTTGGATCCCCGTCCGGGGGAACGGGATTTGATCCCGGAGGTTTGATGTTCCAAACATCGTCGAGTACCGAGGAGACGGACGACGCCGTAATAGTGACCTGGCAAATTATCAATCCGCCTCGCTAGCAGACATTGGACTACGGGCTCACCGAGCTGATGATGGACGCAATCGAATCTGGGATAGTTCCCAACCCGAAAATATCGGTCAGGCTTGAAATGGTAGATTGGAGGGTGTCCTGAGCAACTGCGGTGGACCCCAGAGTGAGGGCCATGCCAGCTGGATTGTTTGCTACCGCCTAACACAAACGAGTTGGCAATTTGCTAGCCTTGCGGAAAAAAAAACTTACTGCCGCTGCCGCTGCTGCTGCCGCGAGTGCTGCCGCCTGAGCGGCTTCTGATGCCGCCTTTGCCGCTGCGGTAACATCAGCGGGTTGCGATGCCGCTCCCGAAAGAGCTATTCGGCATGAGAATAAAAAACGGAAGTGAGCGAAGGACTCGCCAGCCTTTGCTGCGGCGGCAGCCGCTGCTGCCGCCGCCGCATTAGTCTCTGCATCAGATGTTGGCGACGGAGTACTGGTCGCCGTCGTCTATTTAAAAAAAAATTAGGATGTTAAACCTGAAGGATGGTCACGAACTTTTGTACAAGTTGTCGCAGCTCGCATCTGGGGATTGACGTCTGCCTCCCAGTTCCGAGTGCTGGTCGTCGAGTTAGCATGACTTCGCGCATCTATCGCGGCCACCGCTCGGGGTACAGGGTCGTCAACTGAACCAATGGTGCATGGACGACAGTCAAAATTCCTATAGCTTTTCGTCGGTCGTAACGCTATCGCATCGGACGGATAATCGTATGGAGCTCTGGGAAGCGGGGGTGGTCGCGCGCTCCCTCTCGTGACAATTAGGATCTCGCCATCGTCTTTGTTCTGGATAAACGCCCCGCCGGGGTCGAGTGTTCCGACCGCCGTGGGCAAAGTACCAAGCGGTCGAATGTCGACGAGGCTCAAAGTGTACTGATGACAATTACCAGGATACTTGCTCCCGCGGCCGCTGGTCGAAGACCACTTTGACCTCGCCTCGTTCTTGGCCAGCAGGAGCTTGGATACGGCGGTCTGAAGAGTACTTTGATAACCTTGTTCGCGTTGAGGCACTGCTTTAACGACAGCACCGTTCTCTTTGCCGCCTTCCAACGCAGCGTTGAAAGGAAACTCGTCGCATGACACCTAATCAAGCATCAATGAACCAGTGACGGACACGAGTATCCTCACGCACAAGCCAATCGAGGGGATCGTGTTGCTCCTTGTTGCACCCTCCCTCGCGGAATACATCCTTCACAGCGTCCGTGCAGACTGAGTCCCGACGCGTGTTTGAGCCAAAGGGGTCATACGTCAAAACGACTTGATCGTTTGTAAGGAATCCTGAGCCGCGGATGTTTTCGCAAATATTGGGCATGTAATCACAGTAATATGTGAGAACAGGGAGCGGATTCGGAACATCGATCGGCAAGCCGGATCTGCACCTGTCAGAGCGCACAGCGGGGCGTTTGACAAGATGCATGGGCGGAGGGGGAAGAGGAAGGTCAACCAACGAGTAGTTCCGACGCGCCGCGCGCGCACCCGAGAGGCTGAGCTCAAGTGGAACCTTTTCCGTGCCGTTCGATATGTATACAGGGGGAGGGATGTTTGGCGGGAAATATTTGGGAAGGCTGGCGACAGATCCAACAAGGTTCGCTGTCGTGCTTGCGGGGACCGCAGCGACGGGGAAGACTGCCAATTGGAATGGATTAATGGCGGCCGCCCGGGGCTGAACCGCAGCTGCCGAGGCGATATCCGTGTAGTTCGGGGGCGTCTGGGGAGTATTGTCGTCGAAGCACCAGGTCGAGTTATCAAATGGGCACGGGGAGTCGGGAAGCGGGTCCCAGACATCCGTGTTGTTGTCGCGATCCGTGCTCGGAGGGTAGTGAATGGGTTGATTTCCGGGAACGGTCACAATGGGTGTGTCATAGAAGTGCAGCCAGTCGTTCAGGTTGAGGTAGGGAATCTGGCCGTTGACGCAGAGTGTCCCGGCGCAAAACTGTGTTAAGTTAGCACTTAATGAAGTGAGTATGCGCGGAAAACTAACCGCAGTCCACGTTGCGATATCGGACCACCACGAGAGAACGTCGTCTCCAGAACTTGAGCGTCGTCAGCCGCACATCTCCGCGGAGAAACGAGATTCCACGTACAACGGCCAGTTGTTCGTGTTTGTAGCTTGAATTGTGTTGTAGAAGTAGTTCACCAAGTCAGCTAGGAGGCTCCAGAGATGAGCGTGGATTGAGCGGGACAAGAGACACGCACTCCATGTCACTGGGCAGCCGCCAGAGGCAAATGCGCAAGATCCCACCATAGGAGCGTACACCTATTAGCAACGATTAGTGGGACTGTGATATTGGTAGCGCCAGAATGCATACCAGATCGTAGTCCAGACTCGTCATACCCGTCATCGAAACGCAAGTCCCCGCGCAGCACGCAGCATCGATAACGGGACCGGGCTGGGTGGACGTTATAACCCGCCGGAGGGAAGTGCAAAAAAAGGAGACGCACTCCGGAACAGACAGCGGCTGCAAAACACACCGGTGACGACCAGAACTTGTTGGACGGGATCTAACGGGACCGGGCATGAGTGAGTTACGGCGTCGGAGCGAATTCCTCACCTGTCCAGTCGTCACCTGGCTCACGCAGATACCAACAAGAGATGCACAGGCACTTTGGGGCGCTGAGATGCACGAGCCGTTCTGCGCCACTACCGTGGAAAGTTGAGTCTCCAGTGATAGCACGAGAGGGAGCAGGTAGGATGCTTTCAGCTTCATCGGCGAAGTGAGGAAGCTTGCCTTGACTCGTTTCATTTATAGATCTAGGAGGGCGCTAACACTAGCATTAATATATAATAATAGAACCGTTCGGCGGAGTGGGGGTGCTTTGCGTGGTCCAGTTTCATGATAAATATCCGTGAATATGCTTGGGCGCCGAACCTAGTGTTCCTCTGTGCGCGGAGAATTGATCTGATTCGTGCGCGTGAGGCGTGAGCTAGCATCGTTAGGAGAACTCGGGGAGCAGTTGGTTGATAGAGAGCTCACTTGGCAACTTCGTGTAATCCTTGAGAGTGAGTTAAAAGGCTCAGATACGACTGAGCGTTTTCGTTGACGGACGAACATCTCGCGGACTAACTGAGCAGCCGGTGAACATGAACTATGCCGCTGAATGCAGGTCGCGGGGTTCCGATTCCGGTGCCGACAGGCTAGCGCCGTTGGATGAGTAAAAAATGCGTGAGAGACATGATCCGGCGGAGGAGCAACCAGCGTCTAGCCTGTGATGATCAGGATCTGCCTAGATCGTTTCGCCGTGGCCAACCGCCGGACCGGCATATGGTCTGAAACCGTATCTTCATTGGGTTTTGTAGTCGAGCCATATTAATCGGTCTAACAACGTCGTCAGAGAGGCGCGGACTCGGAGTGGGGAAATTGTTCCCACTCACACGGATGATCCGAACTTGGGCGCCGACGCCGGGTATGGAGAGAATGGATTGCAACACGAGGACAATGGCGCTCAGATCACCAACGCGCGGAATTCACAAGAAAGTACTAAATTTCGGAATCTTCGCGACCTCGGCCTCGATCTTCTCGCGCCACTGCTTCAAGTCTCTAGTACAGCAATCCCGCAGTGAGAAAGCGGAGTGGACAGTAAAAATACCGTCCAGCGACCTGAGTGTGTGCACACCAGCCCCAAGTCGGCTCAAGCAATGGCATTGCTGGCGAAAGAAACCGAGGCTGGGGGCACAGTTGTTAGTGGATTCATGGTTGAAGGAGTATTTCGAGGTCGCAAATGCCAGGACCTTCGTCCATTCGTTGACGTATTTCGTCTATGTGGCCATGAGAATTATAGTGAGGACGCTGGCTAGCACGCACCCATGGGAGAACGAGATGCGGGGGTAGAATCTTGATAACTTCAATTGGCGGCATGCTAATCATCATGGGCGCAACATGCGAGACGAGGTAAGGATAATCGTGCTTTGCTGCGTACACTGCGATTTCCGCAGGGTGCTCGTTGACCATATCGCTGTAAATCTAGATTATCGAGGGAGGCACAATGGCTGTTGAAAATCCACACACCGGAGCCGGATATGGCAGATATTCATCGCTGGGAAGACCTGGTATTTCTCAGCGGCTTCCGCCAGGGGATAGAGGACCTCGAACGGAGTGGTGTCGAGCGCCGGATGGCGTTGGGGATAGATGAATTGGAAGAGCAGTTCCAGCGTCGCAGAGGTTTCGGTAAGCTTTACAGCCTCGTCGTTCGTCGAGATATTGCCCGGTGGGAAGGCCTCTGTGCAGACTTCGAGATTTTTGCGGTGGATGCGGAAGAGGACGCCGTCTGAGGATCTGAAGACGACATCGGCGTCGGGAGCATCGACTGGGGTCGTCAGCGGGCGGACGGAAAACCCAGCAGGCCTTACATCGCTCAGACTGGCCTTGGGGCTGCGTCATGGTGGTCGTTGACGACAAGATGTGTTTGATCCGGTTTCGGCACCTGTCACAAGCGTGAGAGGCTCGCAGCTTTGACAGCGGCTCCCATGGCTGACAACGAGCCACTCCCTCCCCCTCGTACCTCCGCCAATCCTCCGGCAAGCTGACGGGCTATACTTCAAGGACTGCGGTCTGATCGATCTGATCATCCAAGCGGAGGACGTGCTCTTCCGCGTCTCTGGCGAGTTCCTGGCCACGCAATCGACCTTTTTTCGCGACATGCTCTCGATTGAGTCGATTCCTATCCCGCCCGATGCTGAGACGCTCGACGGATGCCTTGTGGCGCGGATTCCCGACTCTGCAGTAGACATGACGACGTTCTTGAAAGCTCTCATGTATCTTCGGTGCGTATGTACATCTTGCCCGCTATGAAAAGGTATTGAATTGTGTTCGTCCACAGCTTCTTCGAACCCCGGCGGCGGCCACCTCCTTTGACCTCATCGACCCACTCCTCCGCCTGAGGGACCCAGAGCGTCCGATCCTCGTGGTGCGCTCGCCACTCCCAACATCCAACTCCAACCTCAGCTTCAATCATCGGAATCTCCATCAGCAGCCCCCGGCTGTGTTGAGAACACGGCGCTTCCGAGTCCACCGGTAGTCCCACTCGCTCTGCTTCTAGAGCTCCTGCCCCAATCCAAGGAACTTCCCGCAGCCGGTGGGAAGCTATGGCCTTCGCTGGCACTGGTCGTGTTGCGGCTGTCGCTGAGTGCTGGATCGCGCAAGTTGAGCATGAGTCGGGACATCATGATTGAGGATATTCTGCGAAGATTTCGAGGTAAGACGCAAAGTAAGAGCGGGAGGGTTGCCGTACATGTTGGTGAGGGAGTTGAGGATTCCGCGGACGTAGGGCTGTGACGTTGGAAGTATTTGAATGTCAGGTTTTCCAGGGAGCGGGGACGTACACCACCGAGCTAAGGCAATCAGACTAGAGAAGTTGAACGCTCAGCGCTGACTCACCACATAGGTAAGGATGTTAGCCACATTAAAGATGACCATGACTCTGTTATTTTTAAATGCCATTCATCGAGGAAAAGGACGCCTCGCACCCGAAATACACAGCACCTGTAGGCGGATTAATTTCACCACGCATTATGGGCAAGTACGTATACTCACCGTCCCGAATGAGTATCTTCACGAGATACAACCCCGTCAACTCCCGCGGGATAGTTCCGTCCGATCGCGAATACCAAAGGCCCCGCGTGAGCGTACGAAAGAGCGTGAGCACAAAGATCATGCAGTCGAATAACCCCATTACACCCCACGCTGTGAGAAGCCCCACGGCCCTGTTAGACGGTTAGTTTTACGCGGGACAAGTGCATGCAATGCCGCACTCTGGTCGTGTCGTCGCATCGGCACATCCGATGAACAGCGGCACTGCGCCGCCCTGGGCCGGTGCTTGTATGGTTCGGGCGATTCCCCACTGTATACAAGGGAGGGGGACGTTGAGAACCTTCGCGCCCAGAATTTAAATAAAGACTCACCACACCGAGAACAACCACACAGATGCTGAAGAAGATCATAAAGACGAGAATGCGCTTGCTCCGTTCGTATAGCGCGTACGTCCGGACGATGAGCATAACTGTCAAGTTTTCTTTCTCCGGGGAAAACGGGAGTGGAGAGAGGTTACGACGCACTGCCAATGATTATTTGTGTCATGCAAATGAAGAACTGGTGGTAGATCTCCAGCGAATTGCATCTGCGACGAACATCACTCTCACTTTCCCAGCTGATTACCGGTAGCCGTACATCTGCAGGATCTTCAATTCTCGAGAAGTAAAAGAGGCTCTAAACGCACCATAGTCTTCCTCCCCGCCTCCCCCGCCATCCAAAAGTCCAAAAAGAGAATCGGCATGTTGCCCAAGAGGGTAACATATCGATTCGCAAAGAACAGCAGCACGGGAAGCGTTAGCAGCCTCGTTCTTTTCACGCGTGTCAGTGCCCGGCGCGAGGGGAACCAGAATCGCTCCACTTCGGCGGGGAGTGTGAGGAAGTATTCGTAGATTAAGAGCGCTGGGAGTTTATTGGTAAGGAAAGGGAGGAGAGCAAGGGAAAAGTGAGCAAACTGAAGGATATGGCGTTGATGTTGTCGAATATGAATCTGCAGACGAGGTGAAGACGAGCCGTGAAGCTGCAACAGGGAGCTCACAGCTGCATCCGCAGGTCGGACTCGTCGAAGTCCATCCTTGGGGCGGGGGGACTCGAAGTGGGGCAGTTCCAAAGTTCCCACAGAGCACCTATCTTTTGAAGCAGAATTTAGAAGCCAAATATACCTCGAGATCGAAGCACCGCCGGCGGGTGCTATTCGTATGTGTGCGGAGATTGAACGCGTTAATCTGAGGCCGCAGTGGAATGTCAGGTTTGGGAGATGAGATGAGATACACTGTGTGGGATTGGACAATCTAACAGTTACAAGTGAGCAGTAAGTTTGATACAAAGTTCACCAGCGCACAGTCCCCGAGGGAAAATACTAAATAGAAGAGCGGTAGTTGAGTTGAAATGACTTGAGGTGATCATTACCAACCAAACCCAGCAAGGACTCGGAACCTCCCCGCACCGCACTGATTCCGCTCCGACTGCTGTTCGCGATCGTTATCCAATGGTTACGGAGGATTCAGAGTCATCTCGCCGGCCTGCGGTCTATACTCGTTCGCATCCGAGTCGTGATCCAAATACGAAGAAAAAACTCCGTATCCCCACGACACACTTGTGCCCGTACCTGTCCTACTCCTAGTACCCGTTCGCGAGCCTCGTATAGAGACGGCTGGGTCGCGGAGGTTTAGCATGAGTCGGGAGATCATAATTGACGATACGCTGCGCCGTCGATCGAGGTTAACAAACTAGGAATGGCAGAGAGAAAGGAGAGAGAGACGTACATGTTTGTGAAGGTGCTGAGGTTGCCACGGGTGAATTCCTTCCAACAGAGTGAGTAGTGCGGCGAAAGGCGCGATGCGACATTGACTCGGAACGTACCCCACCGAACTGCAAAGTAAATGAGGCAAGATATATATATATATGGGTGAGAGGACTCGGACATACAGCGAGGGTCATGATGTTTCCGGCGTTGCAGAGAACCATCGCCCTATAGTAAACGCGCTTCAGTCGGCACTCGGCAGACGTGTGAGTATGAAGCCTTGCATGCTCACCCGAAGTACAAGCATCCTATACCACACGATCAGCACTGTGGAACACAGTTGGAGGGAAGGTCAACAACTCACCATCGCGCATCAACACACTCATCAAGTGCATTCCGTTCAACCGCACCCTCGTCATGGCGGTGAAGGTGCGAAACAAAGTCAACGCGAATATCATCACGTCGAACAAGCCCATAGCGGACCACGATATTATGATCCCGATGCTCCTGCGAGAGCGTCAAACCACTGGCAGGGGTAAAAGGAAGACGCAGACGCACTCGGGTTGTGTAATCCCATACGCACACCCCACATCGAGCGACATCGCCGTGCCTTTATCCGCTGGGTGCAAGGCGTTCGAGTGGAGTGTTCCCCACTGGCGTCAAGGTTCCGGTGTCAGTGGATTGGATTTGAATAGATAAAGTCGAGGGGACGCACCACACCGACGCCAATAACCCCCGCGCTGAAGGCGATCATGAAGAGCAGGATGGAACGGTTTCGCTCGTAGAGCGCGTAGGTGCGTATGATTAGCATTACTGCGAGTACCGGCTGGGTGAGTGGACGAGGAACGGAATAGAATAGAATGGGACGCGCACGCACCGCCGATGACGATCTGAAGGGCGACGACCAAGTACTCGTGGTACAATTCTAGCGTTTTGCATCTGACGTGCGGTTAGTCCCAGTGGCAATGGGGTGGGGAGCGTACATCTGTCTATTGGTTAGCCCCAACGAATCCAATGCCACAGTAATATGCATACTTTGGTCTTCCCCTCCGTAGGTGGCGCGATCCACACGTCCATCAACACCACGGGTATATGCCCCAGCAGCGTCCCGTATCGATTGACGAAGAAGAATATCGTGGGCGAGGACGGGCGCGCGCGCGCTCCCCAGTAGCGAGAGACTTCCCATTCAAGCGTGATTAGGTAGTCGTAGAAGAGTAGCGCTGCGGATGGGGATGGGCGTTTGAGTGGGTAGGCGGAGAAGACAGGTTGAGCAAAGCGTACTGAAGGCGGCCGCGTTGATATAGTAGTAGATGTTTCTGCAGGCAGACACCGAGTCAGTGGGGAACGGACGGAAGGAAGGAAGGAAGGAAGGAAGGAGAATGAGAACGCACAGCTGGTTTTGAACATCCGTTGAGCTCAAATCCATAACCATTCCAGGCTGGGGGGTGAGGGTGAGAGAGTACTAGGAGGAGGCGATGGACGAAACGACTTGCGAGCGGCCCGACGCGCAACCACCGACAGTAGCATCAGCATCTGCTTCGCTGTCCATGTCGCTGTCCATGTCGATGTCAGGTAGGATAGAGCGGAGATTGCGTTGAGATTCCATCTAGGTGTAAGCCTGGAGGTACCATCGCGAAGGCGAACGGAAACGGAAGTCAAACGAGAGGTCAACGACGCCGGGCGGGGACAGAGTTGGATGGAAGGAGTGTGGGCTCGAAGAGCGCTGTTTCAAGCGCTGAAACGTTGCAACGGTGACGAAGCCATCTATCCACTGAGTCTGCAATGATGAGGACAGGCTTGGTGTGAGCTCAGGCAGGAGGAGCTTGCGAGTCCACCTGAGTGGGAGGCAAGGCAGCGATAGAGGATGTAGCACATTGATGTGTCATCATCACATCAATTGTCCTTGCTCCGCACGTCCATCACCTCGTCTCGCTACAGCCTCTCGTCCTCCACTCACTTCTCCTCCACTGTTTTCTCTGCCTCTCTGCTGCTATGTCGACTTCTCGCTGTGGTCTACCTCTACCTCTTCCTGCGACGTTCGACACAGACGCGTACATGAAAACCCCGTCGGCGATAGTCCCTCCTTCGCATCTCGATCTTCAGGACAAAAACGCCGAAAACGTTCGCCTGGAGGGCGAGAACAAGGCCAGCTTAAGGTTGACACGCGCTTTTGCAGCGGCTGTGGCTGCTGGAGACGACATCTCTGCTCTTGACGTCGGCGCACCTCTGAAGGCGCTCTACAAGTACACCGAGGACGAAAAAACTCTTTTCGTGGCGTCTCCCGAGGTTGTCTTGGCAGCCGGACCGCTTCCGCTCTACATGACTCTTTGGATCGCCATGGAGCGCACTACCGCCGCGAAGAAAGACTCCGACGCGAAAGAGAAGCGCGAAAAGGAGCGTGCGGATCGCGAGGCTGAGAAGACGCGGGTTTCCCGTCCCATATTCGGCACCCAAACGCTCTCCAATCCCCACCCAATCTCTTCCATCTCTTCTGGCCCTGCTACCATCCCAGACATATTCCATGTGTCGCTATTCCACCGGATCTACTTCCCTTTGCAGTTTTGGCGCGACTCGACGCTGGACGACGCCATGGCGTTTCCGCACTCTATCCCCACGGAGTCTATCACCGCGGCGCAAACTTCGGCACTCGTCGCACCGGCCACGGTCCGAGTGGTGAACGTCACCAAGGCCATCGTCAAGCTCGGCGAGGAGGACATCTCGCGTCTAACCCCAGGTCTCTGGCGTCAATGCTCTATTAATCAGCTCGAGTCTTTCAAGAAGATCTGTGTTCCCATCGTTGCTGGCGATCCGACATCGCCGAGCAACACATACGCCAGCGAATATGAGTCGCACGTACTGTATTTCTCGAATCTGCGATGCTTTGAGGACGGTGAACTCTTCCCCGTCTGGTATCCTGTCGAGAAAGAGCTCCGTTTGGAGATTTATCGCGACGGCCTCTTCAAATTTGACACTTGGGATCTGCGGGTGCAAGTCGCGCTCTCCGCTCACCGCAGGGCGCTAGTCGATCGACCTCTAGCGGGCACTCTAGCTGCACCATTCTTGAAACGTTCGGCCGTAGACGACTCTTCCTCTCCATCGCCAAAATACGCCAAAGGCACTCGCGGTCGAGTCGAAGCTCCGACCTCTCCCGCTCCATCCCAACGCAACAGCGATCGTGTACCGTGCTGCATCATCTGCACTGATCCTCACCTCGCAAGTGCACATCCCGAATCTAAATCTCGGTTCAACGATGGTGCTGAGCTGTTTTCGAAGCAAGACGGCGGCCAGATCGTCCCTGTTCGCTCCTTTCGGGGTGAGTCGAAGCCGATCTGTGTCGTCTACAATCTCGGAAAGCCCTGTGCGGGGTCACACGGGGACACTCGCTCGCACATCTGCACCCTCTGCGGTGGAGATCACCCTGCCCTCTCACGACACGCGTCCTGCGCGCGCGTTCGTGACAGAGCCTTCCTCCTTTGAATCACCGCACGACAACCTTCTTGATCTTCTTGATTCCAATCCTCTTCCTCGCCCAACTCTTGCTTACGCCGACTTGCGGCCCTTTGTACATCCGCGACCAGCGCCTTCACTGCCTGGGGATATCCTCGACACCATTCTTGACGCGGTGTGCACACCGTACAATCCGGACGCTTTCGAGCAGCTACTCGGAAAGCATTCCATTTCACATCTCTATCCTCATCTTGTCCATAATCTTCGCTCGGGCTTCCCTTTGGGACGTCTTCCTCTCCTCACATCAACGATCATCATTCCTAATCACCCCTCCGCCGAGATAGAACGAGACACGACTGTGGATTACCTCCAATCGGAGCTGGCGGCGGGACGCATGTCTGGCCCCTTCTCTCGAACGGAGATGGAGCGGATCTGTCGCGGCCCATTTTACGCCTCCCCACTCATCGTTTCCGTTCACGATCAAGGTCCTGGTATCCCACCGAAGAAACGGGTTTGTCGTAACCTTTCGAAAGGCCACCGCCCGTCAAACACGCCTGCGGTAAACGATTTCATTGACAAAAATGACTTCCCGACACGTTTCGATATGCCAACCAAGATGGCTGAACTGGTGCGTGTTCTATGCTCCTCATTCTTGTCTGGGTTCTTTTTCTTTTCGCGGGACGCCGCTCATCGCCCGTGGGACGCCACACGCCGAAGACAAGTGCACCATCGCATTCGTTGGACGCTCATCGCGCGGGACGCCGCTCATCGCTCGTGGGACGCCACACGCCGAAGACGAGTGCACCATCGCATTCGTCGGACGCTCATCGCGCGGGACGCCGCTCATCGCTCGTGGGACGCCACACGCCGAAGATTGGTGCACTATCGCACTGATTGGAAGCTCATCGCCCGACGACTGGTGCCAGGTGCCAGTCCGAGGTTCATCGCCCGAAGACTGGTGCCAGCCTGAGGTGCCAGTCGGAGGTTCATCGCTCAGCGGGACGCCGCCCATCGTTATCGCAGGACGCTGCGTTTTTCCATCGCCCATCAGCATGCGCTTGTGCGATGCAGTTCTCATTCCATCGCAGGTAGCAACGGCGCCGTCCGGAACCTTAGCCTGCGCTTTCGATATCCAGTCGTTCCATCGAACGTGCCCTGTTCTCCCAGCCCACAAACCTTTCCTCGTCGCTCATTTTGACGGTTGTTTCTACCTCGATCATTGTTACCCATTCGGAGCAGCATCTGCAAGCAGCAATTCTGGGCAAATATGCAACGCTCTTGTGGATATTTGGCAGGCGGAACTCGGCGCGGATGGTAAAGTTATCAAGTATGAGGACGACATCCCGATTCTTGCATACCCGCTACAGCAGACAGATACACAGGTCCCCGCATTCGCATTTGACCGGTCCTCCGTATTGTCCTCCGTCGACTCTCTCGGCACTCCCTGGCATCCAACGAAAACCGGATCCGAATTCCTCCCGTCCATCGTCTTCCTTGGAATGCACTGGGATTTTCCGCGTCGTCTCGTCTCTCTGCCTGAGACTAAGCGGCTCAAGTACCTGGCTCGAGTCGAGTCCGCCATATCTCGTATCCAGAGATCTGACAAGTTCTCGCTGCTCGACTTGCAGGAACTCCACGGCGCTCTGTGTTATCTCTGCTTCATTATCCCTGCGGGCTCCTCTCGCCTCACCACGATCTCCAACGCTATGGCGCCGTTCAAGGGTGACACTGGCAAGCTCCGATGGCTCTCCAACGCCGTTAGCGACACTCTGCGGTGGTGGATGTTGGCGCTGTCAGCCCCATTTATCGCACGAGAACTGCGTCCTCCGAGCCCACTGCGCGATCTAGGGATCTATGTTGACGCCAGCACATCCTGGGGTGTCGCTGTGATCATCGGCAAGCATTGGTACGCGCTTAAACTCACTCCCAACTGGAAACGGGAGGGTATCGACATCTGCTGGCTTGAAGCTATCGCTATCGAGATCTTATTCCTTTTCCTTGAGCAGATGGAGATCTCCAACGCTCACATCCTCGTTCGTTCGGATAACAAGGGTGCGATCGGCGCGCACCAGAAGGGCAGATCGCCAAATGGCGCCATTAATTTGTGCGCGCGGCGATCACAGGCCATCACGTCAAGCCTGCTCTTGACTCCCACCTTCATCTACGTGCCTTCATCTCTCAATCTCGCCGACGCTCCCTCTCGTGGCATTCCATCCCTGCACACCCTCGAAAACGATCGACTCCGCCGCCAATTCACACTCCCTGTCGAGTTGCGCGACATCTTCGTCAACGACTGCCAAAATGTCGACTGACGAGTCAGACCCGCGTTATCGCCATGCGCTGACGCGGCCTTCGCTGCCTGACTCATGGACATCGGCGACACATTCTCTTCCATCCCTCTCATCCAATGCTCGCGCACTATTCACGGACACCGTGTATGTGCTACACATCTTCCCATCTCACATCTTTTCTGATGTGCTCACAGCGAGCTCGCTTCGTCGTCGTCCGTCCCTCGGCAGTATCGTTACAATCTGACGCGTAGTGCCTTCGCTTCGCTGTATGTTCCATGTACCTCATCTTTACTGTTCATATGCAAATCTTGTATTCTCAGTATACCTGGCTCACCTGCGCTGGCGCCAGCACCAGCACCATCCGCAGTCTCAATCTCTTCCCGACCACTTGACTATCCCCAAACCGCTCCCACCCCGGCTCCCCACACATCCACTCCCACTCCAAACGCCTACGACTCCGTTCAGACCATTCGACGCGCTGCTGCTGCCGGTCTTCCACTCAAAGCTGCCCGCCGAAACCCAAAAGATACCGTCGCTCCCAGTCCTCTGCGGCCTGAAGTCCCTGCTGATCGTCGACTTCTTATGTGGCTCACTCCTCATTCGCTCGAGACACATGCCGCCATGCACGAAGCGGGAATCTCCCCAGATCTTCAGATTCGAATTTTCGAAGGGCTCCTTTCCTCGCACGTACCCGAAACGCGCGAATCGTACGCGGCGGGTCTCAAGCGCTTCGTCCAGTTTTGCGATCGAAACGCGATCTCTGAGTCCGCGCGAATGCCTGCCGACCGCTTCCTCCTCTCTGCTTTTGTCGCGGAGGCCATTGGGACATGTACCGGGAAATGTATCCGGAACTGGCTCAACGGCCTACAGCTCTGGCATCTTTTCAACGACGCACCTTGGCATGGGAGTGAGGGCTGGATTCCAGCCCTCAAAAAATCTGCAGACAAGGCTGGTGTCCAATTCAAGCGCCCGCCTCGTGCACCTATCAGCCTCTCCCATCTTCGTGCGCTCCGCGTTGCATTGGACCTCACCTCACCTTTGGGTGCTGCTGTCTGGGCTGCTGCTCTCGCCGCATTCTGGGGATGTCGGCGACTTGGGGAGCTCCTCATCCGGAGTACATCGAAGTTTTCACAGCTCCGCGATACGTGTCGAAGCACTCCGATATCGCGGAAAACTGTTGAAGGACGTTCATTTTATTCTATCCAACTCATCTGGACGAAAACGACGCAGCTACGCGGCGGCGAATGCTATCTTACAGCGACTTCTCCACCAGATGCTGATCTCTGTCCGGTGTGGGCTATCACAAATCATCTCGAATCAATCATTCGCCTCCCGCTCATACTCCTCTGTTTGCCTTCCGCACGACGGGTGGCTGGCGTCATCTTACCAAACAGAATTTTCTCAACATGACTTCTCCAATCTTCAAATCTGCCGGACTCGAACAGGTTCTCGGCCATAGTTATCGTATTGGAGGCTCCGTTGAATTGCTCAAAGCAGGCATTGCACCGGAGATCATCATGAAGTTGGGTGGATGGTCCTCACTCTGCTTTCTTATCTACTGGCGACGCCTTGAGCAAATCTTGCCAGCTGCAATCACTCGAGCCTGGAACGCGCGCATTGCTGCGTTCGCACGTGGGCACGGTCATCCCGTAGACATCGAGTTGCCGTTCGATTAGCACATCTCGTTCTATACATTTTGGCAGCTGATTTTGTCTTTTCGCTCTTGTGTGGCCCGCGGGTCTGTTTCACTCACCCTCGCACGAGCCTGTGGCTCTCGGAGCTTCACTCCATTGGGTTGCTCTGGGTCTTGCTCATCTGACCCTCGGTTTCCTATGCGTACGGGTTCAGCCGTTCCTGCGTCTCCCATTGTTGCGGGCGAGCATTCAGCTGCTTTGTTCCCCAGCGTAAATTCTCGCCTCCCAGGACGGCTGACCCCACGCGCACACCCACACAAGAGCATCACACTCTCGACCCTCATCCTCCATTCTCTTGCCAGACGGAGAGACGATTTCGATCTGCCTTGCTGTGAGCTCAGGCAGGAGGAGCTTGCGAGTCCACCTGAGTGGGAGGCAAGGCAGCGATAGAGGATGTAGCACATTGATGTGTCATCATCACATCAATTGTCCTTGCTCCGCACGTCCATCACCTCGTCTCGCTACAGCCTCTCGTCCTCCACTCACTTCTCCTCCACTGTTTTCTCTGCCCCACCCTCCCATCCCTTTTGTTTCTCTCTTCGACTACGCTTGGTTGCTCTGGGTCTTGCTCATCTGACCCTCGGTTTCCTATGCGTACGGGTTCAGCCGTTCCTGCGTCTCCCATTGTTGCGGGCGAGCATTCAGCTGCTTTGTTCCCCAGCGTAAATTCTCGCCTCCCAGGACGGCTGACCCCACGCGCACACCCACACAAGAGCATCACACTCTCGACCCTCATCCTCCATTCTCTTGCCAGACGGAGAGACGATTTCGATCTGCCTTGCACCGGAATAAGATGGGTAAGCTGCTCTTGGTGGAAGCCACGTCAACGGTGATCTTGAGTGTGTCACTGTGACACGCCGACCATCGGCCATCAAATCCGTGACACTTGGCAGTTGCTGCCAAGTGTCACGCATGGCTTCCGAGTTGAACGTTGGCGTCGAGACTTGTCGTTGTTGCCAGTTGCCGCTACCTTGGCGCGAGTAGATTCAAACGCTGGCGGTCAGGCTCTCTTCCTGCTCCCAACTTGAAAGGTTAAGTATGTTGGTCAAGCCTGCTGCGTGCGATGCGCTGGTATGTGTTCTCCGTTGAAACTTGAACTATTCTGTGTCGCGATTTTCCTTTTCGTAGATCCAACTTGAAGTTTTTTTTTTCCGTGTGATATTCAATGCCCAATCGTGAGTCTAAGCAGACTGCGAGTCTGGAACGAGCGAGAGAAATATTGGTTGATTCGGATCTGCGTGCCGGAAATGACAGAAAAGGGACATCGTCACGGGTGACAGGCCTCTGATCCAAACGTCCATGTCCGCCAGCTCACCGCCGAAGCTTCCGCCCGAGCTCGAATGCGCTATCTTCCAGCTGGCGGCTTACGCGACCCCGGATATCCTTCCGTCACTCATGATGGTGGCTCGGCGGGTGAAGGAATGGTATCGTCCGCTCCCATTTGTGCCAACAGATCGCTCTGACTCATAACTCTATAGGATCGAGCCCTTGCTCTATCGAACCATTATGTTCCAATCGTACATACGGGATAGTCGCTCCCTGGCACCCGTATATCGTCTCGACGACTTGGCGAGCCTGGCCGCGAGGCAGAGCAACCCCCCGCCGTTCCTCTCGGTGCACAACTGCATGATCTGTGTCCTTGAAGCAGACGAAGCGCTGACCGTTCTCGAAGCCATCCCCGCTGTCCAGAACGTCTTCATGTCGGTCTCTGGGAAGCTGCGCACCAAAGAGCAGCCCCTCCCTCCGCAGTTCATGAACCTTCCGTTGCGGCATTTATACGGCGACCTGGAGGACTTTGTCGCGCTCAAAAACCTTGATCCATTGGAACATCGCTGCTTCGTCAACCTTACGCATCTCGAACTCTTCATGGAGCCCAGCGCCTGGGGGAACGACATCACCCCGTGGCCTGAGTCGAGAACCTCCTGGGGATTTATCACCCGATTACCCTGCCTCACCCACATTGCCTTCGACACCACCCCGTCGGAACCGGTCCTGGAGTTCCTGCTGTCAAATTGCGGCTTGCTGCAGTGCATGGTCATTTTTAACGACGACGGCCCGTGGCGAGTCCAATACACGCACGCGATCACGGCGGATTCGCGTTTCGTGGTGATGCAGCCGATGTCCCTGCACGAATATATTCTGGACTGGAAAGAGGGCACAGTGACGGGGGAGGACTATTGGGCTCGTGCGGAGGTATTCATGGAAAAACGGAGGTCCGGCGAGATTACAGGTGAGTCCGACAGTGGGACGGAATTCTTGCTCGCTGAGGCTCCCTCAACCAGACAGCGATTACTTTCTCCGTGCTAACGAATGAGTGGTAGCGGGTATTCAAACCAATCTCATGCTACTTGCGTATATAATCCGTTCAGTCAACGTGAGGCTCCGTAAATCCAATGGGGCGTCTGGTGCCCCGGGCATCGGGGGAAGACTCTGACAACTCGAGATGTTGAAATCGCGGATGACCGGCTTCGCGCTCGGTGTTAGGTGCGACCCAGATTCGGACACGCGTTCGGCGGACCGGAGCGGACCGAGCCCAATCCGCTCCAAAAAAAAACATGGTGAGAAACCTGGGGCCTGGGCGGAAATTCGGACATGCGACGCCCCCATTCGAACACGTAGACCGCTGGTCGGGAGCCATCACTGTTCAGAGGAACGCTTAGCGGGTCGAAGGAAGCAAGATGATCCGCAGGGCGCCGATAAACAGGAACAATCATCGGCAATCCCTTGATTTGCCACTCTTTGACTTTGACGCTCACCCCGATGATTCATCAATTTCCTCGCAACCGTCTTCAGTCCCTGGCGTACCCCAGCACCCTCGCGATATCTCATGCATCTCTCGCTCCCTCCAAAGCTCGAACCCACCAAATGTATCAATCTATCCGAGTCGTATCCCAGTCGTATCCAAGTCCTGGACTGGAGACCGATAATACTTCCGAGCGCGTCCCGTAGATCTCCGCAGAGTCATTTGCGATTTGCGTTCGGCTTACATTCAGCTCCCACGGACGGACAGGATCTTCCATCGCCAGCGCCAAACAATAGAATGAAACGGTCACGAACGCGCCTAGCCTGGCTGGGGTTAATTAGAACACCCGTTTGCACGCTGCGGGCGCTGTTCACTTGGCACACGGCGCCCACGGAGGACCCTGCCGTGAATCAAGCCAACGCAGGCGCGTCGCGGCGTATAATAACCCGGTCTATCCGCGCGAGGAACAACCCTCACTCTCACCATGCTGAAGCTCAGGCCAACTTGGGCGGCGTGTCTCGGCACGCTAGCATTATTACCTTCCTTTGCATTTGGCGCGGGATGTGCTGGTATTACCGGTACTGCGGCTCCTACTGGTGCGTCTCCCAGTCGCTGCTCCGCGCATAGTTTCTCATGAACGTTCCCAGATCCCTTCTGGATGAGCACTCCGGCGCTGACTTCGCTCAGCAAAAGTGCCTACAAGTCTGGGTACAAGGTATGTTCATTACTGGCGCGACGAGCTAGGATTTGCTCACCATGTACAGGTCTTCCGAAACGTCGTGACCGACTACCACGCAGTGGGGAACGGCATTGCCGGTGCGTTCTTCCCTTTACTTATCCTCCTAGTCGGCTTACTGACCTTCTTTCTCGCAGACGACACTGTCGCTATCAACAACGCTATTAGTGGTGCGTTTCTGGTTTTCGCTGGGAGCCTGAGCAGTATCTAATCCATCCCAACTCACAGACCAAGGTCGCTGCGGCCAGGGGTGCTTTTCCTCCACCGTGAGTCCGATCCCAACTCTTCCCGTCCCCCAAACTCATCCAGAATGTCAATGCCATAGCTCACACCCGCAATAATCTACTTCCCTCCCGGAAAATACCGCGTCACCGCACCCATTATCCCGTTCTACTACACGACCTTGTGAGTTCCTTCCAAGCGCTATTCCCGTCTTTCGTCGATTAAACACGAACTTCAGGGTCGGCGACTACAACACCAAACCCACCATCGTCGCAGACGCCAACTTCAACGGCATCGCGGTAATCGGTGCGTTCTCCTCCCCCTCCTTCCCGCGCATCTGAACCTGAAACGCGAAAATTTCAAGACGCGGATCCCTATATCCCCGGAGAATCAAATCCCGATGGCAGCGGAGTCAATTGGTGGACGAACCAGAATGTCCGTTTTCTCCGTTCCTGATCGCATCGCCTGTGGCTGATTGTCTTCGTAGAACTTCTTCCGGTCCATCCGTAACTTTGTAATCGACACAACAGCCATGTCGCCCGACGTGTATGGGACGGGGATTCATTGGCAAGTCGGACAGGTCAGTACCGTTCCACTGCGCGTCGTCTCCGGGCTAACTTCGGAACAAGGCGACCTCGTTGATGAACCTCGACTTCAAGATGAACGCAGGCTCCGGGACGAAACATCAAGGGTGTGTGATCCTCGTGATCGCCCGCGCCCGGCGCCCGCTGTCTCGCGTCTATCACTGATTCGACTGTAGAATTTTCATGGAAAACGGTTCAGGCGGGTTCATGTCCGACCTCACCTTCACCGGGTACGTCTTGGCTTTCCCTGTTCCGTGATCCCGTCGTCCGATTGACATAAACCCTGCAGTGGTGCCTTTGGCTTGTGGATCTCCAACCAGCAGTTCACAATCCGCAATGTGCAGATAACCAACGCCGTTACGGCGGTATACCAGCTGTGGAATTGGGGCTTTACCTGGCAGAATATTCAAATCTCGTGAGTTTTCTGTTGTCGTTCGCGCCATCGACGTTGACTTCGTCTAGCAACTGTCAAGTTGGTTTCGATCTCAACACCGGTGGCCTCACTCTCGCGACTCAAGTAAAATTTATTCAGTATTACTCGATAATTCTGACGGTTTTCAGAGCGCAGGCGGAGTCCTCATCATCGACTCGAAGATTTCGTCGACGGGAATTGGTATCCGGGTACGTACTCCGAGCTCTCCCTACCGCGCAGCGCTAACCTACTCCGTTCTCGCCAGATGTCGAGCAGCCAAGCAACGACCCTCGGCGGCTCGCTCATCCTCGACAACGTCGCCTTCACCGGAATCACAACCGCGAACATCCAGGACGGCAGCGGCACCGTCGTCGCCGCCAACGTCGGCGTCGGACTGGAATGGTTCCAGGGGAACGTCTATCTCGGTGAGTTGCCTCTTTTACTATAATATTTCGACCAAGCTTGACCAAATGCGCAGGCACCGGCAAGCGCTACCTCCGCGGGTCCTACACCCCCTTCGGATCGCGTCCGCAGCTGCTCACCCTTGCCTCGGGGACGTACTTCTCGCGCTCGCGGCCGCAGTACCAAACCTACGCGCCAGGCCGTACGTTTCGATTCCTTGCCTCTAGACCCAGTACGCGTCTGACGCTAAACAGAATTCCGTACACTCATGTCGAGCGGCCTTGGAGCGAAGGGCGATGGAGTGGCTGACGATACCGGCGCGATTAATGCGTTCATCGCTCAGGTACGTGCTGCCTCGTATTTCTTACCTTCTCCGGTACTCAATGTCGAGTTGCGAATAGAACTCGGGATGCGCTATCCTCGGTAAGTCTTTCTTTCCTCTCATTCTATTGCGATCTGACTCCTTTTCAGTAATCGAAACGGGTACCTACCTCGTCACGGACACGATCTTTGTCCCCGCTGGAACTCAGATCGTCGGAGTCTTGTATTCCGTCATCATGGGAAGCGGCGCCAAGTTCGCTGACCAGACGAATCCTCATCCGGTCATCAAAGTGCGTCTCGACCCTTGTATCGTCGCTCATCACTTACGCTGTCCCTTGCGCAGGTCGGCAACCAAGGCGACGTCGGTATCGTGGAAATTAGCGACCTGGTTATCACCACGACGGGTGGGTCCGCGGGCGCGATTGGCATCGAGTGGAATCTAGAGGCGACGTCGCCTGGCGCAGCGGGGCTCTGGGATGTACACGTTCGACTTGGTGGTGCTATGGTATGCTCGACGACTGCGCTTTATATCGCACTCTGTTCTGACGGTCCGTCTGTAGGGAACCAACATCAACGCGGCCAACTGCCCTACGTCCTCCGTCAACGTCGCGAAGTGCGCGTCGGCGTTCCTGGGCATTCACATCACGTCGACTGGCACTGGATACTTCGAGGTACGTCGACAGCCCTTAATCTTCAGCTAGTACTCATCCTCGTGGAATAGAACGTATGGGTCTGGAACGCCGACCACGATCTCGACGACCCGAATCAAACACGTCTCAATGTCTTCAGCGGGCGTGGCATCCTGGTCGAGTCTGCACAGGGACCCGTCTGGCTCGTCGGAACGGCGTCCGAGCATCACGTACATCTCCCTTCCCTCCTATCTTCGCTTGGAATCTCATGCCTTCATTCGACGTAGGTCATCTATCAATACGCTTTCAACAACGCGCAAAACATCTACGCCGGGCTCATCCAAACCGAAACGCCGTACTTCCAACCTGTTCCCATCCCGCCCGCGCCGTTCTCCACCAACGCCTTGTACGCTGATCCTTCTGAGGCCGTCATCGATGCGTGGGGCTTGGTCATCACAAACTCGTTCAACATGTTCATCTATGGCGCTGGACTGTATAGTTTCTTCCAGGTACGTTCATTCTTCTTTAATAAACGCGAACGCTCGCTGACGCACAATCACTTTATAGAATTACGGCCAGGACTGTGTTCCCAACCGCAACTGCCAAAACTCGATGGTCTTGGTCGACAAAGTATCGTCGGCGGTGTATATTTACCAACTCACGACAGCGGGAAGCACCAATATGATCAGCTACCCTGGTAATGTCTCGGTGGCCCTGCAGGCGGACAACGTCGACGGCTTTGCGAGTACGTTGACGTTCTGGGAAGCGGATGTGCGTTGTCTTCTCTTGATACTCGGGACACGTTCTGATATCGTCCAAGGGTACTGGCTCGCCCGGTGGTAATGGTACGGGGGGCGATGGTGGCTTTGGCGACTTCAACTTCATTCCCTGGAGTCCGTCTCGTTCCTGTGTTTATCCATACCCTCACTCACCAGCCGATGATAGACCCCAACCCGATTCCCTCCGCTGGCGCCGTATCCGAGACGTTCGCTATTCCCGGCGGACCCACGACGGTCATCCCGATTCCTACTACGCCAACCATCGTCACTATCGGTACCCCCGGCGGCACGGCGACGCAGTTTGTCTTCCTCGATCCTGGAGGAACGCCCGTTACCGCGCAGATTCCCACCTCCGTCAACGAGGTGAACGGCGTCACCCCGACCTGGAGCTTCAACATCGTGCCACCAACATCCGGTCCAATCACCTTTACTGGCGTTTCCGGGGGTCCGACGTTCTCGAGCGTCGTTCCGTCGCCCAGCAGCGGTGCTACCGTGACAGTGACTGCTCCTGGCGGCGCATCATGGTCGATTGTCGGGGGCGGGGCGGCCGGTCCAACGATCATCGGGACTTTGCCGACGACCGTCGGTGTTTCTGGCGGTATTACGCCTACCCCGATTATGCCGGTCGGCTGGCTCGGGCCGTGGACCGATCCGATCATCCCCCACGTAAGTGACAGCTGTCATTATTCAGCAGATCCTCTCATTTTCTTCCACAGACCGTCACGACGGGCCAGCCGCCGCAGGTGAACACTGATATTGCATGGAGTGAGTGGCTCTTAACCCTCCGTTGCGCGTCCTGACGGCTCTCAGACCCCAATCCATTCCCGTCGCCAGGTGCGGTATCCGAGACATTTGTTTGTTCCGGAACGACAACGAGCTTCCCCATTCCGACTGCTACGATGACGGTATCTGCTGGTGGTGCGACAATTACCTTGAACAGGTGGGTTCTATGCATTCCTCTGCGTTGTTTCTCAATTACTCGTTCAGTGGCGGCACGCCGGTTGGCGGACCTCTTGCGACGCAATGCTCCGAGGTCGGCGGTATATTCCCAACCTGGTGTACGTCCTTTCACCGCACATTATCTTGCTAGTCGTTTAACGCGTTCTCTGCAGCCCTTGATATCATCCCGCCTCCCGGCGCTTCGACAATCACCTTCACCGGTCCACTCACCGGTTCGCCCACCTATATTTCTGTCGTCCCCGTCCCTCCCAAGACCGACTCCCCCGTCCCCACTGTCATTGGACCTCCAGGCGACAAGAATCCGTGTGACTCGACAAACATCTGGACGTTGCTCTTCAACCTGATCATCCATCCTCGATATTGGAATCATTGGTGGTATTACACCGGTGCGTGCAACTTCAAACTATCGTCGAGCGCTCACTGATTTCTGAATCAGGTCCCCATTAAACCTCCTGGCTGGACCGGCTCGTGGTCGAACCCCATTCCACGACCGACGCCCCCGCCGCCAGGGGGTAACCCGGACGACGAAAACGATACCACTTCCGCGAGCCAGTCGTCCTCGTCCACGTCATCTGGATCGTGTCCGACACAGCCCGCTGATCTCACTCTGCCCGATGACCCTGCCAACGCCGACTGGGATGGCCAAGGCACGGATCCAGATCGTCGACGCAAACGCGGTGAGCTAGCCGTTACATTATATCTTTCGTATACTGATTCCTGTCGTTCTCTAGCCCGTTCACGACCCCGCAATCCAAGGGAATCCCCCGCCGCGAAGCTCGTCGCGCTCGGAAGGTCTATCGTGACCGCACCTCTTCGCTGGCTTTCCAACTGGCGCCGTGCAGCGCCAACACCAGAACCAGTGGTCCTTCCGCCGAGGACATCTCTTCCGCATTCGCGCTCCCCCTTCCCGCAAGCTCTCAAGCGGGTGGACAATGCCACCCATATGCACACCCTCGTTCGTCGTAATCGCCGTGCGTGTTTCTTTCCTCCCATCTGCGCAATGCCCTGACCCTGTCCGCAGGCGTCAACATCCCTCGCTGTGCCGGTGTCGCGGTCGTAAACCCAGCGAGTGTGCTACTTGGCGCCGCCGACTACGTCAAGCTCGATCCAGCGGGAGGCATCATCGGAACGACGCTTGTTGGTGTCCCTGTAGCGGGCTCGCCTGTCGGCCAAGTAACTAACCGTGCATAAACTCCCTTTCCCTGCCTCCGTAACCGCTAACGCTGAGTGTCTGAATTAGAGGAGCATGTCTTCGAGTGCGTACTCTCCTTTTGTCCACTCCCGAACGCAGTTGACGATTTTTCTCTCCAGGCTGGGATATATCGGGCAGTGGGTCGGGGCGGCGCCGATGGCGAGCGCTTCTTGTACTTGGTACGCCTTTACTCGCCTAAATCCTCATTCTGACGGCGCGCGACAGGGTCGAGGACAACCTTATCGACTACGTACGTGCGGATGGATCGACGATGGGGGTCGCACTCGTGCAGGCTATCGACCGAACGCCCAACATGGTGTAAGTATTCCATCGCCTCTCATGCTACCACACGCTGATGCACTTACAGCTGGGTTGATAAACCTCTGAACCAGGGTACGTTCTCGCTTCCTTCCGTCCTTCAGCCAGTTCATCCTCCTCGATAGCCAAATCCAACGTCGTGAACCAAAACTCGGCCGGGACGACTAATCCTCCGATGAACTCCGCCATGACCGACATATCGAACGCCGCCTCGTTCCAAGATGCTGCAGATGAGATATACCGCATTGAGTGAGTGATCACTCCCCAATATCGGGGCGAACGTCGTGCTAAATCGACGAAACAGGTTCTTCTTGCGCAACCTGGCTGCCCTGGGTCAATGTACGATCCATCTCCTCTCATCGTTTCAACGCATCCTCACCCGTTCGCTTGCTGTCCAGACTTTGCGGGTACTTCGCAGATCTTCGAATCCACTGCCCTGCGCGTGCAGGACCTTCTCTCGGAGATCACGCCGGACGACGTTCTCGTCGACGACGCGAGTATCCCGTTGATGTTCAACACCTGGTTGACCAACCTCATCAACACCTATCCCAACGGATGCACGTCGCGCGCAAACAATGCCTACGCATTTTATCGCACCTCCATGCAGACACTGGCTGCGCGAGTCGGAACGCCCGTTCCTCCATGCTACCCACTGTACACTGGGAACATTGTTCGTCTTTTCGTTTGCCCGAGGTGTATCTCAGCTTGCTAATGCCCGCGCAGTATAACCCGTCGTCCTTCACTGCCCGGGTGCGTCACATTACAACACAGCTGTGCATGTTCTCGCTGACTCTCCCTCCAGCTCCTCCTACCCGCCGCACCGACATCGCCACGCTGTAACGTCCCCGGCACGGGAGGCGTACTCACCTACACCGAGGTCGCGCCCGCTGGAGCTCTACCCGCCGTCGGAATCCTTCAATACGGGAACAATAACAATGACGTCCAGATGATGGGCTCCGGAAACACTGTTCGTAACTCGTCTCATTCTATAAATCCCCGTCTCATTCCTGGCAGGACTTTTACGCCATCGGCTCCGGCCCGTCCATCAGCGGTAATCACATCCAAGGCCGAGATCTCAGCAGCTTCGACGAGTGCCCCAACTCGTTCCTCTTTAACGACGTCCCGCCCAACACCGCCGGCTACCAGACAGCCAACATCGCGTTCACCTGCGGGAACGGTCTCGGCGCGCAGGACGTCGGGATAACCTGGGTGATGAACGGACAGCAGCTCCCGGCGTGTATCCTGGTACGCGCCTCTGCCACCTCGGCCTGGGAGGTGCTTTGCAGCCCCACGGCCGCGGAAAACACCGCCTGCGCGGAGGAAGTTTTGTTGGATGGCGGCGCCAGAAAGCGCGCGCTGCAGCCTGGCAGCATGGCTATCAGTTCCTTGGACTTCTCGGTTCTTGGTGGGCTCTAGACTGTAGTTATTTGGCTTTCTTTCTTTTTATCTGTGTCGTACGCGTCTGTCCGGTATCTGGTACAGTATAATCGATGAATTCCAATTTTTTTAAATCAATATGCAGTTCTCGTTCTCTAATATTTGGGCGCAGATATGGGGTTCTCGTTTGGCTCGCGGTGGGATTTTGAGTTCGTTGCAATGGTACCGCTGCGAGATGAATTTCTCTATAGTGGGTGGCGTTCCGGCCGGTCGGGGGGCAGACGAATAGCTGGAGCATTGTCGCAAGCTCACCGCCGGTGTCCACATCCGGTAGAAGATTCAGAAAGCGACATGGAAGACTCGGGAATTTGAGCAGAACGAGAGGTACGAGCAGGGCGTGCGATTTAGCCAGGCTTTGTGGAGCTTCTGGCGGTAGATAGTACCTCCCGCTGAGGATTCACGGGCTTGGCGTGGGCGTAAGCGTGGAATAGGCGCTCACGCGCTTATTTTGCGCATTTGCGAATAAGTAGCACGTAGGAGCGCGTCGCGCACACGTGATCGCTTGATGGTAGTCCGATTGACGCGTCGCGCCTCGTTCTGAGGGACTGCACGCGACCTGGACGCGTCTAGGGTTCGAGCCCAATCGGGCCAACGATGATGTAATGTAGCGGACGCGCCACAATGACGCAGGACAATGGTGGTTGGAACGCGTCAGAGGTCCTAAAATGGGAAGCGCAGTTAGGTACATCAGAGCCTCCAGCCAAACAGTAGGGGTATATAAGGCGAGCGTGTACACGAATAAAGAGCTTTTGATCCCCCGACAAACGGTTGACTTGACTTGTGATTTGACGGGACGGAACGGGAACGCAACGGATACGGATACGGGAACGGAACGAGACGAGAGACGGACAACGAGTAAGCTAACCGAATTTACATCCACACATACACACACACTACCACCCCATTCTGAAATTCTGAATTGCAACAGTCGTTGGAGTAGAGTGAAAGGGCGGGCAAGGTAGGTCGGCTCGCTTGCTGCCTGGAGGAGATGAAACGACGACGACGATCTTGTGGGTGTGGTGAAGGGAACGGCCGTCCCGGCCAACGAGAACATCTACGACAACGCCTGGTGGACGGCCGAACCCGTACGCAAAGGACGCCGAGGATCTGAACGAGACCCAGAGCGACCCAGCGTAAAAGGAACTCAAAACTCAAGGGACGGGAGGGTGGGCCACAAAAAATCGGCCAACGGCGGGGAGGGAGGACGAAGGCAGAAGGACGCGGCCGGAGACGTGAACGCGAGAAGAGACCGAGACGTGATGATCACGGTGATGGTGGCGCTCGCTCATCACTACCTTGCCTCACACTCAGCCTGACTCGCGTGCTCGTCTTGGCTGAGCTAACACGGAGGCGTAGGCCGCGGCATCGTGACTGTCCGCCGGAAAAGCATCGTAGATCAGAGTAGACAGGGCCTCGAGGCGAAAACAGAGCTTCTTGCTTCCCGCTTTCACCAACCTCAAGCAGGCTCAGTGAAGTTACGACGTCTCCATCGTATATTTCGATTGGAACCCCCGAACTCGCGAGCATAGCAACATGTACGACTACGCTTAACGACTCTCACACGTACACACATCGAATCGAGACGGCTGCAGGACAGCATTCGGTTGATTAGGACTTGAAGACGAAGACGAAGGAATCAGGATTTGGATTAGATTGGTTTTGGGAGTTATAGAGTTTCACGCATAGACGCTTGCTTCGCATTTCAGGATCGCAGATTAATTTTCCAACTCCACCTGTCTCGACGCATGATAAAACGATAAAATGGCTTTATATCTGCGAACAGAAACATATCGTAACTACCACTCCAAAGATTCCACGAAAATAGAAGAACTGAAATACTAGGAAGACCAAGTCATGGAAATGGGCGTAACTTGCGACTGGAAGCCCTGGCTTTGCAAGCAGCCATAGATGTTTCCAACATCAGTGCCGCACACCACCGAAAGGCCCGCGCCCATCGGAAACACGTAACAGGTCTGTTTGACCGTGTTCCAGAACGATCCAAACTCATGCGAGGAGCAATCAACTTGGAAACTGGGCAAGGATGGTTCTGAAAACCATGCGTAGACTCCAGGGCATAGAGTGTCCAGACCGTAGGCACCGTCGTTGGCGAGCGTCAGTCCAAAATATGCAGCATTTCCTGCATCGGTGATAGTTGCACTTTGTGTGGACGTTCCCGTGGAAAGCCAAGTGAACCCTCCATTCACCGTCAGCTTTCCAGTGCTTCCAGCGGAAAAACATGCTGCGGGGGTGACATTTGACCCGCCTGCTGAGTTGATGGAGGGGTTTTTGGTTGGATCCGAGTCCGGGGGAACGGGATTTGATCCCGGAGGTTTGATGTTCCAAACATCGTCGAGTACTGAGGACACGGACGACGCCGCAATAGTGACCTGGCAAATTATCAATCACCTTCGCTAGCAGACATGGGACTAAGGGCTCACTGAGCTCATGATCGACGCAATCGAATCTGGGATAGTTCCCAACCCGAAAATATCGGTCAGGCTTGAAATGGTAGATTGGAGGGTGTCCTGAGCAACTGCGGTGGACCCTAGAGTGAGGGCCATCCCAGCTGGATTGTTTGCTAGCGCCTAACACAAACGAGTTGGCAATTTGCTAGCTTTGCGGGAAAGAAACTTACTGCTGCTGCCGCTGCCGCTGCCGCGAGTGCTGCCGCCTCAGCGGCTTCTGATGCCGCCTTTGCCGCTGCGGCAACATCAGCGGGTTGCGATGCCGCTCCCGAAAGAGCTTTTACTCGGCATGAGAATCAAAAAAAAAAAACTCTGAGTGAAGGACTCGCCAGCTTTTGCTGCGGCGGCAGCCGCTGCCGCCGCCGCCGCATTACTTTGTGCATCGGACGTTGGCGACGGGGGTACTGGTCGCCGTCTTCTATTAAAAAAAAGAATTAGGATTTTAATGCTTGCAGGGCGGTTACGAACTTTTGTACACGTTGTGGCAGCTCGTCGCTGGTCACCAAAGTCTGTCTCCCAGTCTATAATGCTTGTCGTCGAGTTAGCATGACTTCGCGCGTGCATGTCGGCCACCGCTCGGGGTACAGGGTTGGAAACTGAACCAATGGTGCATGGACGACAGTCAAAATTCCTATAGCTTGCCGTCGGTCGTAACGCTATCGCATCGGACGGATAATCGTATGGAGCTCTGGGCAGCGGGGGTGGTCGCGCGCTCCCTCTAGTGACATTTAGGATCACGCCATCGTCTCTGTTCTGGATAAACGCGCCGCCGGGGTCGAGTGTTCCGACCACGGTGGGCAAAGTACCAAGTGGTCGAATGTCGACGAGCTTCAAAGTGTACCGATGGCAATTACCAGGATACTTGCTCCCGCGGCCGCTGGTCGAAGACCACCTTGACCTCGCGTCGTTCTTGGCCAGCAGGAGCTTGGATACGGCGGTCTGAAGAGTACTTTGAAAACCCTGTTCGCGTTGAGGCACTGCTTTAACGACAGCACCGTTGTCTTTGCCACCTTCCAACGCTGCGTTGAAAGGAAATTCGTCGCATGACACCTAATTGACGTCAATGAACCAGTGATGGACACGAGTATCCACACGCACAAGCCAATCGAGGGGATCGTGTTGCTCCTTGTTGCACCCTCCCTCGCGGAATAAATCCTTCACAGCCTCCGTGCAGACTGAGTCCCGACGCGTGTTTGAGCCGAAGGGGTCATACGTCAAAATGACTTGATCGTTTGTAAGGAATCCTGAGCCGCGGATGTTTTCGCAAATATTGGGCATGTAATCACAGTAATATGTGAGAACAGGGAGCGGATTGGGAACATCGATCGACGCGACGGAGGATCTGCACCTGTCGGAGCGCACAGCGGGGCGTTTGACAAGATGCACGGGCGGAGAGGGAAGAGGAAGGTCAACCAACGAGTAGTTCCGACGCGCAGCGCGCGCACCCGAGAGGCTGAGCTCAAGTGAAACCTTTTCCGTGCCGTTCGATATGAATACGGGCGGAGGGATGTTTGGCGGGAAATATTTGGGAAGGCTCGCGACAGACCCAACAAGGTTCTCTGCCGTGCTTGCGGGAACCGCAGCGACCGGGAAGACTGCGAGTTTGCGTTTGACCACGGAGGCCGCCCGGGGCTGAAGCGCAGCTGCAGAAGTGACATTCGTGGAATCCGGGGGCGTCTGGGGAGTATTGTCGTCGAAACAGAAACTGGGGTTATCGAATGGGCACGGGGAGTCGGGAAGCGGGTCCCAGACATCGGTGTTGTTGTCGCGATCCGTGCTGGGAGGGTAGTGGATGGGTTGGTTTCCCGGAAAGGTCACAACGGGTGTGTCATAGAAGTGCAGCCAGTCGTTCAGGTTGAGGTAGGGAATCTGGCCGTTGACGCAGAGGGTCCCGGAGCAAAACTGTGTCGAGTTAGCGATTAATGAATTGAATACGCGCCCAAAACTAACCGCGGTCCACGTTGCGATATCGGACCACCACGAGAGAACGTCGTCTCCAGAACTTGAACGTTGTCAGCCGAATAAGTCCGCGGAGAAAGGAGAATCCACGTACAACGGCCAGTTATTGGTGTTCGTGGCTTGAATTGTGTTGTAGAAGTAGTTCACCAAGTCGGCTAGCAGAGAGATGAGCGTAGATTGAGCGGGACGAGACGAGAGACGCACTCCATGTTACTGGGCAGCCGCCGGAGGCAAATGCGCAAGATCCCACCATCGGAGCGTATACCTATCCAACGACAATGAGTGCACGTTGGTAGTGGCGGAGAATTCATACCAAATTGTAGTCCAGACTCGTCATAGCCGTCATCGAAACGCAAGTCCCCGCGCAGCACGCAGCATCGATAACGGGACCGGGCTGAGTGGACGTTATAACGCGCCTGATGGCAGTGGGAGAACTCGACGCACTCCAGAACAGACAGCGGCTGCAAAACACACCGGCGACGACCAGAACTTGTTGGACGGGATCTAACGGGGCCGGGCATGAGTGAGTTACGGCGTCGGAGCGAATTCCTCACCTGTCCAGTCGCCACCTGGCTCACGCAGATACCCACAAGAGATGCACAGGCACTCTGGGGCGCTGAGATGCAGGAGCCATTCTGAGCAACCACCGTGGAGAGTTGAGTCTCCAGCGAAAGCGCAAGAGGGAGCAGGGCGGATGCCTTCAGTCTCATGGCGAAGTGAGGGACTGTGCAGGAAACCTCCCTGCACTCATCCAATTTATAGATCCGGGAAGTTCCAGAGACAATAGACTCGTTCGGCGGAGTGGGCATGCTTTTAGTCGCCGGGCTTGCGTACTGGTGTATTCCAGGCGATTCCTTTATGCGAGTTATTGTTCCTGCTTACGCGGGCTCAAGATACGACACACCGTGTGGTTGAGCGCCGAGTGACAAGTGTGTCGCGGACTAGCCGGTGCACGAGAAGTATGCCGCTGAATGCAGTCCGTGGGGTTCCGATCCCAGTCATCACAGGCTAGCGCTGTTGAAGGGATGAAACCGGTCGGGCGGAGCGTTCAAGTTCTCCCAACAGCCGCCCTTTGCATTCCTCCGTCGCGCTCAGGCACCGGGAAGGCTTTGAACACAGCTGCGGCTGTGGACAGCCACGATACAGGAATGGGAACCAATCGATTTGAAGCGAAGCGTCCAGCATGAACGTGGTGACTGGCGCGAAGACGAATACAAACGGGGCTATGGTGCGTCCAAAGTCAGAGAATGGGTATCACGTCGATCTCCTTGATCCGGTGGTCCCGACCCCGTCGCTGTCTAACGACGGTGGCGACACACGAGCGAGATGGGCGAGGGAGGGAATTTGAAAGGCTGCCAGTGGCTTTCAGCGATACTTTTAGATGCCGTGCGATGAATCGCTTCCGGAAGCTGTACAGCCTAAGTTCTCCAGAGTCTAGATTGGTCGAGTCCGCATGGATGTGTACAGGCGTGAGCGCTGAGCGGCGGTGCCGTCCCGTTGGAAGCAAGGTCGACGGAAGCCTGACAGGCGCGAGCTAGACCTGCCCAAGGGAGATATTTGCACCGCGTTTCCGAGTCGGCATCTGGAGGTAGCAGGTTCGAGTGCAGAAGACCAAGTAAAAACCGGCCGTTACTGCACAGGGACAGACGGCCCGGGGAAGCTGTAGATGAGTTTATACGGGCACATTCCGCAGGGGTCTACGGGCGGCGAATAACCCAGTCACTCGTCACCGTGGAAGCAAGGTGGAGGGCCGAAGCGTGTGACTGTCAATCAATCTGTCATTATCATGATGTGACGGCCAGCTTGCTTCGAACGTCCACAGGCAAAGACCAACACAGAATGGATAGCGGCTCAAATACCTCCCCACTCGTTTCTTTACCAACGCTCAGGCATGCTGACGGGCTTTACTTCGAGGACTGTGGTCTAATCATCCAAGCGGAGGATGTGCTCTTCCGCGTCTCCGGCAAGTTTCTAGCGACCCAATCGACCTTTTTCCGCGACATGCTGGCGATTCCCCTCCCACCTGATGCTGAGAGGCTCGACGGATGCCTCATCGCGCGCATCCCCGACTCTGCAGCGGACATGACGGCGTTCTTGAAAGCTCTCATGTATCCTCGGTGCGTATGTACATCTTACCAGCGATGAAAGCTGTTGAATGTTCCTCGACAGTTTCTTCGAATCCCCACCCGCGCAAACCTCCTTTGACCTCCTTGACCCAATCCTCCGCCTGAGCCACAAATACGACGTCGACTGGCTGCAGAAACGCGCTTTATTGCATCTCGCCATTACACACCCCACGACTCACGAAGGCTGGACTTCGCTAGTCGAAAGCATGAACTCCTTCATGACAGACGCATCCTGCGAGCTCTGTATCGCCGTCATCACCCTCGCGCGCCAGCTCTCCCTCGATTGGGTTCTCCCCGTCGCATTCTACCGCCTCGGTCGTTTCCGATCTCCCATCCCGATCTTTGAATCTACCATGCTCATGGAGGACAAACTGCGCTGGGTCGAGGCCGTGCGTAAGCTGGACGGGGAATATCGCAGCAGCGCGCTCGAATTCCTCTGGGAGCCGCGCCAGATCACTGGGTGCAATAATCCCACTGGGTGCGCCGAGCGGCGGATGGTATACAGGAAGAAAATCGAGAACTTCCGCAAGAACACGCAGGGGGGGGTACATCATGCCTCTGGAGGTGTGGTCGACAGGCTGGTGGACGGCGATGGGGCAGGCGAATATCATCTGTGGGGTTTGCATGGCGGAGATGAAGCGCCTCAAACACGCTGCGGACGAGGCGTTTTCACTGCGTTCCGGCCCCGGGTGACCGAAGGCTTCGTCAACGTAATGCTACCTCATGTTATGTCAGGTTATGTCAGGCTGTGTGAGTAGCCGAGCTTCGGCAACCCATGTAGCCTTAGCGTTGCCTGAGGCCTTCGGATATGTAATGCTACCTCAGGCTGCCCGCGCAGCCTGACCTTAGGCTCTGTGCGCAGCCTGAAGGTAGCCTAACCCGACCCAAGGCTCCCCGACGCCGACCACAACACATCAGGCAACCGCCAGTTAAGCTTTTTCTGCTCCCACGCGCCGTCCTGGCCCTCCCGCCTCTTATTTCTTCTCCTCCTACGCGGGTCATCCCACTGTTCTTACGCCACGGGCTCGTTCTGAGCCACTCGACTCGTCCGACGAACAAGCGAGTAGCGACCGAGGGACTGACGAGCGATCAGACATTTGTCAAGATGCCGGTGGGAAAACACCCACGCTCACTGGCATCAGCCACGTCATCAAACAAGCACAAATGCACTGGCGGCCTATACTACAAGGGCAGGTACGGCTACGTTGGGCTAGCTCAGGCTACCCCACGCAGCCTGAGCTAGCCGAGAGGCGCAGCCGAAGCCCTCAGGTTACGTTCGGTTACCTCAGGCAACCCGCATAACCGAACCCCTTCGGCTACCCAGGGCCGGAACGCAGTGTTTGGAACGATTTACCGCAGATTTTTGGCCTCGGCGACTGGGATACGTTGGAGCGGAGGAAGAAGGAGAGTTTCGATGATCTAGCAGCCTGAGTTCTTGTTCTTCATGCAGAGTACGTCTATGTGAATCGCTTTCGCTATCAAATCTTGGCCCATACGCTCGCTCGAGCAGTTGGGTTGCAGTGAGCGTGTCGAGATTTCTCATTTGTACAGTCTCGCGGTACGTACGTAAGCTTATTTGGGAATTTACCAGAAGGAATCACTCGATGCATGATCTACTATCCCTAAGGCCAGGATTTGAGAAAGAAGGGGGAAAAAATGGATTCGGGCGCCAGAGTCACATCCGGTATCCGAGTCGATCGGGTTGTCGCGCCACCAGCATCTTCTGGACCTGGTCCGCACTCAGCTGAGGTGGGTGTGCCAAATGAATGCACGACCGGACTTGATAAGCTACAAAGCCAGGTTCTCTTTCTAGACCTCTCAAACCAACTTGAACTTGTGTTGCATGAGGAAAAAACGGAAGGTAAATCATTCTTCGATAGATTGGCGGTGTTGCTAGACAACCGGGAGTCGTCCATGAGAGGCGCCACATGCGAAATTGGGGGAGACAGAGGTCGGCGTGTAGAGTGGAGAGCAGATGTGCGTCCGGCGTTGGAAGCGCGTAGAACGAGTCAGGAGGTGAAACCCTCGGTACTGAACGGAGGCGAAGAGAGACATGTACATGCACTTACCAACGAAAACGCGGGCATCCAACCTCCACGTCTGCTCTGAGGTACTTCTCACATCGGCCGAAGTGCTCTCCAACAAAATCGATGGGATTACAACATGTCTAAAAGTGTCCATTACAGTAAGCATCCGTTCAAGTCCGTGCGAGTGTGAAGATGTACGTGAGGTCATAGTCCATGGGTCGTGGAGTCGCGGGGAACGTATGCAAGGAGCCTGCGAAGACAACTGGGTCAGCGTTAACCCGGCGGGAATAACGGTCGGGGAGCGTACCTTGACGCTCTAAGGATGCGCTGCACCGCGTCGACGAGGGCCGTGACGTCGGACGTGCTCAGAGGCGGCATTGGGCTCTAGTACCGCTGGTCCACCGAGACGTAGAGGCCAAGTCCACGGACGCAAGAGCGCGGCGGCGAAGTTCCTGGCGGGAGTGTAGTCGTGGTCTGAGCTCTGGTTCTCCGTCGCAGTTGCGAGGGCAGGGAGGGCGAAAAGTGCGATGAGAGCGAAGGAGAAGCGCATCGTGAACAACGGGGAGGGAAGCTGCGGATGATTCGTGAGTGCGAGCAGGGGGAACGGCTTTATACGACACACGGTGTGAAAGGCACAAAGGTACAAGGGAAAGAAGAAGGGGTGAGAGGGAGAGACAAACGACAAAGAACAGCCTTTTATTGGCGGCCGGCGTTTTGGCGCCGCGGCACCGCCTCATGACGACAAAACACGCCGAGATGTCCACGATGCTGAGACGGAGTTGATCCGATTGATCGATGCAGATAAGATAATAACGAAAAAAGCCTTCGTGCCAGTGATCCCCCAGCTGTACTTGTGTGTTTGATTCAAGTTTAGCTCGAACCTGGAAAGGTCATAAAAATGAATGTCCCAACCGCTAAAACCGACCCGATCGAACGAAGTTGCGCGGAGACATCACTCACCGGAGCCCACAGCGACTCGGATGGACCTCGCACCGTCGGTTTCACCTTCTTTTCTGATTTCTGCGACTGAGTTCCGAGTCATGTAGCATTACAAGTGAGCCGTTTGCTTGGGGAGGTCAGTACCATTGAGTGTGTGGTACCCACGATGATCGTGGAGACAAAACGGGAAGAGAGGAATATGTCCAGAGCAGAGCTTTCACGAGCACCAAATGGAGCTGGGAAAAAAATGGATCCAGGTGGCATTCTGTTCAATGTTCATGGCCGAACACGGAATCGATCGAACCTGGTGGGAACTGCTGAAGTGTATATGGATGGGGCATAGCATCAAGCGGCACCGGTACCGTCGGCGTTGTTCGAGAGTAATGCCACCAAGTACTAGCAGTCGTCCTCCGCGCCCTCCGCGCCCACGCAGCTTGAAAGCAGAAAGAGACAACTTTCGCGGGGGGGTTGTATTATACTCGCAGGTCCACAGCCTGAACGCGGAATACATGCGGGTTTAGACTGAGTGTGCGTTCAATGAATACCGAGGTTCTCGAAAGGAATAGTGCCACATGCAAATAAAGTATCGATTTGAGTCGCCGATGCAGCTCAATACAACAAAGAGCAGGGATCTCAGCGCTAGTCTGTAAGTTCCACGCGCTCCGGCGCCGAAATCGACAACAAAGACAGCAGCGCACCGGGACCCTTGTAGTGCTCTAGCGTCCAGTGTGGTGTTGGGGCCAGGACCGAGTCCGAATTGTCCTCCGAGTCCGGAAAGACATCGTAGACCTGAAGCAGCAGTTTGGAGAGGGCTGGAAACGGCGCGACACAGGCGTAGAGCTGTGATATCGACGCAGCCTGAACACCGATGGAGAGCGTGTGCAGGGCGTGGAAGGATGATTGGCCCTGGCATACGTGCAGCAAAGTGTGCGTGAGCGTGGGCTTGAGACGGTACGAGGTGAGGCGGAGGTGCGTAAGGGTGCTGGGGTCGATGAGGGCGAGCGGAGATCTACGGAGGTTGATGCTAGGGAGATAGGGTATGTCGATCGAAAAACGCTCGATTTTTAGGAGGTGACTCGGCGTCGACTGGGAAGCGTCTGCGTCGAGCAGCCCGCGGACGATTCGGAGCTCCTGGAGCAGTGGGAGGGCGTGCAAGGAGAGGAGACCGGCATCGACGAGACACCCTGAGGTTGTCCATACGAGCTCCCGCAGATTCGAGAACGACGCAATCGCATTGCAGACAGCGACGGGCAGTGGCGACTTTGCCATATTCACCGTATGCATCGTTACTCGAAAGACACGCACATGAGCCGCAATGTCTGAGGAAGACAGAAAAGTCAGCCTGGTGATCTCACGTTCCAGAGCGGTCCCGCTCGACGCATCGCCGATGGTCCAGCCCGGAGTGCAGGACAAGTCAGCGAACAGGCGGGAGCGCGCGATGAAGAGGAAGATGTGTGAGACGACAGCTAGGGAGTAGAATTCCCATGGAGGAAGGTGGCTGGTGATTTGGAGGAGTAGTTCTGTGGGCAGGTCCGGCATGGTGGAGGTTGCGGAAAGGAGACGTAGCGTGGGAAGACTGTGACACTGTGATTGATGAGATGAGATAAGATAACGATTGGAAAATAGTGGAAGTGTAGGACAAAAACCCTAGCGAAACCATTATCGAGGCAATGGGCAATCTTCGATGTCTACCCAAACCATTACTCAGGCAAATTTGAGGCAACTGAGGCAACAAAGAGGAAGGAAATTACTTCCTGTGCCATACACTCTGCGGACTGACCTACACGCTCTCAGGCTCTCAGTCAGAACGGCTCCTTGAAGCTCACGATGACAAGTTCACCGGAATGATACTATACTGGGGAGGCAGGTTGAGTGGAGTAAAAAAACAGCGAGGCTGCACTGAGATGATGTCTTGCATCCGGGTCGACCGGGATACCTGACCAAGATATACATATGAGCACCAAGGCAAGCCAGTAGTATGCCATCTTATGTTACGCCAATGGCAACAGTCAGTACTAACAGCAGGACCGGAGCTCCCATGCTCCCACGGACAGCCGATGCACCGCCAGTCTTCTGCGCAACGATACCAGTCGGGGAGGCGCCAGCGCCAGCACTAGCCGATGCAGATGCTGCGGCGGAGAAGACAAGCGACAGGGAGGCGATTGGACTGCCATTTGCGGCGCATTTCGCTGTATAATCTATGCGTAGCGTAGAGCAGTGAGATTCACCGGGGAGAGGATGAGTGGACGAAAACACACCTGCAATGACACCCTCTCCGGCACTCTGGGCTAACGTATCCGTCGCCGGCGCAGAACTGACCACGCAGTCGATGCATTGCGCAAAGTCGTTCCCGTTGGAGTCGGTACAGAGACATTTGAGGTCGGTGCCGCAGGTCTTGTTGAGGAATCAAAAACGAGCACAGAGGGAGAGGGGGAAGCATACGGATTGAGCAGAGAGCGCTGGCTGGCAGGTCGATAAGCAAGTTTCGGGGATGAGGCTCGCGTTGATGGCTCGAGTAGGCAGGGCGCTCAGCCTGCGACCCAGACTGGCAGGCGGAGGACCGACTGAGAGAGCGTAGACTTTGTTTTTGGGTGAGTGGAGCATCGAGGGCGTCAACTCGGCGCATACCAGGAGAGAAGGCCAGCGCAGCGAGGGCGACAAGAGTCGATGACGTCAACATCTCGAGTTGGTTAAAAAGCAAGATGCTCGAAGGAAGAAGAACAAAGAAAAAGAGTTCGAGCTGAAAGGAAGGCAGAAGATCCAGCTAGGAAGAACGAAGGGAGCTGGGCGGAAGAAAGGAAGAAGGTGGCCGCCGAACTCCACAGGCATTTATACGAGGCGTTTCGGCGCTAATCAGTTTGATGGTTGCGATGCTATGCGGTCATCCGATTCGGAGGATAAGATAAGATAAGATAGCATAACCGACATCGATATCCACATACTCGAACAGGGTTGTCGACGTCCTGGACGAAAAGGAAAAAAAAAATTGCGCAGTAACTCCTCTAAAGCCTCTATCGGGTTCGACCCAACGATCACGCCAGGGAGTAATATGTATCGGAACGGCTGCCGGCAGCAACAGGACTTACCAGAGGCGTCCTACACTGGACCTACAGGCTACAGCTCCCCAATTTTGTCGCCTTCCAAGCCATTTCAAGCGATGAGCCATTGCCATTTCTCTCGCCTTCGACGCGAAAGAGAGTGGATAAAATTGACCCCGCTTATTTTCCGCCGTTACAGATACACTCACTCGCAGGGCTGGAGCATTCAGGCGTGGTCAAATACGCTGGATATAACACTATCAAAAAAGGTGTTGCTTTTGAGGCCACTCACAGCCTGCACCCGAGTCGATCGGGCAACATGGTTTATTTACTCTAGCCATACGACGCATCGATTATGAGAGGTTGTTGTGCCATGAGTTGCACAGCAGGCTTGTTGTACCAGCTCGGGGCGCCTCCGATAGCTGCACTTGATATTACACCGCGAGTGAACATCGAAGAGTTCCGAACTTAGGAGTAGAGTACTATACCAAGCTCAGGGGGACAAGCCTTAGACGATTTTGGCATCAGTCAGCACGCTGCGAACCAGAGTTTTTGAAAGTAGAATCTCAGTAATATTCCCCCGTGACTCAAACGGAATGCTCGCAAAAAGGAGAAGACGGGAACTTCACGTCCTGCCCCCGGGTCGACCGGGAAACCGCTTACATGGAGGATAACAAATCATTAGTGGGGCTTCATGTGCATTGGACACAGCAGGACTGACTGGACACGATTCACGGCGGTAAAGACAAAGGTTGACGCACATACAAATACATCGAGTCATAGAATTCCCGCTACTCAACTGGGATTAAACGCCAAAACACGCTCGATGAGCGCACCACCCGGGAAATCCATCATCGTGACGGAGGTACGGTGGGTGCTTCCGCCGGCGGTTTGGCCGAGGTAGGAGAGGAGGAAGGGGTTTACGCCCTGAAGTAAGGGTATCATGTTAACGAAGGTCTGAAGGAAGGAAGGGAGATACAAACCTGAATGGCGAACACACCGCCGGCGACTTGGTACGGCAATGCGAGGAGCGACGCGCCGGAGCAGAAATTGACGTAGAGAACAGTTGGATCGCCGGAGGGAGAGTTGAAGGCGTCGAGGAAGCGTCGGACCTGTATGGACGTCGTGCGACGAACTGAGGGAGAGAACAAAAATGCACACACCTGATCCCGCTTCGTCGGAATTGCGCCAATCTCGGGAACATCGTAGTTATCTTGGACATAGGTCGAGTTCCCGTCGTTCCACCCAACGAATTGCGCCAGGCCGTACGACGCGTACCGCCCGCCGTGTGGACCGTGCAGCGCCATAAGCAACACGCGTCCTCGAATTTGGCCGAGCGTAGGCAGCTCTGCGGCACTTTGTCGATTCGTGCTGGGAGCCCAGAACAGCGTAGACCGGCGGGCGATGTACGTGTCGATGATATCAACGAACGGAAGCTGGTCTGGTCCAGAGACATCCGTACACGAGCCAAACTCGCCCGTACACTCTTGTTTCATGCGGAGCAGGATGGATTCCTTGGGGTGAGCGGAAAGGAAATTAGCGAGAGTAGAGAAGACGTCGTCGAGGTTCGCATGTTGGTAGAATGTACCGTGGTGTACGACAAGTGTGTTGTTGCTCTCGATCCGCAGCCGGATGTCGATTGCGCGGATGCCGGCTGTGAGTTGCGCGGTGAGCGTCGCTGCGGAGATTCCAAAGTTTTCTGGGAGGAAGGTTTGCTTGAGCAATTGCCCAAAGGCGGAGAGGAAGGTTACAACGCACCTTGGCATTCAGCGACGTCTGTCCCCACAATGGCCAACGACTCGTGCGTCCCAGGTATCGACAGCGCTGCCAGGGAGGTCGTATCTGGGATGGCGGCCATCCAGTCTGGGTTGCTCGTCGTGGTGAGGCTGCGGTAGGATGGGTCGCTAAGCAGAACTGGCGACGGGGAATCGAAGACCGTTTGTCCACTGGCACCGAATACGCGGGTGATAGCAAGAGAGGCGAAGATGAACGTAGTCCTGACCATTGCGATTCAGGCTGCGCACAGGGCGCGAGGGGAGTAGCGTCGTCCAAGTCAAAACGAGAGAGAAACGGCGGAGATCGCTTGACATGGCAGTAAGGGAGACCATCAGTGACAGCTTTGGCTTTCTTTGGCTGCAGCTTCCCGGGGCCGGGCCGTGATGCACGGCCATCAACTGCCAAATGAATTTTTTTGCCTCTTCCCGCCATCCGTTCCTTTCGATTTTGTTCAAGCATTTCGACGATTGGCGCAGTTTGTAATCCACCGGGCCACACGTCCTCCAGACGTCCTCCGACTCCATGCATCTATGATCTGGCGGAGTCAGAACTCCATGGATCCAGCTGCGCATGGCACGCATTTCTCAAGCTGAGCTCCTTCTCAAACTCATAACCAGGCTTGCTGGTATCTCGAGAGCGTCCGTCCCTCTATCTCCGCTTGCATTAAACCTCCACTTACTAGTCACTAGACCGCTCCGGTCAGCGATTTCGCAACTCTACAAAGTACTCGGGGTCTGCGAAGCCAGTGCACAGGCTGAGGCGTATAAAGTCTTTTTTCATTGTTTAATAGTAAATCTTGAATCCGATGTGTTTTATAATGCCGAATGTCGAAACCCCATCATTTTGCCAAAAACTGAACACTCAAACTGAAATCTGAGTCACATGATAAGCTGGATACCGAAGCTGAAACCTTTGGTACTGAATGATCAAACCAAATGTCGGCTTGCTAAAATTTGGTACCCTTCGTAGCCTGTCCAGTCAATCGGGGAGCCCTCGGCCATCAGTGTATCATCAACGGCAAGAACGTGCGGCTTTTTGAGGCAATTCGGCAAAAGTTTCCGCAATAAGTTCAAGAAAAATCTAAACAAAGGAAATGTGGATATATTGAGTGGATTTACTTGTTCCTGCTACTGTCACAGCCAACTGGAAAATTGTGGGCCGTCCCAATTTTTCCTCTCCATTGCGCCCACTACACTTGTACATTGGGAACCCTCCGGTAGTAGCTCCCTGCAAGGTTATGTGGCACGTAGAGTAATCCGTACCATGTACCAAAAGTTCTGGAGTGCAATATTACGACTATCTGCGCGTGTTCCCAACGTCGTCGCTCGATCGCAGGTTGGTGTCGGTAAATTGCTCTCGTTCCGGTGCAGGTGCAGGTTGCGCTGACGCTTCATTGGCGGTGCATGGAGTAGACAGTGAATGATTGGAATGGGCGGGAAGCAGCAGGAATGAAGAGTGGTGTGTGTATACCTCAATAACGTGTTAACTTGATACAGAATCTTCATGGTGCGTAGCTTATTGAACGAGTCACAGGATAGCATGATCGAAGTGTCTGGGATAATCAAAGCTGGTAGGGATTTATTGAAATAAGCGGGAGATGGTGGAGATGTGGGCAAGTTGAATGGTCCATAGGTCGTGCCGACGTTGCAGAGGGTAGGAGTAGCGCTTGAGACAGCGGACAAGTCATTTTACGGAGTCAGAGACGAGTTTGAATGTTTCTCGGCGCTAACCATGCGTGGCTTTATCAGAGTGGTCATGTTCTCCTGTAAGGGACTTAATTATTTGGAATTGCCAAGAAGATGCTTGAGGTGGAAGACCAGTCGGAGATCTTGACGCGGGTATTGTAGCTATTCTAGGAAGGGGCAGGTGATTCAAGCGTGGCGTGCAGGCAAGTGCAGGGCGGTTGCAACACCCATGAGAGGAAACTTCCTCGATATATATGTTCAAGTTTCAAGGGCGTGAAGATTGGTGCACATGAAAAACGGGAGCAAGTAACTGTCAGCTAGGCCGGTCATAGCGGAGAGTATTCGCAGAATAGTGAGGTAGTGCAGCAGTAGAGGATATAATGGATTTGTGGAGTCTCGGACAGTGAACTGCAAGCTAGATTGAAAGAGCGGGTCCGTGAAGGCGGAGACATTGAAATGAAGCATCGACTTGAGAAGAGGAGACCTAGCAGTGAGCTAGGGCTTACAGACACGGTGACTTTCAAAGACTTTGAGCCAGAAGTAGGCCTTCGAGCCACACAACAAGCAGGGTGTTCAAGCCACGGACCGCCGACGGTGGGCACGGCGGTGACCGCAGCCAGACTGCCAGAGACGGGATGAGCATGTGTGTATAGCGACGGGCAAGGGCTTTCGAACGCACCCGGTCGCAAAGAAATCTGCCGAGGGATTAGCTTGGCAGCCACGAAAGAAGCCAGTGGACGCATGCGGCAAAGCGCGGCCTCGGAATGATGGCCGTACGGGACTCAGCCGGAGAGTGATGGCATCATGTTAGTGTACCAGTTCGTTGGTTTCCTCTCCTTGTGCAAAGGTGGATGGAGGCTTGAAATTTCGGTTTCGGTCAAGAAAGATTGAGTTTGATGATTGGGTTATGTGTGACAACACTCGGACTCGGCTTTCAGTTTCGGAATAAACAATGATAAATAACCTCATAGAGGCGGCATATCGCTCTCCTTCTTGCATGTGGTTGCTATCCCGGTCGAACCGGGAACAGGCTATGGGTTGGTTCCCTCAACGTTCTTCTTTTTTGTCCGATTCCGAGTTCTGAAGCCCCATCAGCGGTCTTGAACTCGCTCAGTCCCAGTGAGTGATGCTTCACTGCAAGATCTGCGGCGGGCACATGCCCTCCAACTTCCTTCAGACAATTCCAGCCGAACTGGTTGGAATCCCGATCGACCCAGGCGCAGACTCTACAAAATGAGCCACTGGCAATCTTTTGTTTTACAATCTCACGTCGTGGGCTCGTCCGACGTCAACGCGCAATTGCTCGTGAATCACTAGCAGGCTCCCAATATATTCAAACATCTTTACAGTATAGCTCGCGAGGCTGACTTCGCTGAAAAAGAGGGGGAGAACTTGACTATGCGGCGCGCCGTTGGAGCAAACACGACAGGAGCAAACTCATCCGGATACTAGTACGGTAGCCTCCACAGGATCGGTTGCCGCTAATTTATTCCACAGGACATCGTGTATTTTATAAAGAACTCCTCGCCTCCGAGTCCGAGTCCGAACGAGCAAGAAATAACATATTCCCGGGCCAGGCCATATTTTGTGGGTCATTTGACCTCAAATCTAATCGCGGTCAGTACTAGTCGACAACCAAACACGGAATCAGCCGCTATACGTACTTCAATCACACCCCGGTCCACCACAAATTTCTATCCCGCCGACCACCTTGCACGTGCAGACACCCGAACGCTCAATGGCGGTGGCAGTGGCGTATCCGCTCATGGCAACGACGAGAAGAACGAGGAAAGTGTGGGTCGAGAACTTGAACTGCATCCCAGTGTGGTGGGTTTTTGGTTTGGTTGGTGGACTCGGAGTGGTTAGACGGCTTATATAGACCCAGCGGGCTTGATTAGGTCGCCGTAGAATCCAGATCAGAGCGCGCTGGGTGTATATGCTCGTGTGAAACATGTTTTGGCGTGCCTGTCTGGTTTGGGCGCTCTTGGCGGCGCGTGATGTCGGTGACTGCCCGATTACGTTCACACCGGCAAAACACGTATGTACTCACTTGCTCTCCAAAATTTGTGCTTCAACCGACTCTGAGAGCGTGCCGAGTTCATTCGTTCACTGAATTAAAAGACAACTCACGCAGGCTCAGCCTTGGGACGGATTGGATAAAAAGATGCCGAGGATGGAATCGAACAGCTGGGAACCGGTTCGAACGGTTCGCCGCTAGCAAGACGTGGAGATGATAGCGTTCTGGACGCTGTGGGCCCAGGGACGAGGTTGAACGTCGCATCTGTGGATATTCCTGGCTTGACAGTCTAAGATGTTTCGTCCTAAATTGCGGATGGAGAATGCGACGATAAAGGACGGAGAGTTTCGACAGGGAGGACATTGAGCGGGGTCGCTTTCATCTTGAATCTTGAATAGAATGCAAGTTGGCTGTGCCAGTGGGCCCGGACGCAGCGACGAAGGCATCTGCATCGGGTAGTAGTGTCCGAAGAGAACGAATCCACGCTTCAGGCGTCCAAAGAACACAAAAACCATCATACCCTTTCCTCTAGGACACCATTGTCGGGACGAACGAGAACCGGCGTATTGCATGAACGACACAGCTCTACTGACAGATAACCACAGCGTATGCCATTTGGGTCTACTGATAAACGCACCTTTCACGGTGAGCTGTTATTCACAGGCGATGCTTGCGATCGACACACAGAGTGAGTACTTGTATCGCTCACTCGGCTGACGTCTTGTGGTAGCTTGACGCTCGGAGGCTGTTTGCAGCTTGAAACGAGAATTTCGGGGGCTGTAATTGGACAGCAAGGGTATGGATACGAGCGGTGGTTGCCCGTCAGGCGCGCACATCTAGCCCAGCTCAGTGAAGCATTCCAGTCGGGAGACGAGGAGATGGAGCAGGGAGTGTGCGTCAACACGATCGACCATGGGTTCCTCCGGGTCAAGGGCCATGAGCCGAAGATCCGACCGACGTAGGACTCCGATGTATCTGATGTGGACCATTGGAGCAAGGTGGTTGGATGTGAGGAATTCGAGTCTTTTCGTGAATTCCGCCACGCCGTGCGGAGGTGGGAGTCGGAGTTTCGTGTCACCATCTGGAATCTGGATCTGAATTATGGGAGGAATTCGAGGTCCGCGAAGAGGAATGGGCGGGCGAGTTCGCAGAAGGTCCGGTTGCTCGAGGCGACGGAAGATAGATCAGAGCGCCGTACGTGTCTGAAGACTTCGAGCAGTAGCTCGTTAGGAAAGTGCGTGTCGGACATGAGGGTCGGTAGGAAGTGTGTGGCGATGACAGCGTGCGACCCTTCAGCTGATCTGTTTGATTTAATCACTGCGTGCCCTTGACCACCATCTCCTGCCTTACCTCTTCGTCTTCCCACCTTCTCCTCCGGCTTCCATCTCTGCACGGCGTAGATCGCCCGCGAATCTGAATCTGACTCCACGGGCATCTCTGGACTGGCATATCTACTAGTACTTGGCAGCATCTCAAGCCTCCTCACGCGAGCTTAACTTCAATGCAATTACAACTTCAAGGTTAGCTCTGAATCTCGGACCGATTCCAGACACAAAACGCTCGCATTGGCGCATTGGCACCTCACCAACTACAATACAAATCGCTGCGTTCAGGCCCTACGCCGGGCTATTTCTGGGCCATCAGCACAGCCCGGTCTGGGCCAGGCCGGTAGCCTACATGCAGCCCGAAGTCCGGGACATACGAGGCTAGGCCTTCGGCTACGCTCGGGTTATGTCACGGGCTAACCCGGCTACATCCGGGCTAACCCTGGCTACGTCCCCAGCCCAACCACGTAGCCCGCGACCAGCCCGAGTGGCGTAGCCAACCCTCGGGCTGGAGGGGTCCTGAACGCAGTGAATAGTAATGCAAGCTCACACCTCCGCTTATCAGCCTTTCCGGCACGCACGCACCTGTGCACCGCTTTCCCATATCAACGCTTCGAAATTCAAAGGTGGTTTCCCATTTCCCGTTTGCCGCGGGAGCAGGCATTCCTTACGTTGCTACGTACGATACTTTTTATTCTTCTTATGTATTGACTTCGGCCTTTATTGGTTGCTGCAGTGGATATGTACCCCTTTCAGCCTACTAGCTCTCGCTCTCGCTCCCTAGATCTGCTTCCCCAGCTCATGCTCATCTTCCTCCAGCTCCATCTCAATTAACGTTGTCCGCAGTACCCCACCCCCGGACCGCCTCTGCTCAGCTGCCTCTCCGTCTCCGTCTCCATCTCCGTCTACCCCGCCTCTCTCCACCTCCTCCCCCTGCTTACGCTTCCCTGTTCCCGGCGTTATGCTCGTCCTCGTATGCTGCGTGTCGACCTGGGACTCGTACTCGCCCAGCTCGATATGCACCCGCATCGGTACAGTGTGAACTATCCAGTGAATTGTACTCATAACGCCTTCGCCGGCACCTGGAAGGGTAGGCCGAGTATCGACCCTGAGGCGCGCGCGGCGGAGAGCGGAGACGGCGCGTATGAATGACTGCACGATAGAATCATTCGAGTACGAAGAGCCAGGTAGTCGCTACACACCGGGTCTGTCATCGCCAACAAGCAATAGAACAACGGTCGCACAGAGTATATAGCCAAATCCGCGATCCCGAGTCTCCAATTCTGGGAAACGATTCAGTTCCGAGTTGACTACAGGACAAATACACACACCAGCTCAGTCATAATGGGGTTCTTGACTTGATACAGGTCCAGGATAGTCGTCGAGAAGTTCATTAAACAGGATAAGAGCGGATATAGACCTTCTCGCTGGTTCAGCAATTGAGGGCGGGGTAGCGGAGAAGGGGCCCACCGATCCGAATGATCATACCCCGATACATGGCGATAGGCGACTGGGGCAGCGGAGGACTTACGAAGCTCGTATCCGTGTCCACGCGGAGGTTACGACTAGCGCGCTGGAAGAAGACTCAGTTCGTGTTCACGCGAATAGAACTAACGCGAAGGCGCACCGCGTGCAACCAGATGTAGCCAAACACCACACTAAATGCAACCGTCTCGCCCGTCGCCATAAGTAGCACCCAGGAGGACTGCGTCCCGATGAGCCAGTGGAGCATCTGCAGCTGCTCATTCTCGCTCGCATCAGCAGAGAGCTTGAACCAGCAGGTGAGGTTGGCTTCGTTCCAACTATCGGTTGGGTGAGTCGATGGTGAAGTAGCTTGTGTGGAGAATTGGGATGGGAGCTCACCCGAACCGACCAGCGGCATATGGGGTGCCGTTGCACACGACACAGAGCAGGAACGTCCCGAAGATGTAATACTTCTCCATCCGCTGGCCGTTGACCTTGTAGACGAGGACCAATCTTCTCATGCGGATATCAGCCAGAGCATAGTGGGCGCAAGAGTCACGGTTACCCACACTAGATTCAGCGCCATGCAGAAGAAAAGACCGGCCGAGATCATGAGGCTGAACTGGTCCAATAATAAGTATGCAGCGGAAGTCTCCACACAACGAAAGACGACGCACGTTAACGAGAAACGCGATGAAGCTACACCGCGGACTCGGTCCCTTCCAGGCCGCTCCAAGGAGGAACATAATCCCAAAGATGAAGCTACTTGCGGGTTAGAAAGACAGCCTTCGAGGACACCAAATAGAGAGAGACGTACTTTGCCGTCAAGGCGTACACCAGCAGTCGAAAGCTAACCCGATTGAGGAACCTCCTCGAGACGGTCATGCATGCTGCGAAGGCAGACGCGCCGAGGAAGAGGAACGTCAGAGCCACGCCAGGGGCTATGAACGCTATGACCAGTGTTCTAAGGTGGGATTAGACTCCTCAGCGGGGAAGACGAGAACACGTAACCCACACGATGTGCTTGTCAAAGCCGCTCTCTTGGTGCAGCTGTGAGAGGCTTCGAGGAGTACGAACGAGTGTCGAGGTCATGGAGAGTGAGGAGAGGATTGGATTTGGCAGCGGCTGTGACTTAGGGCCCACCACCGCCACCACAAATTTACAGTTTACGGACGTACTGCGCGGTGTTGATGACATTACGGTACAGGATAAACGTTACGCGCCGGCCTGGGATTGGATTGGATTACTGGGCATATATATATATGGGAATACTGGGCGTTTCCACCAACGTTTCCTTGACGGCAAGGTGCGTGTGGCCTCTGTGGCGTCCGGCGAATGGGATTTTGAATAAGCAAACCGAAATAGCGAGACAGGGACAAGCTAACTCGACCCAGCGTTCGTTATTTGGGTCGTGCCGTGTGATATATCCTATCGGACCTATCCTAATCAGTTCCATTTGCGGAGAAGGATAAAAAAGCTCACCACGTTGGAGGCGACAACTGAACTTTGCATTTTTGATGATCCGTCAACTTATGTCTGATGTTGAGCGCACAGTCCACCTGAGGCGCCAAATGGGCATTGAGCGCACGGAAAATTGTGCCATGCACCCACTCCTTCCTACTTTGGGGAGGTTTCACATGCCGCAATGGCCCCCAAGTGAGCGACGTTCACTTGGCAAGTGATAAATCACTTCAAGCGAACACTTTCCCTTGCAAGTGAATCTGCGCTGGGCAAGTGAATTTGTCGAGGTGAAAAAAATGACACCTCCTATTCATCCTGTGCAGTGTTGACGACAGGCTATATATGTACGGAAATATCCGGGGGCGTTTCGGCAACGTTTCCGCGACGGCAAGGTGCGCGTGGCGGCATTCGAAATAGCGCACCAATTATCGCAAGTGTTCAGGCGCAAATGGGGAACGCTTTGTTTGCTGGGATACTTCCTGGAGACCGGCGTTTCAGTCGGGCCGTGCCGTGTATCAAACGGGTGGCATGAGAGCTTTCTAATTTTGCTCGACAGCGGCCACATCATGATCGGCGTGGACGCAAATCCATGGGGAGCACCACGTCTCACCGCGGTGTAACAGGCCGCCGCCGTGTCAGGTGAGACGACTCACCAGATGTCGGCCAGCTGGGAGTGTAGTGTTGTTGCCCGACGAGGAGGAAGTTGTCCAGTGACGCGCCTGGGTAACGCATGGCCTGTGACAGTCACAGTCACCGTGACTCATTCTCCTTTTTGCTCTCTTCTTCCATCTCCGGTCCATCTTCCCATGCGGATATACTAATTTCAATTCATCCTCTCCTCTCCGTCGACAATCCTCTTCAACGCAAGCGCGCATGTAATCCGAGAGAAGAAAGGTTGCATGCTCCACTAATTAAACGATCTGAAGAGCGCAATCCAACGCGACGAATCTTCCGAACAAGGTGCTGAATCTCCCGTATCATGTTCGGGCATACATTTTGGGAGCCGCCGTTTCCACACATAGCGTCACCTGGTGTTCCAGGGCAGAAAGGCCAGCAAGCACTTGGGTGCCTGTGAGACGAGGAATATTAACGACACTATCTCTTCTTCTGTTAGGCGTTCGACGCTTTCTCTTACTCTCAACATTTGCCATGACTGTACGTAAATCGGCGCGTGTACTAGTATGGACCCCCTCGACGTCGAAATTCGAGTCCGACTCGAAAGCGGCTACCTCGACGACACAAGGGTCGCCTACAGCCTGGTACGGAGATGGATATGGATCTTAGCGAGCTTTGTGCGTTCATTTCAACGTTTCCTAATTGCACAGTCTAACCGTAGCGGGCGATTTGTCACCGATCGCCCATGTCTCGATACTATTAAAACCATCAACGCCTGCATTCGCAAACTGTTTCTTCCCTTCCTTCGAAGATGTCTTTCAATGCGGACATCGTTCTTGGGTACATTTTTTCTCAACGAGTCTTCGAAACACGGACTTACTTCGTTCATCTAGGGCTTTGCTTATCGGAACCTGGGCAAATTCAGTGAGCATTTGTCTTACTATGTTTTTGCGTTTTGAAACATGGATGCCAGGTTCTGTACGCCGTCGAAGTGATTCAGGTATGCGGTTCCAGGCCTCATGAGGGAGATATGCTAAACTAGCTCCAGACAGCTTATTACTACCGCCACTTCAAACACGACAAGTGGACGTTGAAGGTTTTATCCTTCCGTCGTCGCCTAGCCGTGTTCATTCTCTGATCTTCTGCCCCGCTCCGTAGCTGCTAGTATCGTCTGTCATCGCGATCGATTCCGTGTCGATGATCGCAAACTATGCCTCTGTATATCTTGTGTGTATCTGCTTCTTCTACCACATGAACGGGCTAATACATGCTATGTGCAGTACACAATCATTCACTGGGGTGTGTCTTTCCCCTTGATCTACCACTTTCGCTGACCCTGTTCGCTTTTCTCAGGAGATTTGGCGTATCTGCAGAACCAATATTGGGCAAGTCTTTTCGGTCCTATTGGAAGAAACATAATCAAATGCATGTTATCGAACAGCCTTACCCACTCTACGTCATTTCGACTGGCGCAGTGGCCGCTTTGGTCCAAAGTTTCCTGGTTGTTAGATATTGGCGCCTGTGAGCGTTTATATCATTATATCGAAGCCCGGCGCCTAACTCGTTCTAGAACCAAAAACAATTTCATCACTCTCACTTTATTCGCGTTCATCACGGTCGCAGTAATCTTCCTTCCATCCTCCACACTTTTAAACTCTGATTTCAACCATCGCTGACAGGCCGGCGGCGCGTTCGCTTGTGGCGCAATGCTCGCGATCTTCACTCAATATAGGGATAGGGGGAAAGTTCTAATCCCAGCCACGTATGTCGACATCTCTTCTGAGGCCTGTTTGACTTTAACTAACCGATGGATGTAGAACCTGGCTAATCGCCGAAGCCGTGGCGGACATTTTCATTGCGTTGGCGCTTCTATTGGAATTGCGGAAGGTCAAGTCCTCGTTCAAGGAGACCAGGAGGTAAGTTTGCGAGTCAGCATCAATTGACTGGATCTAATTCTCTGTGGTAGTGTGCTCAATAGACTAGTGGCACGAACCATCCAGTCCGGAACCGCTGGGGCGACCATAGCCTTGGCTGTCTTGATTGCGTGCGTTCCAGAAGTATTCGGTATTTGTCGAACTCATACAACTGTTCGTTTAGATTTCTGGCAAACAAGGAAAGCAACGGTGGGTTTCTCGGCCTTGCTTTTTCAATCCCTGGCTCACATATCCTAGTCCCCACCGGCATCGCCTACTGTCTAGGCCGCGTCTATTGTATTACCCTGGTTCGCACTCTGATGAAAGAAATCTCCGCGTTGATGGCGTCTCACAAAACTTGAAGCTCGCGAATCTCAATCACAGGAAATCCGGAAGACCCCCGTGGTCAAGCGGCACCTCTTCGGATGCGAACCGCGAGACTCGCGGTGAGCGCGGAAATCAGGAGCGAAGCCAAGGCGGCGATGAGTATGGCGGCATTCGTGGGTTTCTTTTCTTGTTCACGCTCTGCGGAGGCCGACGCTGACGCAATACGTACTCCAGATATCCACCGGACCGCTGTGGTACTCGAATTTTCAAGTTCTCAATAGATCCATCGCTGATCTTGCATCGCAAGGTTCATATTGACACTCCACAGGAGTTTCCTAGAAGCTCATTCAAAACCAACGTGAGATATTTCTCTCGTTCAACCTATATCATGGCGCCGCTGACGCGGGAATAATTCTAGCCTGGCCAGGGTCTTCCCGATGATAGTGCCGCCGAGGAAACAGAGATGACGGTGAATGATTCTGCGTGGTACCCGCCAAAGAAACGCAACCTGTTCGCTGCGTGATTTCTCGGACTATACCAAATTGCAGGGCGAAGGAGAAGGTTAGGGAGAGGAACATCATATGATCATACTAGTAATTGGGAGCTCTAATGCATATCGGCCGGTACTCAGATTGGGACCATGTGGCCTTAATAATAATGTGGTGCCTTGATAATAAGAACAAAGTGCGAGGACTCCCATAACTGCATCTTGTTCTCGGTGGAATTGTCGGCCAAGTTCTTGAGCTTTTGCGGTCTTCCGCTCGATTCAAGTTCGCCATGCGTAATTCTTGGAGGATGGACAGTAGTGCGTACGCCTAGTTCAGTGGGCTGGTGGGGAAGACATCGAAGAGGTAAGATGGTCGATCTCAACTTGAAGCCCAGTCCGAGTCCTCATCTTATCTTATCTTGATAGGCTAGCTCTGAATCCAGGGCCAATTTCAGGACGCTAGCGTCGGCAGCACACCGAGTAGGTAATACTGTTGTATATATTGATTAGATAAGACCATCGGATCTAGATCTTATCAACCTCCGAGTTCCCCGAGTTTCTCCCGATTCTTCTTACTCATCCATTCCACTTTGTAGAATATGCTAGAAATAGTCTGTACAGTATAAGGTTCGCTCTGAGCAGCTCCCAAATATAATACTCATTATCTGCTCTTTTTCCCTCCTCAGCGCGCTCATCTCAACAAATACCAGCTCGCGCCACCTCTTATCAGCCTGTCCGGCACGCCGGCAACTGTGCACCACTTTCCCATCTTCATCGATCGTTTTGAATTTCCAAAGGTGGTTTCCATTTCCCGTTCAACGCGGGAGCAGGCACTAGACGCGTCGAACGCATTTCAATTCGCGACTTTTCTTTTGCGTACTCTCTCCAGTCACTCACACCGACTTCGGGTTCATCCAAAGATTATTCCGTAACAAGTTCGATTCCTGACTCAGCCAGCGATCTGCTAGCAAGACAGACTCCGAGTCGCACTTCTGCCCATCAGCCTGTCCAGCGCACCATTATGTGCCCCACCCATGCACGAATTCCCTGGTGTGCACCTTTGATAGGATAACTTCTCGTTCGCTCCGGTAGCAGGCATTGGGCTTTGGGAACTTTTTCGTCAGATTATCTTCATCGGTTGACGTGAATATTGCGAAGTGTTCTGAATGGGAATGGCAAACGCTAGGAGTACAGTAAGCCTGATAGCAGATAAAAAGTCTACAACACGCGTGGAGGTGATCATTACCAACCAAAACCAAGCAAGTAACTCCCGCGTTCGCCGCTGCGAACACTCCGACTGCCCATCGCAACCCACGGTTACGGAGGTCGCAGAGACAGCTCGTGTGCCTGGCCCCGTCCCTGCGCTTGTCCATATCCATACCCATCTTGATCCCAATAAGAAGAGAATACACCAAAGCCCCACTCAGCACTTGTCCCCGTCGTCCTTGTCCTCGTCGTAGTACGCGAGGCATTGCCGCGAATGGAGACGGCTGGGTCCCGCAGGTTGAGCATGAGGCGCGAGATCATTATTGATGATATACTGTTGGGGGACGAGCAGACTGAGTTATCGACGCGCGAAGAAGGGAATGAAGGGAGAGGAGGAGGGAAGCGTACATGTTCGTGAATGTGTTGAGGATTCCACGCGTGAAGGGCTGTGAATGGAGCCGGAATCGTCAGCGGAGTGTGGAGGGTATAGGATCTCATTGACGTACCCCGCCGAGCTGTATTTGCAACGGCATGAGTAATTGCCTCGAGACAAGAACGCAGGACGCACAGCAAAGGTAAGAATGTTCCCGACATTACAGAGGACCATCACCCTGAACGCCGCTTTAGTGGCTGCATCTATCCCGGTATGCAACGTCTCGGCTCACCCGAAGTATAAGCATCCTACCAGCCATTAGCGCTTCGAAAAATCGTTTGTTGCAAGGACGAACTCACCATCGCGCATCAACACACTCACCAAGTGCATTCCGCTTAACCGTACCCTCCGCCCGCCCGTCACGCCGATGAGGGTGCGATACAACGTCAGCACGAATATCATCACGTCGAATAGACCCATTCCGGACCATGCGATCATGAGTCCGATGCTCCTGTTTATGAATTCAACGGGGAACAACTCGAAGGGAGGGACAGAGGCAAACGCACTCGGGCTGTGTAATTCCATAGGTACACCCTACGCTCAGCGGCAGCGTCGTGCCTTTGTCCTCTGGGGGCAGGGCATTCGAGTGAAGTGTACCCCACTGCCCATGCACGTTTTCACCTCAGTATATTCGGCAGAGAAAGAGGGTGGATGGCACGCACCACACCGACAGCGATACACCCCGCACTGAAAACGATCATGAAGATTAAGACGTAGCGGTTGCGCTCGTAGAGTGCGTAAGTGCGTAGAATCAGCATGACTGTCGCATGAGTGAGCGGAGGCGATGGAGAGAAGAGTTCGAGGACGCACCGCCGACGATAATTTGGATGAGTATGATAAAATATTGATGGTACGATTCGAGTGTTTCGCATCTGAAGGAGGTTCACCTCATTGAAGCGAAGGAAGGGAGATTGAAGAGCGCACATCTAGCCGTGGTTAGCCCATAACAATTTCAATAAAATAGCAAACCAGCACGCACTTTCGTCTTCCCCACCGTCGGCGGCGCAATCCACACATCCAACAAGATCACGGGTATATTGCCCAACAGCGTCCCGTAGCGATTAGCAAAGAAGAGGATCGTAGGCGAAGTCGGACGTGCGCCCCAGTAGCGAGAAACCTCCCATTCCAGTGTGACGAGGTAGTCGTAGAAGAGTAGCGCTGCGGATGAGGTTGCGTGAATACGGGTTGGGCAGCGAAGGAAAGCCTACTGAATGCCGCAGCGTTGATGTAGTAGTATATGTTTCTGCACAGGCGCGAGACCAAGTCAGCGGCGAAAGGACTCGAGCAGACAAGACGCACAGCTGCTGTTCGATATCCGAGCTCATAACTCCGCGCAAGGCATCGACTCGGGGTACCCAAGCGTAGGTGGGTGAGGGAACGGTCAGAGGAGGCGATGAGCAAAGGCAAGAGCCTAACTATACTTACAAGCCGCCCCATCAGCATCAGCCCATCCGTGCATGTCCCTGTCGCCTGTCAGTGTCCGGCTAGGTTAAAGTGGAGGTTAGAGAGATTCCGCTGTAAATCAGGTCGGAGATGTAGCGCACCTGCCACCATGACTCACGGCACCAAATGCCTCCGCGCGAACGGCAACACGGAAGCCAGTGGAAACGAGTGTTGAACGACACGGTCAAGCGTGAGGATGAGGGACTGAGTTGGCCCGGAATAGCCGTTGATATGATTAGTGCCTGCAAGAGCAGTGACCATTACAGATCAAAACGTCGCAACGCGGAGAAACCATCTATCCACTGGCGAGTCTGGATGACGAGAGACCGCCCGACGGGCGAGGTTATTCTTTTATCCACTGTGCCGGAGATGCTGGGAGTCCGGCGGAGGCGCATTAGATTCATTGCATTCGTTACAAGACGCTGGTGAGTGCTCACGTTAACGTTGTCTTGCCAGCACTTTAACCTGGCGCCAGCTCCAAAACGATGCTTGTCATCGGCACCGCAATCTGGCGGTTGACGTTGCGGAGATTCGGGGAACGTGTTGTGCCCGCAGGGGAACTGCGAGTAGGCAAGCGCAGATCATGGCAGTTTGAGTGAAAAGATGCCGAGCTCGAGATCCGGACGACCATCATCGGCCCATCGGGTCATCGGACGACGTCGGATCATCACATCGGTTGGTTGGGTTTCTGTTCTTTTCGAAAGCCTACCTATCGACATTGGATGACTGGCGCAATTATTGTTGTCGCGGACTCACTACGACATTGGCATTTGTAACTTAGCCTCCACTCCAAATTCTAGCTGGGCAGGATTTCGGAATCGAGTCTCTCGAGAGACCTCTCTATGCTTGACATTCCCTCTTGTCTCGAACTTGCCAATGATTGATAAGATAAGATCTTATCTCAAACTTGCCCGAGATGGCCGTGCCCGAAATCACCGACGGCCAGGCGACCCTTCAAGGAAGAAATGAGATTGGGAAGAAAGAAAGATGGACCTGGTGAGGGATCCTGAGGTGGGAGGTTGAAGTAGCGGGGAAAAAAACGCGGGATCACATCAGCATTGCCTGCTCCCGCGTCGAACGGGAAGTGCACCCTCAAAGTTGTATCCCTTATTGTAATGGACGAGGCGCAGTCACATATGTGGTGCATACGGGCTGATAAGCAAAAGTGTACGAAGCTGTAATCTATAATAATAATGTCTACTTTTCAAGGTCTGAAACTTTTAAGGAACGATGTACTGGTGGAATATCTGGCTGCAGTTATTAACAGTCGATGTTTTTAACACAGTAGCCTCGAACTTGGCTTTTCGTTGTAGACCATGGATCATAAATAAACGTAGAGGATAAGATAAGATCATCAGATCTCATCTCAAACTTGTCCGAGATGCCCGTGCCCGAAATCGCCGACCGCCGCTAATTAAACCAAGCGCTTCAAGAAGGAACTGGGAAGAAAAGATGGACAAGCCCGGGTGAACATCTTGCAGGGGATCCTGAGATGGGAGGTTGAAGTAGCGAAAGAAAAAAAGCGCCGGTGGACATCGACATTGCCTGCTCCCGCGTCGAACGGGAAGTGCACCCTCAAACTTGAAACCCTTCCGGTAATGGACGAGGCGCAGTCACATATGTGGTACAGACAGGCTGAGAAGTAGAAGTGCACCAAGCTGTAACCTCTACCTTTCAAGGTCTGAAATTTGGAAGGAACGATTCAGCGGTTGAACGTCTGAAATGGGTTACAGAGAGCCTGACATACTGATAGGCTCAAGAGTGATTTATCATTCAGGAACTCCAATGAATGTAGCAGAGCCTGAGGCTTGTTTAGCAAATTCCAAAGTAACTTTAAGTAAGTTGGGGCAAAAAATGACATCCCATCACATCCCCAAAGCCTGCTCCCGCGTCGAACGGGAAGTGCACCCTCAAAGGCGATATTCAATGATGGACGAGGTGCAGTCACATGGACACACAAGCTGATAAGCAAAAGTACAGGTCTTTTAAACCTCCATACTGAGTCATAACAAGTCCTACAGACTCTTCATACAATACTTTACAATGTTTCACTTCATGGCGCTCGCTGCCGACGATTTCCGAGATGCCCGAGCATAGCCTCGGTGTACTCGGCTTGTAACTTCAACAAGCCTGGCGATTGTGTCTCGTTCCCGCGCTCGACATCGACGTTGCATTCAATAACAAGGCATACAAGAGCATCTATACACTTCACCGCGAAGAATATCGGAAGGAAATTTTTAAAAAAAGTTTGATTCAAGTGAACATCAATATAGCCTTGCTCCCGCGTCGAACGGGAAATCACCCTCATAGCATGAACTTTCAAGCAATGGGACGAGCGGCGCACGCATTGTGAATGGTTGCGTGCAAGAAAGAGGCCTGATAAACGGAGGCACGAGCTGTTATTTGAGTCCTTGGCCAAGTTGCGAACAATAGACGGGTGAGTGCGTGGGGACACCACTTGAAAGGTGCGTGACGTGATTCAGGAACTCGAACCATGGACGAGGCTTTGGACAAAGCATAGTAGCGAGAGGCAAAAACTGCCGGAATGGACTTGCCATTGCCTGCTCCCCGCGTCGAACGGGAAATCACCCTCAAGCATAGAAATTCGCCACGAAAATGGGACGAGGGGCGCACGCACTGTGAATGGTTGTGTGCAAGAAACAGGCCTGATAAGCGGAGGCGAGATCTGTTATTTCTAGCTAGTAGACGGGTGAGTAAGCACTCGAGCACTCGAGCAGTCGAGTAGGGGGTTGGGGACACCACTTGCATGATTCAGGCACTCTAGCCTGGCCGAGGCGTTGGACGAAGCAGAAGCAGCCTGAGGGAAAGAAAAGAAAAACATAACGACGTCACGGACGCTTTATTGCCTGCTCCCGCGTCGAACGGGGAAGAACTTGAAACCACCTTGACCGTGACATCGACACAACGGAATGAACAGTGTAAGGGAGGGACATCGCGAACAGGCTTACTCGGATAAGCAGAAGTGCGAGCTTGCTTCTTGCCAGTCCTTGTTCTTGTTCTTGTATCGAAAGAGGCTTGATATTATTGTCGTTTGCAAAACAGTTGGCGCGGTGACATTTTCGTCACACGGGCCGCTTTTGAGTGCCCAACTTCGGGGAGCGATATCTCAGGAACGGCTGCACCAAACAGCTCGCGAGTAGGCGCGTTTTGACGGGATTTCTCGGGGCTAGGTCGCCCCATACTTACATGCGCAAAATTCGTATATATTGTGTTTCCTGGGAATTGGATATCTCCGCGCTTCGGGGACGTTTTGTGAGCCAGCCAGTGCATATTTAGCTTAGGTTCAAAGACAAAAAGTGGTCAGGGCAACCGCGCGGAGGTCGCCCCGTCGTTGATGCCATCAAATACTGTATATCTGGCACGTGCCGCAGTTGATGCCGCGCGGCTCTTGCTTCCAACGCTCATTTCATCCAACCACAAGCCCGTGCCTTGCCTCTAATGGTGCGGGGACGGCCAATCTCCCATGATCTGCGGAAGACCATCAAACAGATGGGTCGGAAGAAGAGTGTCAAAGGCATTGTCTCGCTTACCGGTGTTTCTAAGCGCTCGGTTCAACGAATCATGGCACAATCCCGTCGGAAATCAGGTCAAACTACTGTGCAAAGGCTGAGGGGTAGGAAGAGGTTGATCTCAACGCAGGGAGCCATGGTATAATGCTGCTTCTGGCTCCTGCCTCCCTGACTGATGTATTTATTCGAAGTTTCTGCGCTCATACATTGAATTTAGAAATGAGACCTACCTTGATGAGCTTCAAAATGTTCTTGAACATCGACTTGGTATTACTGCATCGCTGTCAACGTTGTGGAGGACACTTACACGAATGGGTTACACAATGAAGAAGGTGAAACCCTTGAAGCTGCTTGCATTTCCGGCTAAGTATTGTCCAGATTACAAAAAAAGCAATCGAAAGGAATGCGATGAAACGTGCACTCTTTCGATACGATTATGGAAAAACCTGTGACCCGTCAACCACCGTATTCGTTGACGAAAGCTCCTTTGACCGTCGGACCGCCATTCGTAATCGTGGATGGGCTCTCAAAGGAAAGAAAGCAGAACGTGCATGCTTCTTTGTACGTGGGCGCCGGTGAATCACTCTTTTTTGGTCAAAAAATGTGGTCTAATGTTTATGATTCAGCTACTCTCTGCTACCTGCATTGACAATCAACGGCATGATTCATGCGAAAATTGTGGAAGGCTCATTCACCAAACCACTCTTCCGAGACTTCATAAACGGTTTGATGGACCGAATGGATCATGAAATGCCCCGCGGTTCCGTTATTGTGATGGACAATGCACGCATACACAAGGACCCATCCCTTCGGGATGCTATTGAAGCACGGTGGGTTCTCCGTCTCATTCAATCTTGTCTAATGCCCTGTAGTGGCTACCAGATTCGATTTCTCCCACCGTATTCTCCAGATTACAATCCTATCGAACTTGCGTTCTCTGCCATCAAGGCCTACGTTCGGCGTGCAGGAATCTTGGGCCGTGATGATTTGGGAGAGAATGAAGATGATACATATGTATACATGCATCTACTGCAAGCCACATTTTCTGTTACTGCACAAAGTGCTCAAGGCTGGTTCCACCATTGCCGTTATATCTAGATATGTACAAAATTTCGAGATTAACTAGTCTGTACGTTTCTTTTTCAGTTTACGATCATCCTCCTTGGCAAATCGAAGCATTCGAGATGCTACTCCCCATGAGAAACCCGTTATTTTTACAAGTTTCTCTGTATCATCCACCGCCACCAGGTCATCAAGTTTTGTGAGCCCATTCTTCTCCAAGACGTCCAGGTATTGTTGATAGTTGTCCCCATCCGCACCACGATCCTCGTCATCATCCAGGTTCCTTAGCCAGTGGGCAGTAGTTGGGTACTTTCGCTTCCGTGTGGGGCTTGGAGTTGTGATCGTTAAAGCGCTCGATGAGGTGGATTGAGTATGCGGCGGAAAGCCCATGTTCCATCCAGGTTGACCACTATACATCGGAGGCACTGGCGGCTGAAACAGCCATGGCGGCGCCCCACCATATGGCATGCCATAGTACGGCGCTCCCATGTTCATCCCGGAATTTGCCTGTACGTTCCGCTTTACTGCAGTCTGCTTCCCCGCCTTGTCCTCCAGTTTCAGCATCTCCATTACGTTTTTCGAAGTAGCTTTGCCAAGACGCTGTTGTTCAAGTTGTAAGCATGCGTAGTTGGATGCCAAAAAAGAAAGAAAAAAAGATTACACACCACAAGTGTTGTGCCCGATGCAAGGTCTTGGTTTGTGAGTTGATAATGGCTCCCATCTGGCATCACAAAGCAGGTCTTGTTTTGGTGCGTATCACATCTGTGCTCATCCTCAATCGCCTTCATTATTTTTGCATCTTGTTGCTCCTCTGAATCGATGTCTAGCGCCGGCTTCTCCTTCTTCGATTTCTTCCCTTTCTGTAGAACACCGTGAGTCAATGCACCGTAATACGGTTGGATATTACCGCGCCACTCCCTTCGCCATCATGTTGCCCTGACACGTCACTGAGCCCGATTGTAAACGGCTTCACTTTGCCGTTTCCCTTATTTTTGGCTTGACAATCGTTCCGATACTCCACAATTCCCCCTAGCATGGTATCGTAGTCTTCCTGCGATACAAGCATTGTTGGCCGTGGTTTGTGGCTTCGAGGAATATAGGAAGGAAGGAAGGCGAGATCTGATAGATGCGAGACGCTGACACCCATCGTCTTTGCAACGGCACGAAGGAATTTTGTGTAGGTCGTCGTGGACTTGAGGGTGAGGTCTTTGGAGGCAGTTTTGTATGGAATAACGTATTTGATATCAAACTCCTCCATCTCGTCCTCGTCCTCGTCCTCGTCGTTTTCAGAGGCTAGTAATATGAGATGTATGCACCGTAGAATGAAAATCTCACCTGAGGTGTCATCCTCGTCTGTTGAGTCAATGGTCTCGATGGATTTAGTGGCTGCCTTGGCATGTCGGCGTGTAGCAGCTTCAGCGCGTTCAGCCTCAAGTTCTTCGTCGATCTCCTGCCCTTCTTCTTCGCTAATGCCCAATGCCCGATCAACGATTTTGTTCATTGTCGCCGGCTGCCAGCCCTTCTCGCCACTTAGACTCATCAACAACTCAGCCGCATCATTCACTGAAGTGCTCGCTTGGACTTTGCGCTTCGGTTTCGGCTTCGGCCTAGCGACGGGGCCGTCCGATTCAGTGACATCGGCTGTCGGCTTGGGTAACTGCTTTCGGGGTTTCTTCGCAGGGGATTTTTTAGTCTTGCGACGGCCAGTAGTACCTTTGTTAGCCTTTGACTGGCGAGCTTTTTGAGTCTTGGTCGAGCCCATGGCCGTGGTGAGCGTTGGAAGCAAGAGCCGCGCGGCATCAACTGCGGCACGTGCCAGATATACAGTATTTGATGGCATCAACGACGGGGAGACCTCCGCGCGGTTGCCCTGACCACTTTTTGTCTTTGAACCTAAGCTAAATATGCACTGGCTGGCTCACAAAACGTCCCCGAAGCGCGGAGATATCCAATTCCCAGGAAACACAATATATACGAATTTTGCGCATGTAAGTATGGGGCGACCTAGCCCCGAGAAATCCCGTCAAAACGCGCCTACTCGCGAGCTGTTTGGTGCAGCCGTTCCTGAGATATCGCTCCCCGAAGTTGGGCACTCAAAAGCGGCCCGTGTGACGAAAATGTCACCGCGCCAACTGTTTTGCAAACGACAATAATTGATAAATGGAGGCGCGCGCTGAGTCCTTGACCAAGTTGCAAACAATAGATCTAGACGGGTGAGTAAGCACCCGAGCAGTCGAGCAGGGGCGTGGAGACGGTAGCGGTGGGTGCGTGATTCAGGAACTTGAACCTTGGACGAACCACAAAGTTGCGAAGAATGGACGGGTGACTCGTGAGTAAGCACTCGAGCACTCGAGTAGTCGAGCAGCCGAGCAGGGGCGTGGGGCGTGATTCAGGAACTCAAACCTGGCCGACTAGCAGAAGTAGGCGAAAGAAAAGAAAAACATAACGATGTCAAGTTTCTTGTATTGCCTGCTCCCGTCTCGAATGGGGAAGAAACTACCTTGACATGTACATCGACACAACGGAACGAACAGTTGTAAGGGAGTGGGCATGCCGGACAGGCTGATAAGTGCTGCAGAAGTGCGAGCTTGCTCTTGTTCTTGTCCTTGTTCTTGTATCGAAAGAGGCTTAATATTAGTTGATAAATGGAGGCGCGCGCTGTTTATTTCTAGCGAAACCTTGAGTTGCAAAACAATAGACGGGTGAGTAAGCACTCGAGCACACCTGGCCGAGGCTTTAGATGAAGCAGAAGTAGGAAAAAAAAAAAAACGGGGGACTGGGAGCTCTGATCGCCTGCTCCCGCGTCGAACGGGAATCAACCCTCAAGCATAGAAATTCGCCACGAAAATGGGACGAGGGGCGCACGCATTGTGAATGGTTGCCGTGCAAGAAACAGGCCTGTTAAACGCAGGCGCGAGCTGTTATTTCTAGTGATGAGCAGAGGTGCGAGCTTGTTGTTCAGAACTTGTTCTTGTATTTTGTGCATGGCGGCCGAAGGAGAACTTGAGGATGCGGCAGGCCGGCGGTCGTTCAAGTTCGTTGGATACAAGACCGATTGAACTAGTAGGGGCAGAGTGGAGTGAGTACTGTGGCTCGGGTATTGGCGCTGGAATAGACTTTAAGCCGAGTGACGGTCAAGACGAAAGCAGTGCAGGCACGTGATCATGTGACTGATGCGTCTTCTCCTTCCGGCCTTGATGACGAAGACTGAAAAAAGTCCAAAATATTCGAAGCTATAGAGTATTCTATAAAACAAACTGGTCCTCAGGCTCTCTAGAGTCTACGCCTTCTTGCTCGTCCTGGTCGGCGTCCTCTGCGCAGTCAACTCTTCCACGCCCGACTCGAGAATGACCTTTGGCTTCAACAAGATCGTGCGCGTCCAGACGCCGTCCAGCTTGTCTGCCCGTGCCAGTCCCAGCTCGCACGTACACACCACCGTCTCGGCCTTTCCCGCCTCCCCGTTCTGCTCCTCCACAAGGGCCATGGTGTCGGGATCAAACGCCACTCCGGGCGTTGCGCTGGTGGTCTTGAGCTCGCACAGCGTTACCCCTCGGCGCCCACAGCCCGGTTCAGCCCGCGTGCGAGACTGACGAGGGTGCCGATGCGGGCTGCAAAGTCCGGCCGCTCCGAGATGAGCGCGTGCAGCGCTGCGACACTGCTCTTGAACCCCGCCGCGAGAAGGACATTCACGAACGCGTCGACGAAGTACTCGCCCAGCGCGGGCTCTCCCTGGCCATGGCCCTGGATCAGCTCCTGGACATGTGCATGCGTCAACGCCCGCCATCTTCCCGCCGCCTGTCCGTCCAAAGCCGGGGCCATACGGACTCGCTGGTAGATATCGGCCAGCAGCTGCTCGTCCTCTGGATCCTCGAAGAACCACGACGCGCTCATCCACCGCGTATACTCGACCATCCCGCCCTGGAACCCAATCCGCACCAGCGCCGGATCCCGGTGGTGTGATGTCTTGCGTAGGATCGACACCATCTCGCTCCCCAGAATCTCCGTCGCGCGTTCCAGCACCTCCGTCATCTCCTCCGATTCCGCTTCGTCGCCTTCGCCTTCACTCTCATGCCCGATAGACGGCTCCTGTTTCTCCTCAAACTCGAACGCATCCGCCAGGAACACGGCGGTCTCCTTGATCTCCGTGTTGAGCGCCTGCACGAGCACCAGAACCGCCTGACTCGTCAAGCGGTCTTCCGGCGGGAGCTTCGCGCGCGCATCGTCCAGCAGACGCAGTGCATCCGCTCGCTCCGAGGCCAGTAGCCGGTGTTCTCTCCGCACGTCGTCCAGCTCAGTCCGAAGCCCCGCCATCGTCTCCTCCAGCGCGGCGTTCTCCGCCCTAGCCGATTCCAACCGCCGCTCGAGTGCAGCCTCTGCGCGTTGGCGTTCCGCGACCATCCTTGCCTATATGTAGAGCCCTCTAAGCCTTATTAACCCATCGAAAAATCGCAAACACGTACCACCCGCTCCTCCTCCCTCACCTCGCGCACACGCAACGCTTCGAGGTGTCCGCTCCTGACGTCCTCCAGCTCGCTCCTCAGCCCCCCGCATCGTTTCGTCGAGCACGGCATTCTCCCCGCGTGTCGATTCCAGCGCAGTCTCCGCTTGCTCGCGTTCCGCGATAATCCCTTCCTGCACAGAGCGAGAGCTGTAAATCACGCTAACCAAAACCACACAAACCAAAACCACACTCACAAGCCGCTTCTCCGCCTCCTCTCTCGCCCGCTCGCTTGCATCCGCCCTCTCGCGCAGCTCCACGCAGTCCCTCTCCAGCCCCTCCACGCGCGCCTTTAGCTCCTCCCCCTTGGAGCTCGAGCCCGAATCCTTCCTCCTCCCAGAGCGCTTCAAAACCCCAACGTCGCAGTCGTCATCGCAAGCAGCAGCAGGGTTATCGATATCGTGGCGTTCGTCAGCGTCTTGGTATTGAGTCCGAGTCCGTTCAGGCTGCCGTTCAATGTCGTCGTCCAAGGCGCAGAATGAGACGAAGAGCTCAGGCTCATGAACGTCGGAAGGAAACACAGTGGAGGCCACAAATGCCGTGTGGGCGTGTCTGACACGGTGAAGGTGGACAGGGACAGGAGGCGATAACAGCCTACCTGCAACATGAGGCGCGCGCGTGTGTACGTGGTGCGCACCGCATTCCCTGCGAGGCGTTACTTGAGGCACCACTCCTACCCTGCGTGTCAGTGCGACATGTCAAGCCTCGAGGCCGAGATGAAGGGTAGAAATGAAATGATGCATATGATGAAATCACGCGGGGACTTTTCATGATTAAACCGCGGCCACGCCGCAGTCTTTTGCTGTGATCCTTTCATTTCACTCATGCAAGGAAAGGAAAGGAACGATATCGCGTTGAATGGCCCTTTGTGGGCGGGGGGGTGTTCACGCGTAAGTACTTGTCTTTTTATCGTTTATTTACAATTTTCAATCCAAGTACCACTCGCCGGAGATGAATATGAATCACAGTACCGGGTAAGTCAAGTTACCAGGCGCCGGTGTGGGTGGGTGTTGGGGGCCTTGTGCATGCCCTTCGGTGTTCGGGGTTCGCCGCGGGTGATATTTTACGGTTGCTTTTCCACCGATTCCGTACATGCACATGAACACATAGCAATAGCAAATAAATTAAACGCCGGACTCGGAAATGAACTCGAGGTGGGTACGAGATGAATTAAATAAGTCACAGCACGCGTCGACGCTGGCACGTCATATACATCGTCGCACAATTAGTATGTCAGTGATTGCGCCGGGGCCCGTGCCTGGTTGTCGCGAGCTGGACCGGTGAAGTTGAAGATTGAAGATTGGGCTGGAAGTCTCGCCCCCCCCCCCCCCCGCGTGAAAAAAGGTGCAGTATTTATTTATTTATGGACTTTAATGTACGTGAGGTACGCGGCAAATTCCGATAATGAAACCCCGCGTCTATTTTGGTGTAGTATACATAGCTTTACGGATTGCACGGGTTCCATACTTGCTTGCTTCCTCGTGTTCCATGCCAAATGCCAAAGGCGCGTCTCGCGCACACGTGACGAATGGATGGCAAACGGTATCGACGCGTCGCGAGGTCCATGGGGCGGGTTTCTAGGAATATAATCAAGATGGGAGGGCCTACTTATGATGCGGGGCAAAATTCTGGCGTCTCATTCTTTCTGAATGCGAATCTAGTCGCCAGTTATTTTGTCCAGGTTCACGGTCCGGGTGACTATCACTAGACCCAAATGGCATGCGCTGTGATTACTTATCTGACAGTAGAGCTGCGTCGTTTATGTAATACGCTCGTCCCGGGAATGGGGTCCTGAGCAGAAGATCGTTCTTTTGTGTTCTTTTGACGCCTGAAGCGTGGATTCGTTCTCTGTGGAGACCACTACCGATGCCTCCTTCACTGCGTCCGGTCCAACGGCCAACTTGCCTTTTATTCAAGATTCAAGATTCACGATGAAAGCAATCCTCCCAGTAGAAACTCTCCGTCCTTCGTGATCATCGCATACTCCATAGGTCAATTTAGGGATTGTGATACTCGTAACTCGAAACATCCTAGACCGTCAAGCCAGGAATTTTCACAGATGCGACGCTGCACCGGAACACTGGCACTGACCTCGTTCGCGGGTACCCACAGCGTCCAGAACGCTAATCATTCCGACGTCTTGCCAGCAGCGAACTGTTCGAACCGGTGCCCAGCTGTTAAATACAATCAGCCTCCTATGTTTATCCAATTCGTCCCGAAGCTGAGCCTGCTTGAGCTGTCTGTTGATTCAGCAAACGAATGAACTCGGGAGGCTCTCAGAGTCAGTTGAAGCACAAATTTTGGAGAGCAGGTGAGTACATACGTGTTTTGTGTGAACGTAATCGGGCATCCCCGCCGCCAAGAGCGCCCAAACCACACAGGCGCGCCAAAACATGTTTCACACGTTTCTGTCTACGGCGACCTAACCGCAGCTTACTTACGTTCGCGTTCATTTTGGTCGTATGCGTCACTATGCCGTTGCGTTTGTTCCTTCGAAATCACTGTGCGGGCCTCTGCCTCTGCGTTTGCCTCTGTCTTTGTCTCTGGGTTTCGAGCTTATCCTCTCTTTATTTTAATTTTAAGACTCGTTATAATAACTCCACTCGCCCGAGATGAATGAATCCGATACAAGTTCCAAGTACAGGCGCCGTGTGGGGCCTTGTGGATACCCCTCCCTCCCTCGGTGTCCGGTGGTGAGTTTATTTTGCCGTGGACAATAACGCCGGTAGGAAATGAAATGAAATAACGGTACGAGATGAAAATGAAATCACCCACACGTACTGCAGGGAGCTCGGAATGTTCCGTATACCGTATACCGTACTGCAACGGCATTATTATAACAAGTGCCACCGGGATCCGGGTGGTGCCTGTCGGTGAAGTGCACTTCAGCTCCCGTCCCGGCCCCCGGGATAATCAGAGAAGACAGTAATCATAATTCGTTGGATGATCTCGATTCTCAGGCTCCCCCCCCGGGCAACTGGCCATGGGATGCTGCATGTGTTCAAGTTGGTTGGTCCGCTGACAGCGAGCGCGACCGATAGCTGAACTTATAGTCAACTTAGAAAATATAAATATATTCCTTCTCTGCCATCGCTGCGTCAGAACGACCAATGTGACTGGGTCTGTGTATACTTATATTGTTGGAGCGCAAGTTGCAGTGTGCAAGTTACACCGTGATGTGGCCTACCCCCTCCCCAAATTTAAAGACACACTCTCACTTGGAACTAATATCCTCCGCATACCAGCTGACATCAAAAAAGCTCATTACCGACTCACCGACTGACCGGAGGGGGGCAAATCTGAAGGTGCTTATTTCGGTGCACTGACCGTGGCCTCGCGGTTCAATCAGACTCGTCACCATGGGCCCATCCAGCGAAAGATTTGATGGCCCGACATCCGACTCGGAGTACTTATGACGTTCGGCGATCTCGGAGCAATGTCAGCAATAGAGGGACTCGGAATACATGTACCTCGAAATGAATTGACAAAATTGAGAAGAAATCACGCCCAACTAGATCTCGAGTCCGATTCTGGGAAGCGTTTGTTTCCTGGAGTTCAATCGGACTCGGCGGACTCGTCACCATGCCATCCGGCGAAAGATTAGATGGCCCGAAATCGGAGTTGACGAGCTGATGTCCTTCGGCGATCTCGGCCAAGTTCGTGAGCATAGAAGACGTAAGTATCGAGATGAATTGAACAAAGGTGGAGAAGAAATCACACCCAACTAGATCTTAGGCTCGATGATACCAGCACCTACTTCTGGGATAGTACCCTGAGTAGGATTATTTTGCGCTCCATATAATCGCTCAGGCGGAATGAGCCCTGGCTTCGACGTCTCGTTAGTAGGAGGCGTTTGTCGTCTTTCGCTCTCTATGGATTTCAAATGGCGGTGTCAGCAATGAGTGCGGGAGTTCATCGAACGCGGATGCCGGGCCGGAGTGTTCCCGAAGCATGCCTGTCAATCAATCAATGAATCAATGATGCTGCTTACTCAATGCTTCCTTGCCTCATCCCCTCATGGTCTCGCGGATGGCTGTCGGTATATACTCCCTCGCTCTACGCCCCAACGTCGATCTTCGCAACGTACCACCGTGGCTGTAGCGCCGCATGCATGTACATGAGCTCCCGACTCGACCGTCGCCGGGAGGATCGCCATCTTCATTCTGCACAGGACGCATCTAACCCAACTGGACACTGCCCTCAATCCCCTCGTCTCCATCGCTAGTCTAGGGAGGGAAGGAAACTGAGGCGGTCTTCCATCAAGATGGAGATGGAGATGCGGCTTTTTGTAAATTTAGCTTGGGTGCGAACTATCAAAGGTAAGCACGATTTTCTCCAATTGACAAACGCGTAGACACTGCGGCTCACGGTTGAAGCAGCTCTTCCGTCTCAAATCCAATTCCGCTGCCGGTGGTGGAAATCACCTTCGTTCAAGCAAACGGGACTCCCAATCAAGCCCAAAATATATCTCGGCGACATATCGTTTCGAGCTCCCCGTCCTATGTCCGACTCCCGAGCAGATCATGATATCCACATGCCCTCGCGCGCCTAAATAGCATCCTGGTCTACGCCATCCAGCAGATCCCCGTCCAATTTCCGAACAAATCAGGATGTCGCAGATACCAGCCCGCGCTCGCTGGCCCAAAGAGCCTCCGAACCCTTCTTGCTTCCCAACCACCACCCACCCCCTGCTCTCCAATGCCTGCGCTCCCCCTCCTTACCCTCACCGCAGTCGTTCTTTCGTTTGGCCTCTATCCTCCTGTCTTTGCGCAGACACCGACCATCCGAGCTGGAGCGCACCCGCTATCCGATAGGTGCGTATTTCAGCTCAACTCCCTTCAGCATACCTAGTAATATTAATCCGATTTGCATATCCCCCAGACGTCGACACCGTCCTCCAAACCAACCTGGAGGTCCAATCGAAACCCTTACCATATTCACAACGACCTTTGAGATCGACCCGCCACCACCCACCACGACCTTTGTCCCGCCACCCATCTTCCCATCATCTTCTCCTGCAAGCTCCGAGCCCCTCACTACATCATCCAGCCAGCACGTATCAAGCTCGCGGAGCTCCAGAAGTGTATCGGACACTCATCCTCCGGCCCTCCCAGCCTCATCCTCGCGTAGCAGCGCTGCCTCGTCCGTGTCAGCGACGTCTACCATCGCATCCCTCACCATACCCTCGCCAATGATACCAATCCCATCCCAGTCCCCGACATTAATCACATCTTCCTCGACTCCTTCTGGCGTCGCCGCAGCTAGCGGCGTATCGTCAACAGACGTCTCCCATCGCGCACGCACACTCGCAGGGATTATCGTCCCAATACTCCTGGTTGGCATCATCTTCGTCTGGCTCGCATGCAGATATATACGGTCCCGGCGTACCAATAATTCCCGCGTCAGTTCGTCGTTTGAAGCCAACGACCACGAGGAGGGCGATGCGGGCTCGGAGACGTCTCCCTCTACATCCCACTCGCTGTTCAGCCTCAGCAAGACGTCTGCGCGCCGGGCGCGGATGGCGGGGTACACAGGATGGAGTCCATCGTTGCCTCCTCGCGCTCTGCCTCTGCCACCGAGTCCAACGAGTGTCTATGGCTCACAGGTGCTTCTCATTGGACCGGAATCGCGGTCTATCGCCGGTTCCGAATCCGAGAAACACTCCTCCACTGGCACTTGGAGTAGCGTCCTCGAGCTCGTGGAGAGGGATAATAACGTCCATCGGGAGGAAGAGCCGCTGAACAGACATCCGTTTGCGGAAGTTCATGGTCAGGGCCGACCCAGTACCAGCACGAGCATGATGACCACCGAGTCTCGTGCACCGACCTTCGCCACTGTCGACCCTGCCACTCGCAGTCGAGACTCAACTCCGCCGGTTCCGCCCACACCGCCGCCTCATTACTCCCGTCTGCTACCCCGTATCCCGACCGAACCCATGCCTGCGCTGTGTGCCGATTGGAAAATAGCTCCCGCAGGGTAGCGAGGAAACTTACGTTGCATAGTTCACAGACTATTTCGTGTATATATTGTGGATGGATAGCTGTTCCCCCCCCGCCAGATTGCGAACACGATCTGCTAATCGAGAGAGCAGACTCAGTCATTTTTCTCATTTGTTTATTTTGAGCTCTCGAGTTCTTCTCTCATTCTACACAGGCGATTCTCTGGCGCTGCTCATATGCATCTCAGCATTTCATAAAGTCTACATCTACGGGTGATCGTGAATGTCCCGGAATGCCAGTGTAACACAGTACAAAACAAGCTCGCACTTCTACTTGTCAGCCTGTCCCGTAATCTGCAACTTCAAGAGATTCCGTACCTCGCTTGTTCATGTGCGCTTTCGACACTATCACTATATTGTTATACAGCCAGTAGTCGTGGATGACTCTTGACGTTGTTTCTCTTACCATGTTCAATATATTCTAACAACCTTCGGAAATCAACGTCGGCAAGGAAGGCATAGAGACAATATTTTATGAACCAGACATCTACATCCCTTGTACCCAAATAAAGAACCTTCTCGCGGGCTGTCCTAGACAGTGGGGGTGAACGAAATAAGCAACCCCGGCACCGTCGCCGCATCCGCCGGGTCGAGTCCGCCCAGATCATGCTCCAAGGCGACATACGCGCCCACGCCGGTCCCCACGAGCGTCGGGACGTAGTTCGTCGTCGAGCCGATGACAAGCACTGAGGTTGCCTGCGTGCCTATGAACACCAGCTGATCGAGCACAGTCGCGACAACGACGTGCTGGGTCTCGGACGCGGACCACTGCCACGCCTGGGTCGGGTCGGGCACGAGGCCGAGCGAGTTGATGCACGGCGCGCGGGTGATCGTCATGTTCTGCAGATTGGAGAAGGATGCGGTGAGGCAGAGATTGCTGTCGCTGTCCGCGATTGCGCTGCAATTTCCATTAATCCTCTACGTCGAATGAAGAGAAGGGAATACCCACCCAAAGAAATTGACGAGGCCGCTGGCGCCGCCGGCACCACCGGCACCACCGCCGCCGCCGCCGGTCCCCCCGCCTGTCCCGCCCGGCCCGCTCGTCGTGCCGCCGTTGGCGCGGGAGTTGACAACCCCGCCGGGCCCACCGCCGCCGACCCCGGCACAATCAAAGGCGCCCCACAGTGTGGGCGAGGTCGTGGCGCGCACTGCCAGCAGGCCGTGCCCGCTCGCGTCGTTGGGCGCGCTGGCCGAAGTGCTCCACCCGATAGGCGTCGCGGTCTCGTTGGTTTGTGCGGTTGTGCCCCAGAAGAGCGACTGCAAGTCAATTCGGACTCAGTTCATAGGGAGAGGCGGTGAGCGGCACGGAGCGACTTACGACGGTGCCCATCTGCGAGCAGGTCTCGACTGCCGGCGCCGCTGGCACGCCGGCGACGCGTGCGACGAGGAAAGCAGAGAGGATTGCGAGGGAGGCAAAGGTCATTGTCCTAGAGGAAGGGCGCAAGTTGGAGACGATGCGCACTCGGTGGCCATGCTTTAATACTCCTCCCCCACGCAACCACGCTCGAGGACCTTGGAGGCGGAAGAAAGCTCAGGGACCAGGGCAATTGGAATCATTGTCAAGGGCGCAGGAAGCGAGGCTGGGCCAGTACCATTGCATTTGTGCGCGACCGCCTGTGGTGAATACGGTCTAGGGATTCGCCTCGCACCCCTTGTGTGTTCACCCAATCAGTATGTGGGTTCTTATTATGCCACGCGCGTGGGCACAGCCGAAAATAATTCATGCGTTGGCGGGGTTCATAAAGTTAATATGAGTTCAGAGGAGTGATCCAGCAAGCGGGATTGAAAATCTGCCTGGCTGGTCATGTAGAGTGACTCTAGAGCAGAGACATAAAAATACAGTCTTCGAGAGCTTACAGCCAGGGTCAACGAACTCAGGTACAGGACGCAGCGCGGTCCCTTGGGCGCCATGTCAACCGTGTCCGTGCGAAGTCGAGAGCAGCGAGCCGTGTCTGTGGGAAATCGAGAGCCAGTGGCTTCTTCCCGCTTTGAAATTCGCATTATCGACTCGGAAGCATCCGGCGGTAGTTCGGCTTACTTATAATCCACGCCGAGATAGCCGAAAACGGTGATGCATCGTTCGCGGTACAGGGATCGAGGACTCGACTCGACTCTGCGATGGTATCGGAAGAAAGAGTCCGAGTTGGCGACAGTATGAGTGTCCGCGGCGACATGGGGTGGATCGATATGGAGTGGACTGCATGGATGAAGACGGCGGATGAAGACAAGTATGAATGGATGGGTATAGCACTAGGGCGGTACGTACGACGGGTGACGAGGAGTGTAGCAGGCATTGGAATGTATGGGCGTGAATCAGAGTGTACGGGTGCGACGTCATCGGAGTGCAGATGCGGCGTGTATCGTGGGGGGTGGTAACGATTTATGACCTTGGGGAAATCAGTAGGACGAAGGTATAAATCACGAACCTTTTTTGTTTTCGCCTCCGTTTACCCTGACATCCCATGCACCCCCTTCCACGCTGTCCTTCGGTGCCGTCGTTGATGGTACGGATAATCGGAGGAGGACGGTAGGTCCACGATACGTCGCGGATGACGTGCGGGAGTGCAGCGTGTCGTATCGAAAATGCGGGGAAGATGTGGCAGGAATGTGGAGAGGGAGACAACAACGGAAGAGGAGAGCACGATGCCCACAAAAAAACGGCCAACGGCGGGGAGGGAGGACAAAGGCAGCACGATGCGGCGGGAGACGTGAACGCGAGAAGAGAGAGAGAGACGTGATGATCACGGTGATGGTGGCGCTCGCTCATCACTGCCTTGCCCTCACACTCAGCCTGACTCGCGCGCTCGTCTTGGCTGAGCTAACAAATAGCTTCTTCCTTTTGCCCGGCAATCATCATATAGATAAGTCGATGCATCTTGCTCATTTATGTGCGCTGACTTGCATATGTACACCACCTGTCCCGTACACCACCATCCGTCCTGGTGCTCATGATTTTAAGATGGGTGTTGTCCCGTTCGACGCGGGAGCAGGCTTTCATGAGATGTTTTGCCCCAACTTACTTTGGCTAAACAAGCCGCTGCCTCATTTAACTCTTCAGCCTCCGGCTCTCTGCAACCCACTTCAGATGTTCCACCGGTGCATCGTTCCTTCCAAGTTTCGGACCTTGAAAGGTAGAGGTTACAGCTTGGTGCACTTTGCTTATCAGCCTGTTTGTACCACATATATGCGTCACTGTGCCTCGTCCATGGTCAGAAACAATCGAGATTTAAGGGTGCACTTCCCGTTCGACGCGGGAGCAGGCAATGGCGATTACGATTCACTCTCGATTTTTCCCACCCCCCCCCGCTACTTGAACCTCCCATCTCAGGATCCCTCGCCCGGTCCATCGTTTCGTTCTTCCCAGTCTCTTATTTCTTTCTTGAAGGGTCGCTGGCCGTCGGCGGTTTCGGGCACGGCCATCTCGGGCAAGCTTGAGATAAGATAAAATGAGCTTATCTATAATCTAATCTTCAACAAATATAAGTTCGAATCAATGTCAGGCATAGAGCGAGGAATGTGCTCTCGAGAGTCGAGATGCCAAATCATGCAAAGACTAGAACTCAATTCCGAAATCTTGCACAACTAGAATTGGAGTGGAGTCAAAGTTAGAAATGCCAGTGTCGTAGTGACTCTACTAGTGAGTCCGCGACAACAATAATTGAGGAATCCAGTCATCCAATGCCGATAGGGTAAGCTTTCGAAACAGAACAGAAAAACCGATGTGATGATCCGACGTGGTCCGATGACCCGATGATGGTCACCCGGATCTCGGCCTATGTCACACCGTGACTGAGCATCTTTCACTCAAACTGCCATGATCTGCGCTGCCTCGTAGTTAAGTACCCTGCGGGCACAACACGTTCCCCGCATCTCCACAACGTCAACCGCGAGACTGCAATGCCGATGACAAGCATCGTCCTGGAGCTGGCGCCAGGTTAGAGTGCTGGCAAGACAACGTTAACGTGAGCACTCACCAGGGTCTTGTAACGAATGCAATGAATCTAATGCGCCGCCGCCGGACTCCCAGCATCTCCGCTGCAGTGGATAAAAGAATAACCTCGCCCGTCGGGCGGTCTCTCCGAGTCGTCATTCAGACTCTGTCAATCAGATGCTGCTGACTTGCCTCATCCCCTCACCATCGATTTTGTGCCTCATGCTGTCGGTATACTCCTCGCTCTACGCCCCAACGTCGATCTTCGCAACGTCCCACGGTAGCACCGCATGCATGTACATGAACTACCGTCGCCAGGAGGATCGCCATCTTCATTCCGCACAGGATGCATCTGACCCAACTAGAACTGACCTCAGTCTAGGGAGAGGCTTCCATAAAGATTGAAATGGAAGGAGGGCAGGAAGGAAGAATTTAGCTGGTGCGAACTTTTGCAAAGTCAGTAAGCACGATTTTTCTCCAAACGTGTGCGGCTCATGATCACGATGAAGCAGCTCTTCGGTCTGAAATCCAATCCCGCCGCCGATAGTGGTGGGAATCACCGTCGTTCAAGTAGACGGGAAACCCAATCAGCCCAAAATAGCTCTTCTGCTCGAAGTTTCGAGATGTCCGACTCCGAGCAAATCATGATATGCTCGTTTCGAGGTCTGCGCCAGACAGCAGATCCCCGTCCAATTTCCAAAACGAATCATATCCCAGATACCAGCCCTCGAAAACCCCGCGCTTGCTGACCCAAAGAGCATCCGAATCCTTCTTGCTTCCAACCACCACCCACCCCTGCTCTCCGATGCCTGCGCTTCCCCTCCTCACCCTCAGCACGATAGTCGTTCTTTCGTTTGGCCTATATCCGCCTGTTTTTTGCGCGGCCACCGACCATCCGAGCTGGAGCCCCGTTATCCGATAGGTGTGTATTTCAGCCCAACTCCCTTGAGCATACTAATAAGCATATTCGCCAGACGTGAACATCATCACTTCCATCACCCAGACGAACGGCCAATCGAAACCGCTACCATATTCACAACGACATTCAAGTTCGACCCGCCACCACCCACCACCGCCATATCATCTTCCCCTACAAGCCCCGAGCCCTTGACTACATCGTCCAGTCGACGACCAACCCAAGTATCAAGCTCGCGAAGCTCCAGAAGTGTATTGGACACTCAACCTCCGGCCCTTCCAGCCTCGTCGTCGAGCATCGCATCCCCGGCATCCCAGTCCCCGACATTCACATCTTCCTCGGCTCCTTCTGGTGTCGCCGCAGCTAGCGGTATATTGTCAGACGCTGCCTCCCATCGGGCGCGCACCCTCGCAGCGGCGATTATCGTCCCAACACTCGTTGTTGGTATCGTCGTCGTCGTCTGGCTCGCATGCAGATATCGACGGTCCCGGCGTACCGATAATTCCTGCGTCAGTTCGTCGTTGGAAGCCAATCACCATGAGACGTCTCCCTCTACATCCCACTCGCACTTCAATCTCAGCAAGACGTCTGCGCGCCGGGCCCGGATGGCGGGGTACACGAGATGGATCCCGACGTTGCCTCCTCGCGATCGCCCTCTGCCTCTGCCCCCGAGTCCAACGAGTGCCCATGGCTCACAGCTGCTTCTCATTGGACCGGAATCGCGGTCTATCGCCGGATCCCAATCCGAGAAACACTCCTCCACTGGCACTTTGAGTGGCGTCCTCGAGAGGGATAATAATAACGTCTCTCGCGAGGAACAGCAGCTGAACGAACATCCGTTTGCGGAGGTTCAGGTTCAGGGCCGACGCAGTACCAGCACGAGCATGATGACCACCGAGTCTCGCGCACCGACCTTCGCCACTGTCGACCCTGCCACTGGCAGTCGAGACTCAACTTCAAGTTCGCCGGTTCCGCCCACACCGCCGCCTCATTACTCCCGTATGCTACCCCGTATCCCGACCGAGTCCATGTCTGCGCCGATTGGAAAGTAGCGAGGGAAATTCAACTTACAGGGTTACTTACGTTGGACAGTTCATAGACTATTTCGTGTATATATTGTGGATTACACTCATACATGAAGACAACTTATATTGTGGATAGCCGTCCTTCGCCAGATTGTGAACATGTTATTATACTCGCGTGGTCCACAGCCTGAACAACGAGTTTACTGACAACAATAAGTAGTTGCCGTAGGGTGGTTATCCTACGCTATACATCGTCGTCACACGAATCTGCTAATAATCGATTCAACGCAATTTACCTTTCTTTAAAAGAGCTTACTAATACCTCGGATGTCAAACTCGCTCTCGGCATGACGTCAATTGAACAGCTCTTGCGGGCCGGACCGGAGCGGGAGCGGAGCGACCGCACTCCCTTGTATGGGGAAATGATTTTGATGGGATTTGCGTCTCGTCACGCGTGACCGCCAGCTCGTCATCCTTGTCTTAGCCTTCCCCCACGAAGTTCCCGTCGCCAGGCATGCTGCAGTACCCCGGAGCTGAATCAAGGGTCCTTTCGATTACTCAACTCCGGTCTTCGCGGCGGAAACCACTGGGACCCAGTGCACCGCAACTTTTTGGCAGTCTTTTGCGGCATCCACCGACTCGGATATCCTCGCCATGAGATGATGCTGGCGGCCGAAGGAAATGTTTTGACTAGTACTAGGGATCCGTCTCTCTTACCACGACCACCCCAGAATGTGTCGGACAATGGATGGTCAAGGGAACAAAGCAAGCCGCACTATACTCTTTCTGAATTGACAATGGTGCTTGGACCTTTCGCAGAGTATTTAAGCTTGCCACTCCAGCTCGCTCTCTCTCTCTCCTTCGAACGACCATGCCGCTCCAATTCGCTCCGCAAAACAAGGAAAACGCGCCCATGCCACCTCCTCCAGGCATCCATCCGCGAACGAGCACGATTCATCCTGGTCGAGGACGAGGAGCGCCGGGATGGATGCCTCATTTCGTAGTGAGAAATCCTGGCACTCAGCGACAACAACCGCAACCGCAACCGCAGGCACACTGGGGTCCACTGGTCCCTCCGCGTTTCGCACCTGTGAGACATTCAGCACAATGACACTCAATTAAGATTCTGATTTTCTTCGTTGAGAACGTCGCGTTTCATCGAGCGCCTCCAGGAATTCCTTCCTCTCGCTTTCAAGAACAGGACCAAAAGCCTCCCAGCCCATCACCGCAACAGCGGCAGATCAACGCCACAAGTTTCGTTGGAGAATTCAGAGAGCTTGTTCCGTGGAACGACCCGGTAAGCTGCAATCGAGTTATGGAAGCAAAACTCAATCTAACCGAGCTTTGCAGAACCTCAGGCCAGAGGGATCCACTCCTCGTTCGCTTCATCCCGCCCCTCAACATTGGGACGGGCCTTGGGACCATCCATCTGCATCGCGGGTGAATAATAGGCAAGCCAACAGCGGTCAAGCACCCCCACCAACGTTCATGATCGACCGCCGCGGCCATGGGGTGCCAATATGGAGCGACAGGAACCCTCATTCAATGGCAACGCGACAATGCTCCATCTGCGGGTACTTTGAGTGTCCCGCCGTTATCATCCCTGGCGCAGAATGCCCACATATCCAACCACCACCGCCATACCAGTGCGATCCTCCTCCTCTTCCGCCGCAAGAGTCGCATATGTATCCTCGGATCGTACTGGACGCGGAGCCGACTGTAATGCAACGAGCCATCAATGCTCCTCCGTTCGTCCCCAATATTAATTCTATGCGCGCCGGCCCAGCTCCAGCTCCAGCTCCAGCTCCAGTTCCAGTTCCAGACATCATCCCTGTGGGCCAGCTCGTTGCACAAAGACGCGGAACGCAGTCATGTCGTCGAGGACTCCGAGCCCCTCGTGGTCGTGCTCTTCATCTCTACCCGCACATGGGCATTCCGCGCGAAAGGAACATCGAAGGATGGACGTACGAGAATACAGGCGGGTGTCGGTTGTATCGGCTTGGGGTTGCGCATTTGGGTGTACATGTGGATGAGTCCACCAACGAGGACTTGGAAGCTCCGGACTCGGAGTGCACTGTGATCGCGTAGAGTCTGGGTGTGTTGGTTGTTTTTGTGGACGCTATCTGTGATATTTCTTTGGGTCTTTTTTTATCTCACATCGTTACTTCAATTCTAGCAGTTTGGCTCTAATACTATCCAATTCATCCGTATCCACGTCCACGTCCCCAACCATCATCCTGCGGAATATTATCCCGTACGCTCTCCGAATCCTCTCCCATGACACTCATGCTCGGACCCCGCTGCTGTAGCTCCACTTCTACTAGTACTGGCGCAGGGGACGCACGTCCGACGCGTCGTGGGACAACGAAGAACCCCCCTTCGTCGACGTCGCTGTCGTAGATCCTAGGCCCTGCGTCGGCCACAGAGTTCAGGTTCAGCATGAGTCGGCCGACGAGGACTGCCGAGAGGCTTGGAGCGGTCATCAACGTTTGATTTGGGAGAGTGTTGAGTGAACGGACCTGCTTGCGAGCCAGGTCAGACTTCCGGCGAGGAGCGGCTGTTTCGAATCAAGTGAGTCGAAGGAAAGGAATAGGAAAGCGCGCTTGGATGGACGTACATCACTCAGCTGAATGCATCGTAGTTAGTTAGAACGAGCGCACAGACGAGAAGAACGTCAAACTCACATAATACATGACCAAGTTCGCGACATTCACGAGGACGATTGCGCTGCACGCTCATCTCAGGACAACGGCGGGGGAAAAAAGGGAAAGACGAACAAGAAATACCAGGAGCCTATCGAAAGATAAACGAATTGAAAGCAGGGGTTATTGAGTCGACAAACGCACCATCCCACGTTAAGGACCTAATCAACGCGGAGCCAGGACCGGCACCACGATGGTGTTTCAGTCCGCGAACCAAAGTGAGCACAAAGATGAGCGTCTCCAGGAGCAGGAGGCCTTCCCATGCGCCGGCGATGCCTTTCAATTCGGTGTTAAGCTGCGTAAAAAGAGGACGGGGAGGGAGCTTACGAAGAGCCCTACATGCGAAGCATGGCATTTGAAGAAAAATTTAGAAGATGGACGCGACGCACGAAGAGTGAAATATCGGCTGTAAACACTGGGGAGGGGGAATGGGCAGCGTGAACCCATTATACTGATCGGGCAGAGTACTAGTATCGTTGAAAGACGGCGGTGGAGGTGGGGGAAGAGGCGGGGGTTCGGTTGCGGTGGTTACCAGGTACTGGGGCAGTTGTGAATATGAGCGAATTCGGGGCTCGAGAGGAAGAGAACGCACCAAGGCAGCCACAAAAACGAAAAACCCAGCGATACAAAGCGCTGTGAGCAGACGTCGGTTGAGGTTGAACATGGCGTACACGCGGAGTACAAGGATTGCTAAAATGATTGAGAGGAACCAAATTAAAAACAAACAAGAAGGTTAAAAAAAACGCACAATAGACCACCGCCTGTTGGGCTAACAGGAAAATCTTGGTTGTCGTCAAGAAGGTCTGGCATAACTGTAGTGGAATGAATCAGCGACCCTCGGCACATAAGGGAAGTAAACGGACCTCCGGCGGGACTCTCGCAAACGTGAAGGCGGCGATTACAACGTTTGTGAGTAGCACAAAGTATCGATTGAGTAGGAACCACATCGCGCTGGGACGTAAGCGCCCGAAACGGGCCCAAACGAAGCGATGTTCGGCGCGCAAGGTGAGGAGATGGTCATAAAGGACGAGAACTGGCGGCGGAGGTGAGTTTTGAGTGCGTTTGACCAAAGCGTTAAGGAGTACGGACCGAATGCAGTGAGGAAGAGCACTTGGACGAGACGTCTATTGAAAATCAACAAGGGCAGCCCGAGTCGGAAGGAATCTGTAATAGACGTACTGATCTGCAACGACACTGCCCGGAATCGGTGGAGGACCAGGACTATCGCCAGGCGGCGGCGGCGGCTGGGATCCAAGTCCGAGTACCATGCTCGAGCTCATCGTCTCCACGTAGCCCCCGCCTCACGAAACGAGTTTGTCGGAGCGGAAGGAGGCGTTGCGGGTGGGTGAGTGGGTGGGAGACGGAGGGAGAAAGAATTAGCACTCTCATACACGAGCTGATATACCCGCAAGCTATTTGAATAGTGCCGAAATCCGGAGCTTCGCACATCGACTCGGAGGTGGGCGTCGACCCGACCCTGAGGGAGATTGTAGTCATCTGAGCTGCTGTCGCCCTGCCTGGGACGTTGGAACATTGGAGGTCAATCCGATTCAGGCGAGATGTCAGATTTGGTGGAGGACGCATCCACCGTCAAATTCTGTTATCGCTGGATTCCACGTGCAAGATGGAGTCACAGCGGTTGGGGTGGCGACTCCGTTCGGCAAAGTTCGTTCCGGCAAACGATCCGGCGGAGATGTTTGTTGGACCGAAGGATCCAGTGACGAGAGAGACAACCTTCCCCAGTGGGTAGACTCGCACTCGGTTTTCTGTAGAATGTCTTCACCTTACTAGTTACTGTCGGTTCTGACATTGATTGGCGCGTGAAATAAGGCAGAATAAGGCCTAGGCGCGGCGACATCATTTCCGCGTATTCCGTAACTCCGAGACCTTCACGGTCGCCGGCGTGAGCTTCGCAAGAGCTTCGTTACTTGGCCGGCGAAGATTCGCAAGAGTGGCCTGAGTCTGGGTTGCCATTGACATCTAGCTCATGAAGTGTTCAGTGAACACGCCAAGATATAAGCGGACTGTCGCGTACTTGGGCGTGGGCCGATCCAAGCCACGCGGCGTGGCTTAGATCTGTACATTTTGTTGGTGCTCGAAGATCCACAACCATGCGAACGGGGCTCCGCAGATCTGACGGAAGATGGCTGGAGATTCCGTTATAATTACTAGAGAAAAAAAGCCGAAGATTGGAAGGACATGCCACCCACAAACTCCACTTCTGCAGATCCAATACGGACCTTCGTGAGCAGACTAGCACTTGTGAATCGTCCTCAACTCGTCATCCGCACTTTGAGATGATTGGCGCGTGAAGAAGTCCGATGAGCGCATCGAGTCTCCGCGTATTCGGCCCGACTCCGTTGCTTCCTGTTGCTTCTGGCCTTGGCAAGCCTCAAGCGGTCGTGAGCTTCATCACTTCGCCGGCGAAGAGTAGCCTCAGGCTGAGTCTCCGTGTGCCATTACTTGCAGTAGCTCCCTCCGCAGTCGTCAGGCCGAGATATGTCGCGTCCTTGGGCGTGGCGAAGAAGTTTGGACCGGCCATTGGATCCACCAACCATGTGAATGTCGCTCTGCAGATCTGGCCGTTGTTGCGGGTGATTGCGGGTCGATAACGGAGTATGAACAGCCACTGATCGTCACGGCCTCTTCCATCGCAACCGCGTCCATTGCTCACTATCGTCTCCGACAACGCTGGGCTCGTATCCTTCTACTTACCACCTGGCCAGACATCGATGGCCCTCGCCATAAACCCGACGGCGGCCTCAAGTCGTGATGCGGACATTCGGACATCGTGCACATGCATGATGCACCTCATAAACACAAGCACGACCCGCCACAGCGGCACATGGCTTGCTTGGCCCGATAGAAAACATCTCCACCCCGCTGATTTCCTTGTCCTGGCTCTTTCCCTCCCCGTGGGCGGCGGCAACCCGTCGTAGACGTATGAGCGACGTACACTTGCCAAGTCCGGTGGTCGCTGATGAGTGCGTGTCTTGCGTCTTCCCTGCCCAGCTCTCCAAAACTGACCGAAGTATCGCACCAGACGTCTCAACCACTATCTCTTCCTCTTCGCCTTTAGTATGTATTACCTTTCATTGAAATGGACGGCGCTGAACATTATCCGAATAGCCGTCCTCCTCTACGACCACCTCCTCACGCTCCCCTCCGAAGTGCGATTCATCTGGCCTCGACCAACGCGCGCAAGCACCTTCTGGTTCCTCCTCAACCGCTATCTCGCCCTACTCACGAACGTCCTCGTGGCCGTATTCACCTTGGCCCCCATCCCCGATGCCGACTGCGCGTCGCTCCTCCTCGCGAAGAAGATGTTCGTTATTGCGCAGCAGGTGGTGGTATACAGTGCGTGTTTGCCCTATCGTGCTACTAGTAAGCTGACGGAGTAAAAAAACAAAGTAATCCTCGCACTACGCGTCTACGCCATGTTTGGACTCAACCGCCGTCTATTTTTTGGGTTAATCGGAGCTGGAATCATCGCTCTCCTCATTGGCGTAGTGTGTTTCTGTGTCCCCCCTCCTTGGTTATCTGCCGCTAATAATTCGAGCAGTGGCTCACCGTGACAGACACCGACCATAAACCCAATCTTGGCTTCGGCGGACCTGATCACGGTTTCGGCAACAGCACCTTCCCGCCCCCGCCGCCGTTCAACGCTTCGTTACCGTTCCCAAGCTTCAACGTCATCGACGCCGCCCCGAACCAGGCAAGCGGAATGCTCCCGCTGGGGGTCGTCAAAGTCCAGTGTTTTCAGCCCATCTTCCATTCTTCGTGAGTTTTCCCCCCCGCTTCCCCTTCCCCAGCCACTCCCGCTCAAGCCCACCCACCCACCCACAGCGCCATCCGCATCGCCGGCGCATGGGAGGGCATGCTCGTCCTCGAAGCCATCATCTTCGGACTGACGGTGTATCGCGCGTTAGCCTTCCGTTGGCTCGCAGGCAAGGAACATCACTCGTCCCTGATCACGCTGCTCGTGCGGGATGGCGCGTGGTACTTCCTGTACGTCCCCACTCTTCCTTTTGCGAGCGACCGACCCTGATACGAGATGATGATTTCAGCGCAATCGTTATGGTCAACGCAGCGAATTTGTTCATGTATTATGTGTGTTCTGTTGCTGCCTGGCCTCTTCTAATCATGACCCGGCTGAACGAGTTTCTTCCTTTCTAGTTCGGCGACGTGAGTGCTACATGCCCAGCTCGACGCTCCATCCATCTTACTTACGTATCGCATCCAAGCCTTTCATCGCGGCAAGTATGTCCTGGCTCGCATCCAAGTACGCGTTTCCCTCCCTCCCTCCCTCCAGCTTCCTTACCGACCAATACCCTCCAACAGTCTCTCCGCAACCCTCGTCGCCCGCCTCATGCTCAACGTGCACGAAGCCGCTGACCACGACTCGGACATCTACGGCGCGCGCTTCTACGACGACTCCAACACCAGCATCGTGTTCGTCCACCCTGCGCGGGCCATGCCGGTGGCCAGGTCCGGACGTTCTCCCGTATCGGACGACGGACATGCATGGTCGCCGGAGGTCGCGAGATACATGCATGAGAGGACTCGGAGGGAGATCCAGCTGCAGCGCATGGGTATGGGTATGGGTGCTGCGAGAAGGGAGTGGGGTGCCAGTGGTGGTGCGGAGTTGCTCAAGGGGGATCAGTCAGATATCCTCACAAGGCCGCCAGAGCGAGTGTCTCGGACCCGGGACCTGGGGAGGCGTAGGTAGATGGATAAATGTTATGACGACCGAAGTATTTGTATATAGTACACTAGACAGCATACTAAATCGAATTGGATACAACCATCGATGTGGACTTGTCGAGCGAGAATGAGTACAAGAGCGATAAACGACATCTTCTCGCATCCACAGAAAACCCTCTCTTTCTCCTCCGAAACCACGCCCCAAGGGACGAGAGCGACCTCCTCAACAAACAGCAGTAGCACCGCAACTTCCAAAGAACTCGCGCGCAAAACGTACGTCCGATGACGCCAAAACCCGCTGTCCGAGTCTTCGCTACCCATCTTTCCTGCCGCTGAAATAGCTTGCTACTTCGGGAGCGGCGAGAGCAGATGTCCATCTAGCTCGAGGGAATGCGTTCCCGGCGGATTCAGCCCTGAGCGCTGAGTGAAATGAGGTCGCTCGTCAAGTCGTCAAGGAGGGCAGGTGTGACGGGATGTGACACGGGCTTAATGGGAGTGGGGGGGTATAAATGCGCGGTGGGAGTGGGGTGGGCGGCGGCTCGAGGTGGATGCCCAGAAGCTGATCCTTCAATGAGGCGGGGGCAGAGAGGATGTTTTCGAGTCCATATCGACGATATTGCAGCATTATCGAGCGACTGTGGTGAGCCGCCACCGTTTCCCTCCCAGCCGTTTGGGACCCGGATGTCGGCAACGCCAAGTCAACCCCGTTGCTTCAGCATCCGTCATTAAGGCTGAAGCCTACGAGGCACACGGATACTATTGTGGCGACTGGCGCTGCGTGTGGCGAGAGGAAGACGACCACACGGACTACACAGACTCTGCTGTAGCCAGTGTTCCAGGTGGAAGGACGCGTAACAGGAGGGAACTATCCCGTGGATTTTCGGTGGCCGATGTTGCTCGAGCAGAAGCGAGACGAGAAATCCCTCCATTCAACGACCGGACCAGCTCGAACGGCCTCCGGATATGCATCGACAGAAACCCGGGCGACCTCCTCCGACAACGTCTGGTGCGTTGTCGATGCGGGGTGTATCACCAGCGTCGCCCAGATTCGCGAGGTTGCTCGGGAGCCGAAGCAGGTTGGGTTTGCTTGCGTTCCCCTGGGCTGGCTGTCGTGATTACCAGAAGGAGCTGCAGGAAGAGGGAGAGAACGGACCTTGGCGCCGAAGCTGAGGACACCCCGAAGACGCCCTAGCGGAGCATTGCTAGCGCTTGCTGATAAGACGGGTGGGTGGGTATTGTGTGGAACGAAAAGTAAATGAAGTTTGCGTCGATGAAAACTGAGAGTAAGGAAGATGGCCATCACGCAGTCACGGTTGTTGTATCGTGTTTGGCTGAGATAGGCATTTTACCACTTGACTCCCGCCATCATGCGACGTGGCGCGATATAGATCTCGGAAACATTATTGAACGTGCGTAGCCGCTGCAACTGCTCGAATCATCTCTATCTGCCGCTCAGAGTGCATCTAGATCAGAACATTGAAGCGAGCGCCGAGCGAACCGCATCTCAACCACACTGCACTGGCATCGTGCTGTGTAACTTACAAGATGCCTCCCAGCTCTCCAAAAACTCTCGAGATCTCCCCGTGGACGGGAAGACGCCCCTCTAGACAGATAGGTTCGCTCCCGCTCCAAAAAATGGATGCGGATGCCTCCCTGCATTCCAAACTGTCAAGGTATTTAGGATTGGAATATGGAAGACACCACTCGCGACAGATAGTACTAGATGATAATCTTGCGATAATCTGGTCCATCATGGCCTCCATATCGACGCGCAACTCCGGATTGGATTGGATTTTTACACCGGAATTCCCACTGGCATGAGAATGTGTTATTAGAGGCACATCTAACATCTGCAGTTTCTCAACACCCAGTGAGCTTTTTATACCACGGCTATGCTGTTCGGCTGATGCACACGCTTTCATGACAACATCTTAGATGTTTCTCACTATAAAAATGGCATACTATCAGTGTCCCCGTACTTGACCGCCTTAGCACTTTCGTCTAAATAACATGAGACACAGAATGTATTTCTTGTGATGTCGGGTACTGGGACGTTCTATAGCATGCTACTCCTAGAATGGCCGGGTTTGAGGAGTTATGGGGAAGAATTGAGGCTGTGGTGAATTTTTCGCTGGCCGACACCATCAGATCAGAATACCAGGCATCTTGACCGCACAGTCCTACAGGTGGAGTAGTCCTATTCTAATTCGGCCAAAGGTCCTGAAGGTGAGTATCCTATACCCTTGACCCTCCCTCGTGGTTTCAAGGCTACAGACCCTCTGGATGGAGAGAGATGGTCGTCGCAATCCAACCCCATCCAAGTCACTAGTGGCATTCATACGAGTCTTCGACCTTCTCAAGAGACATAGGCCAATTATTGACAGATTATTGGCTTGATAAATCATATATAGACTCCTAGGCCTCGAACGTGTCCTCTCACGACCAAACCCGTGGTGAAATGAGCGAATGGTGAGGCCGAAATGGTGTCCAAATTAAGAAATCCAGCCCCTCAATGATGAAATCGATCGCCGCCGCTGAACCAGACCTTCCCATGACATGAAAATTTGCACAGGACAGCGTCTCATGGATGGTTGAATGCCTAGTGGTACAGAAGTTTTAGGTTCCCTGTGGAAAAGGAGCATTTGGGCAACGGTCAACTACCCTGTGTGGTCAAGTACGGGGACACTGATAGTACCCTTGAAATGGCGCTATTCGCTCATCCAGAAACACCGTCGACCCGGCCCATAACCCGTTACGACGATCCCATAGGCGTCCCGTGCCCGTGAACAATACCTGACTCGGAGGCACGGCCATTATATCGACGTTCGTTGCCACAGCTCAGCCGTCGACGGCATCCATAACAGATAGGTTCGCTCCCGAAATGCTCAACACTCCATCAACAACACGGTTCGCGAGCGGGAAAAGATGGCATCGGTGGCGCGAAGGCCATATAAAGTCTGAAGCTGGATATCCGGTGTGAAGTGCATAATGGCGATGGCCCCGCCCCTAGCTGCTCGTCACACTCTCTTTCCTCTCGACAACATCTTGGGTGCTTGTCTCATTGGACTTGTTCTCTCCTCCTGGTCAGATGCGCGTCCTCTTCACAGCACTTGCCTGACTTGTCTCCTGCGCTAGCATCTTCGGTATAACGACCCTCCAGGTATTAATTATGTCCTCTGGATAACTTTAATAACTGTCCGCCTAGGTCTACTTATACTTCACCAAGTTCTCCCGCCGTGATGGTGCTGTCCTCAAATCTTTTGTGAGTCCTTGCACGTGCTCATTGTTATGTTGAGCTCACTGACATTCAAAGGTCGGTGCTCTACTGTTTGTAAACTTCTCTCGGCCGTACAGTTCGTCACTGACCACCTCGACTCCAGGGTTATTGACACCATCCACTTGGTGCTCGTGACAACGTCGTTCTACTCTACTTCTGTCACCAACTTCGGGGATTATACTACCATCATTGACCCTCCATCGTATGCCCCCTGGCCGAACTGCGAGACACTCTACTGATTATGGCGTCAGGGGCCTAATAGTGTGTTCAGTTGTCCTTGCCCGGTCATACTGAAATTAAACCTGTTTGGAGGCGCAGGCTGTTGTCGGCAGTAAGTCTTTTGGTCTCTTGTCGATGGTGGGCTGAGTTCTTATTCCGATTCCAGTTCTACTCGGCGCTATGGTTCAAGTGTAATCTATTGCTACCCATTGGCCGATCTCTCTACTCATGAATTTCTGCAAGGTTTTATGCATATCGCATCTGGCTGCTTTCCGAAAAATCACTTTACATTCCCGTGCTAGTGGTATGTCGGTGACCATCCCATACAGTGTACGCTCAGAGGCCCCCAGGTTCTTTGTTCATGCGGGGAGCTGGGTAAGATTACTTGATCAATGTCTATCGTTGTACAATTCCGACGTTGGTCTAGCGATGAGCATCGGTGAGCTCGTCCGATAAACACAAAGGCACTGATCAATTCCATCTCCTGCAGTTTATACAAAAAAAGCGTAGGTGGACATCTGTCTGCATCTTCCGAATGAATATTCGTCTTCAGCTTCGAGGTCAGACTTTTCCCGAACGACGCGCAAGAGCTTGTATGCATTCAACCACTTTAAGGAACAACCTTGACTCTCTTGTTCATTGTAGCCCTACTCGACCGCGGGGCTTGCTTTGGAAGTTACCTGCGATGTGCTGATCTCGGGTGGAATGGTTTACAACCTCCGGAAACACAGATCAAGCTTCAGCGGGTACCTATATTTACCAGGAATACGCTCGACATACTCAGTGACTTCTACAGAACCACTCGGGCGTTAAACCTCCTTGTCGCGTACACCATTAACAGTGGTGCTTTGACTATGTATGTTGGCATTGCAGCAATCGACTATTTTTGCTGACGGCCATCTTCAGGATCTTTGCGATTTGCAGTCTGCTTATTGTATGTCCGAGCCTTTTGGGGCGGAGAAATTGACAACTCGCGCGCGAAATACAGTGGGTAACCTCTACCGTCACTTTGATCTACGCACCGTGAGTTCTCTTCCCCGTGGCGAGATATAAGGCTTATATAGAGAGTCCTAGATTCTATTTTATCCTTGTCCGACGTATGTTCTCTTCAAAGGCTGAAATCAAAATCAACTCATTTCTCGCGCGCCATTGCAGTTTATGGTTGCAGTTTCATGTCAATGTGACTTCCCGCAAGCGTTGGAGCCATACGCATCCACTCACCCCCTTCTCAGCCTCAACTCACGGGATTATGTGCGCAAACAGATGCATGGTCCGTCTAGCCAGGCAATGGTCACGATTCCGCCATACTCCGCCTCCGTTGGGAATGACTCGACGTTGCCCAGCGATGGCTCAAACAATGACCCCGCGGCGGCGAGATCCCAGTTTACTGGAATGGTGTTCGAGCACAAGACGTCGGAGGATTACATGCACGCTTCGGCCTAGCTAGAAAACTACTTTTGTGTTTTGGTAAAGATGGACTACTACGGCGCTGTTGGCGCCTCAAACGTGATCCTCAGCGCGTGGTCAAAGTCTGCGATGATGTCGATACTGACGGATACCTGCAGATTCCATGTCAGCATCAGTATCGCTATTGATGAAGAAGGGAGGAGGTTGCAAAGAAAAGCAAACGCAAAACGCACCCGAATCAAATCAGCCCTGACCCCACTCGCCTTTAGCTCCTCCTCCTCCGACAGCTGCTGGTGCGTCGGCGACGCCGGGTGTATCACCAGCGTCTTGGTGTCGCCTAGATTCGCGAGATTGCTCGCGAGCCGCAGCAGGTCGACGACGTTGCCGGGTTTGCTCGCGTTGCCCTGGGCTGTGGTGGATACCGGAAAGAGCTGCAAGAAGAAAAGGTTACCTTGACGCCGAAGTTGAGGACACCGCCGAAGACGCCCGGGCGGAGGGTCGCTAGCGCTTGCTGGTGCGCCAGGTGGGAGGGTAGGCCGAGGTAGGATACCCACGCCACGTGTGGGTGGGTCGAGAGGAAGCTGGGCGATGTGTTAGCGGGGCGGACTGGGAAGGAAGGACTCGGAAAGGACGTACGCAGCTAGTTCCGCTGCATTGGCACAATGCCTCGCTGCCCACAGACTGAGCGTCTCCAGCCCTTGAAGGAGAAGGAATGCCGCGAATGGGTTGAGTGCAGGACCGAGGTCGCGGAGCATCTGCGAGGGGCGACAGTCAGCAAGTAACAAGGAGGGTGGTTGGGAGCAAAAGTATTTAAGGTAGGACAAGCAAGCAAGACGGAGTCGGCGGGAGCCCGATCGAGGTAGGATGAGATAGCGGGAGTACGAATAGAAGGTAGGGTCCAAGTGCCAGTACGGAGAATGAAGCGGAGTGCGTAGATATGCTCTCTGACTGGGATAGGGAGAGCGTCGATAGAAGGAAATAGAAAGGGACGGAGGAAATGGGTGCGCCGGAGAACGAGTGCGTATGCATGAGGTAGCAGTAGGTGGACGAAGTAGCCGGGAGGCTGGACGGTCTTTTGGGAAGGAAGAAAACGGGAGAGGTGCGCGACGGGGAAAAGTAGGATGTCGAAGAAAAGCACACACCTCGACCCGTACCCGCACCGCAAACGCCGACGACTCAAACGCTTCTGCAAAAACGAGCCCATGATAGCCCTCCGCCGGCTCCGTAAACGCGGGGAACTTGTTCGAGGCGACGTAGTCGAATTTGCCTGTGCAGGTATCAGCGGAAGGAACGAGGTGTCTATGGCTAGACGCACCTCCGTCGACAACGACTCCACCAATCGTCATTCCATGCCCGCCAATCCACTTGGTCGCTGTCACGATATCCGCGCCGAGGTCGAGTGGTCGAGCGAGCCATCCACACATCCCGAAGGTATTGTCGACGACGAGGGGAATGTGGTGTGCGGCACTTGCCTCTGTGTCTCAGTCGTAGAAAAGCTCTATACGAAGCAAACACACCTCGGAGAGCGCCTTGATATCCGCAAGACGAAAGTCAGTATTAGCGATGATCTTGACGTCGAGCGCACGCGATGGCGGCAGCAAAGTCCTCTATCGCGACTGATCAGTCCTTTTTTGGCCCAGGGAGAGATAGACGCACTGTCGCTGTCGATGAAGCGCGCTGTGATGCCGAATTTGGTGACTTTAAGCTGGTTGAAGGACTGTCCGAGGATTGTGTTATCGATGAAGGAAGGAAAAAAGACAGACACACCCCTCCGTACAAGTGAGCGGATGCGACCATATTGTCGCCGACCTCTGCAAGCGTCGTCAGCGCCAACAGCTGAGCCGACTGCCCTGACGCCTCCGCTACAACAGCTACCCCGCCCTCCAGTGCTGCCACGCGTTTTTAAAAGACATCCTAGCCATCCATGATCCATTCAGCTCGAAAAAAAGTGCAAAATACAAGGAACGCACCACAGTAGGAATCCTCGAATAGATGTTCCCAAAGTCCTTTAACGCAAACAAGTCGGCGCCATGGACCGAGCTATCGAAGACGAAGCTCGTAGAGGTGTAGGCACTGCGCGGGCGTTGGGCTGTGTCGGGGTTTGGCCAGCATGGAGCTGCATGTCGTACCCCGGGCCTTGTAGAACGACGACGACGAGGTGTCTTGGCGTAATGGATGGCCATTGCGAGCAGTGGTCTCTTGTACGACTGACAGACGGCCAAAAGCGAAAGGCAAAGATGCTCGGGGCGATTTGTATGATTGCGATGGAAAGAACGTCTCGGCAAGGAGTTGTCTCGTCGCACAAGGAGACTGGCGGGAGGAGCAGGATTCAGTGGCGGGACGAAGGTGGCTCGCAGACGACTCACAAGCGCGCGTTGAAGGCATTTTGGCCGGGAGGCTTGTCGGGGCAGACACAGATGGTAGTGTACGGCCGCTGGGGATAGCGCCAGGGCCCTTTGTGGAGCAGAGAAAGCGGGTGGCTCGAGCGAAGGGAAAGCAAGTGGCAGTGGCAGCTTGTGATATCAACAAGCGTAAACAATGGATACGGTCATCTGATGACTGCGCTCAACGCGTCGGGACGCGTTTCAAACGCGAGCTTCGAGCTGGAGTTTCGTCGGTAATATGTATACTCAATTTGTAGACCGTAAAGATGTTATAGCTGTAGAAATATCCGACTTGTCCTGGTTCGAGGGAGCAGCACAGACGAGAGAATTGAAGCCGCGGCGGCGCAAGCAACACCACAACTCTTTCGCATCATCAATTGTGCAAAGAGTCGTAAACGGCCTACGGTCCCCCGCGGGTTCTAGGTATTCTATAAAGTATCCAAGTCCATCGCCTGTTCAAACAACTGTCGTCTCGCGACTCGCCATATCTAACGCCTTCGCTTCCGCCAGCTGCTTGGGCAAAGGCAAGAACATCATGACGCCCGGAGGAATGAAATTCCAACTGAATATTGCCAGGACGATCATCCCTCCGTCCAAAACGTCAAAGTACACCTGAGTGTGAATGATTCGGCCGGTCCATCCGCCCGCACGCCTCGGAGAATCACCTCTGGGTCCGCAAGCATGTCCGTCCCGCCGCCACCACATCTTCTCTCGTGCTCGTCCATTGGCGTCTGGGTCGAACAGTAAATGAAGTTTGCGTCGATGGAAGCTGAGAGTAAGGAAAGATGGCCATCACGCAAGTCACGGTTGTTGTATCGTGTTTGGTGCAGAAGATAGTCACGCATGTCACCACTTGACTCCCGCCATCATGCGACGTGGCGCGATATAGATCTCGGAAACAGGACATTATTGAACGTGCGTAGCCGCTGCAACTGCTCGAATCATCTCTATCTGCCGCTGCAGAGTGCATTTAGATCAGAAAATTGAACTGAGCAAACCTTCTGCGTTCACAGTATCTCAATCACACTGCACTGGCATCATGCTGTTTAACTTACAAGATGCCTCCCAGCTTTCCAAAAACTCTTCCCATGGACGGGAAGACGCCCCTCTAGACAGATAGGTTCGCTCCCGCCTAAAAATGTATTCGGATGCCTCCCCGCATTCCACGCTTCAAGCTAGGACTGGAAGACACCACTCTCGATGCCGCCTGTGACCGTCTCGACGAGTCCACGGCAGCGTCTACCCGTAAGCCGTTGCCGTGCCGTCTTTTGGGGCAAGGTCCTAGGTCAACGAGTTAAGTAAATGGCAGAATTCTAGCAGATAAGCGATCACTCACTTGCGACTAGCGTCTTGTGCGGCTAGATATCGGCCTGAATGACATGATAATCTTGCGATCTCCGTCATCTCCATATCGACGGGCAACTCCGGAATTCCCACTGGCATGAGAATGTGTTATTAGAGGCACATCTAACATGTCTGTATGCAGTTTCTCAACACCCAGTGAGCTTTTTATACCCCGGCTGTACTGTCTTACCGATCCACACGCTTTCTCGCTATAATCTGCCGCAACAACATCTTAGATGTTTCTCACCATAAAAATGGCATACCCTTGAAATGGCGCTATTTTCTCGTCTAGAAACACGGTCGACCCGTCCCATGACCCGTTACGACCATCCCATAGCCGTCCTGTGCCCGTGAACACTGCCTTGCTCCACGGCCATTATATCGACGTCCGTTGCCGCAGCTCAGCCGTCGATGGCATCCAGGTCTGCTCCCGCTCCAGAAATACTCAACACTCCATCCGGTTCATGAGGCGGGAAAAGAGTGGCGCGAAGGGCGTTTACAGAGAACAAGTTACCGGATTTGGCGGCGGACATGGCCGGTGGCGAGTTAGCTTCGATTATCTCACTGGCCGCCATCTCTGATTTCCAGCACGAATCCCCTCTGAGCGGAATATAAAGTCTCGAGCTGCATTGGGGGATATCTGGAATGGCGATGGCCCTGCGCCTAGCTGCTCGCCACACTCTCTTTCCTCTCGATAACACCTTGGGTGCTTGTCTCATTGGACTCGTTCTCTCCTCCTGGTCAGCTGCGCATCCTCTTAGCAGCACTTGCCTTACTGTCTTCTGCTCTAGCATCTTTGGGATAACGACCCTCCAGGTATTAATTATGTCCTCTGGATAACTTTAAAAACTTTAATCTCCGCCCAGGTCTACTTATACTTCACCAAGTTCTCCCGCCGCGATGGTGCTGTCCTCAAATCTTTTGTGAGTCCTTGCACGTGCTCATTGTTATGTTGAGCTCACTGACATTCAAAGGTCGGCGTTCTACTGTTTGTAAACTTCTCTCGGCCGTACGATTCGTAACTGACCACCTCGACTCCAGGGTTATTGACACCATCCACTTGGTGCTCGTGACAACGTCGTTCTATTCTACTTCTGTCACCAACTTCGGGGATTATACTGCCATCATTCACCCTCCATCGTATGCCCCCTGGCCGAACTGCGAGACACTCTACTGATTATGGTGTCAGGAGCCTGACGGATTATTTCCATCCCATACAGTGTATGCTCAGAGGCCCCCAGGTTCTTTGTTCATGTGGGGAGCTGGGTAAGATTCCTTGATCAATATCTATTGTTGTATAATTCCGACGTTGGTCTAGCGATGAGCATCGGTGAGCTCGTCCGATAAACACGAAGGCACTGAGCGATTCCATCTCCTGCAGTTTATACAAAAAAAGCGTAGGTGGACATCTGGCTGCATCTTCCCAATGAATAATCGTCTTCAGCTTCGACATCAGACTTATCCAGAACGACCAGCAAGAGCTTGTATGCATTCAACCATTTCAAGAAATAACGCTAACTCTTCCGTTCATTTTAGCCCTACTCGACCCCGGCGCTTGCTTTGGAAGTTGTCTGTGATGTGCTGATCTCCGGTGGAATGGTTTACAACCTCCGGAAACACAAATCAAGCTTCAGCAGGTACCCATATTTACCAATAACTTGAATACGCTCGACCTACTCAGTGACTTCTACAGAACCACTCGGGCGTTAAACCTCCTAGTCGCGTACACCATCAACAGTGGTATTTTGACTATGTATGTTGGCGTTGCAGCAAACGACTCTCTTTGCCGACGACCCTCTCCAGGATCTTTGCGATTTGTTGTCTGGTTGCTGTATGTCCGAGCCTTTTGGAGCAGAAAAATTGACAACTCGCGCCCGACATACAGTCGGTAACCTCTAAGCTCACTTTGATCTATGCACCGTGAGTTCTCTTCCTCGTGGCGAGATACTTATATTGAGGGTCGTAGATTCTTTTTTATCCTCGTCCGACGTATGTTCTCTTCAAAGGCTAAAATCAACTCAATTCTCCTGCGCCATTGCAGTTTATGGTTGCAGTTTCATGTCAATGTTAGTCCACGCAAGCGTTGGAGGCTTGGAGCGATACACATCCACTCACTCGCCTTCTCAGCCTCAACTCACGTGATTACGTGCGCGAACAGATGGACGACGGTCCGTCTAGCCACGCAATGGTCACGATTCCGACATACTCCGCCTCCGTTGGGAATGACTCGACGTTGCCCGGCGATGGCTCCCAGTCTGCTGGAATGGTGGGCTTCAAGCACAAGACGTCGGAGGATTACATGCACGCTTCGGCCTAGCCAGAAACTACTGTTGTCCTTTTGTATTTTGGTAAAGATTAAGATTAAGATTAAAAGGCACTAGGTCCCAATCTGGAACGGCCCAACTCAAACCCAAGCCGACGGTTAGCTGTACACTCCAACGAGTACGTAGACCGTCAACCGAAGAAGGAGCTATTACACAATACACAATTAACAAAATAAAATTCAAGCACCAGAAGTTCAGTCCAAGTGTTCCTGTCCGTTGTCGTCCCTGTCGTCCCATTCGTCGTCGCTGTTCGGAGCAACCTCGGTCACCATCGTTGGCAATTTCCTGCCAAACCATCTCCAGCTTCGACACACCCGATAAATGAACCTCGCCATCGGAACAACCGTATTCCAGTCGAAGATCAACTCCCGCATGCGATGTTCAGCGTCCTCCCGTGTTACCACTCCATGCTCAAGTACAACCCCAAAACGAACGGCCAGCATCTGACGCAACTCTACGCGCGCTTCGACCGTTTCTCGTGCCATGCATTGCATAAAGACGTGTCCCGGTGTCTCGTAAGCATCCCACACTTACGACACTTGAGAATGTCCTCCGGCAAACTCTCGGGATGCGAACGCAAGCCACGAAAAAAGAACGAACCACACAAGAGCCTTGTCAACGCCAGCCGATGTTCCGTGTGGTAAAGATGGACTACTACGGCGGTGTTGGCGCCTCAAACGCGATCCTCAGCGCATGGTCAAAGTCTGCGATGATGTCGCGGATGTCCTCGATACCGACGGATACCCAGATCCATGTCAGCATCAGTATCGTTATCGATGAAGAAGGGAGGAGGTTGCAAAGGAGAGCAAACGCAAAACACACCCGAATCAAATCGGCCCTGACCCCACTCGCCTTTAGCTCCTCCTCCGACAGCTGCTGGTGCGTCGGCGACGCGGGGTGTATCACCAGCGTCTTGGTGTCGCCCAGATTCGCGAGATTGCTCGCGAGCCGCAGCAGGTCGACGACGTTGCCGGGTTTGCTCGCGTTGCCCTGGGCTGTGGTGAATACCGGAAAGAGCTGCAAGAAGAAAAGGTTACCTTGACGCCGAAGTTGAGGACACCGCCGAAGACGCCCGGGCGGAAGGTCGCTAGCGCTTACTGGTGCGACGGGTGGGAGGGCAGGCCGAGGTAGGATACCTATAGCCCTTGGAGGAGAAGGAATGCCGCGAATGGGTTGAGTGCGGGACCGAGGTCGCGGAGCATCTGCGAGGGGCGACGGTCAGCAAGTAGCAATGACGGTGGGTGTGAGTGAATGAAAGGAGGGTGGGTGTGAGCGAAGGAATTGGGGTAGAGCAAGCAAGCAAGACTGGGATATGGAGAGCATCGATAGATGGGGAACGGGGGGAAAAGGACAGTGGGCTGGGTGGGACGGTGAGATAGCGGTAGGTGGACGAAGTAGCCGGGAGGACGGTCTTTTGAGAAGGAAGAAAACGGGAGAGGTGCGCGATGGGGAAAGGTAGGACGTCGAAGAAAAGCACCCACCTCGACTCGTACCCGCACTGCAAACGCCGACGACCCAAACGCCTCTGCAAAAACGAGCCCATGATAGCCCTCCGCCGGCTCCGTAAACGCGGTCGAATTTGCCTACGGAGGTATCAGCGGAAGGACCGAGAAGGTCTCTATGGCTATATGCACCTCCGTCGACAACGACTCCACCAATCGTCGTTCCATGCCCGCCAATCCACTTGGTCGCACTCGCAGTAACGATATCCGCGCCGAGGTCGAGCGAGCCACCCACACATCCCGAAGGTATTGTCGACGACGAGGGAATGTGGTGTGCGTGTGCGACCTGCCTCTGTGTCTCAGTCGTAGAAAAGCTCTATACGAAGCAAACACACCTCGAAGAGCGCCTTGATATCCGCAAGACAAAAGTCTGTATTGGCGATGATCTCGACGTAGAGCGCACGCGTCCGCTCGTCGATGGCGGCAGCAAAGTCTTCTAAGCGACTGATCAGTCCTTTTTTTTTTTGGCTCAGGGAGAGATAGACGCACTGGGGTCATCGCTGTCGATGAAGCGCGCTGTGGTGCCGAATTTGCGGAAGGTGACTTTGAAGGACTGTCCGAGGATTGAGTTATCGATGAAGGAAGGAAAAAAGACAGACGCACCCCTCCGTACAAGTGAGCGGATGCGACGATATTGTCGCCGACCTCTGCAAGCGTCGTCAGGGCTAACAGCTGAGCCGACTGCCCTGACGCCGTTGCTACAACAGCTACCCCGCTAGACCAGACCTGGTCTGTCTTTGTCTAGAAGACAGGCTGGTTCGAGCCTACTACCCCGCCTTCCAGTGCTGCCACGCGTTTTTCAAAGACATCCTGGCCATCCATGATCCATTCAGCTTGAAAAAAGTGCAAAAGACAAGCAACTCACCACAGTAGTATTCCCAATCCTCGAATAGATGTTCCCAAAGTCCTTCAACGCAAATAAGTCGGCGCCACGAGCCGAGCTATCGAAGACGAAGCTCGCAGAGGCGTAGATGGGCACCGCGCGGGCGTTGGTCGCTGTGTCGGGGGTTTGGCCAGCGTGGAGCTGCAGCGTGTCGTATTCCGGGGCCTTGTAGAAGGACGACGACGAGCTCGAGGGCATTAGTGCGGGGTGAGGGATGGAGCAAGGTCCGAAAATGCGTGTAACGCCATCGTGGTGTGATTCAAGGTGCGAATTTGGGTGAGGGATTCGCCAGTGAAGTCCTCCTCACGCTGGCGGTTACCGGTTACCGGTTGACCCGCAAGAGACTCGAAGAACGAGGCGGTCGATAACAAGTGGTGGCCCTTTACTGGTAGGATGGTCACGCACGAGCCACACATGTTACCACGGTCCTTGACTAAGGCTCCAACCATTTAGTTTTCGTTTACAACTTTGTTTAAAATAAACGGAAACGGTTCGTAAACCGTTTATAAACGTTTAAAACAGTTTTTACACGGTTTGGGTAGAACAGAAAAAGTACCGGTTCTTACAGCATTACCAGGTGTTATTATGAGCTTCCAATTAGGTATGTTGTCTTGCCAATGGTTCAAAGATGGTTGGTTTGATGCCAGGTAGTGTGCAGAGAGGGTATTGGACACTTCGGTGCACGTCCGGGCCATGGCGGAGCTGAGTGGGCCGGCCGGCCCGGCGCTGATGCGTCAAACAGCAACATGCTGGTCGATGTGGTATCCAGATTTTGATTGCCTGATAGTTCTTAAGGCCCACAGACATGCACTGGAAGGTCCAAAGCAGTTCACTGCGAGACAATCGTTTAAACTGTTTATTTGCAACCGTTTATCGTTTACAGGCTTGGCTAAATTAAACGGAAATTTAAACGGTTAATACCGTTTATAAACGTTTATAGACGGAAACAGTTGGAGCCTTATCCTTGACTCCCGCCATCATGATCATGCTCGGATTGCTCTCGGAAACCAAACGTGCGTGGCTGCTCGAATCTGCCGCCGCAGAGTGCATTTAGATCAGAACATTGAAGTCGCAGCGCAGCCGCTTCATATTCCGCGTTCACAGGATCTTAATGACACCATCGTGTTTAACTGAATGACTTGGACAAGACTCGGATGCCTCCCTGATTTTCCGTTGCTAGAAGTGCGATGGTGGGAAAAGCAAGTCGGGGAACGCGGAGACCAAAATAGCCCTTCACTGTCTGTCGTTCAAGCTTGAGAGACTGGAGGATTCGCCGAGGCAGTGGCTGGGGTCCTCCATCGATGTTGCCAGCTGCAACATCCCTTCTCCGTGTTCCCCATCATTTAGCAGTGGGAGAACAGTGTCCGAGCCTCATAATCCTCACTATGAAAGCCCGGCTGTAGCCCGCAAATCCATCCGGCCCAACAGCATGTCGAACACTACCCCTATATCTCCCGCGCAAGTCGTGCAATCTGAGGAGAAACCTCCTCGTAATGCGCGATTCTGGCTCATTTTCGTTTGTCTCTGCGTCTGCAGCTTTGTCACGGCGGTGGAGTTGGTGAGTCTTGACTGGTTTGACGTTCGCTCTGATGTATATGTGCACTAGGGAGCGATGAGTTCAGCGCTTCCTACCATCGTTGAATCTCTGCACGGCTCCCAGTTCATTTGGGCGGGGTCAGCATACTCTCTGGGGGCCACCGCACTCATTCCCCTGTCGGGAGGATTAGCCCAGGTATCTTCAAAGTGCATGATATGCAAAGCATGACTTATCGCTTGGATAGATCTTCGGGAGACGGCCAGTCATGCTTGGAGCTATCATCCTGTTCGGTGCAGGCAGCGCCGTGTGTGGTGCCGCCCGAGGGATAAACATGCTAATCGCCGGTCGAAGTGCGTCGTATTTGGAAGCCTTGATTACTTATTCCCTACTGACGAGAGAACAGCCATTCAAGGTCTCGGAGGTGGAGGAATCATCTCCTTGACACAAATCATTATCGCGGATTTGGTGTCGCTCCGCGAGCGTGGATCCTTCAACGGGTTAATTTCAATGTGCGTATGGCGTTCAGATCCGGCTGATTTGGCTTATCCTTCCAGAACGTACTCGATTGGCATTGGGATCGGTCCAGTTGTGGGAGGAAGTCTCGCGGCAACGGGTCAATGGCGCTGGTTATTCTGTAGGCGTCTCAACGACCGCGCTACCGATGGCTCACCTCAGGCTGAATCTAGACTTGAACCTCCCAATTTGTGGTCTGGCCGGGATACTTGTTATCTTGTTCCTCCGTCTTCCCACACCTCCGGGCACCTTGTGGGAGAAGATGGCCCGAATCGACTATGTGTGCGTTCTGTTGTGTTCGAATATAACCATACGGGACTGAGTTGTTTTCAGCGGAAACATGATTGTTATTGCCGCGACGACGGCGATTGTGTTAGGGCTCACCTGGGCAGGAACCCAGTTCTCTTGGAGATCCCACCAGGTGCTTCTGTCTCTCCTCCTCGGCCTGTTCGGCCTCGCTCTCTTCCTGTTTTATGAAGGTCGCTTCGCAAAACATCCCATGGTACGGTGGCATCCTTCATTCATCAACCCACAACTGATCTACAATAGGTTCCCTTCAATGTGCTCTCGACACGGACGGGACTGAGTGGTTATGCCCAGACGTTCCTCACCAACACGTTATCCCTCATGTTGAACTGTATGGCCGTGAATCAGCTTCAGTTACAAATCTCTGATAATCCCTCCCGACCATAGACTATCTCCCAGTCTTTTTCCAAGGCTGCTATAACATCTCCGCGACAGGCGGCGGCGTCGACAGTTTGCCCCTCGGGTTCCTGGCTGCGCCGTTCGGATTAATCTCTGGTATCATTATCCAGAGGACGAATGCCTACCGCATCCCCATGAATGTCGGCTGGATCTTCCTAATCGTTGGATTCGGTCTCCTCAGCACAGTCAACGCCGACACCAGTCGAGGTCAGGCAATCGGATACACTGTCATTTGCGGCGCGGGCATCGGCACACTGGTCCTTGCGACATATTTCCCTGTACTCGCGCCGCTGTCGGTCGCACAAAACACTCAAGCTCTCGCGCTCCTCATCTTCGTGCGCAACATGTCCTATGTGAGTACATATTGCATTTATGCAGAAGAACTGAACTCACACGCATTCATCGCAGGTTTGGGGCGTCGCAATCGGTGGCACAATCTTCCAGAACCAACTTATCTCCCGCCTGCCTGCCGACTTTGTCTCCAAGTTCCCCGGTGGAGTCGCCATCGCGTACTCGATCATTCCAGTAATCCGGACCCTGGAGGAGCCTTTGCGCACAGAAGTCCGCGTTGGGTTTGCGGATTCGCTCAAAGTGGTGTGGTGGACTGCAGCAGGAATTGCGGGTCTTGGCCTGTGCACCAGTCTGTTGATGAAGCACTACCCACTCCACACCTCCGTCGACGAGAAATGGGGCTTGGATAAAGTGGAAATGAAGCAAGAGGATACGTCTGAGGATAGGAAGAGCACGGAGAAAGAGGAGCTTACTTCGAGTCCAGCGTAGTACATCATATCACCCCATGGTTTTATCCACACCTCTGTAAAATGTGCCCTCATGGACTTCGATCGGATTACCCGGGAGTAGATCATTAGTATTCAAGTAAAATGAGCACTGGGTGCAGGATACACGTACTAGTACGTCGATGGGAAGGGAGAGGCCAATCCACACACAACGAACCAAGGTACACAGTAGGAATATAAGCATTCGCGGTGCCTCCATGTTTCGCAAGAAGATAGAGACAAGTGGAGAGGTACGCCTCGGTGACGATGGCGAGGGAACGAGCAACTGGATGGCGCTGACGAGCGAGAGTTGGCGTCGCGACTCGCGCGGGCAAAAGGCAGAACTTGAAGGTGACGGTGAAGGAAGAGAGTGCTCGTTTTGTGATCCGATCACAGAACGCGGTCACGTTGACAAGCAGCGGCGGCTGAACGCGCGAAATAATTTTAACACCCAACGACGTACATAATACATACACATTCATCAACATTTTCGAGGACGCGTACGCTGTCCGCAAATACCGCATGATCATATCTATCGCTCTTTTCCCAGGTGGAGACGACGGAAACCAGGGTAGCGAATACGACAAGGCGTGTGAGGACTGACATACGTGAGAGCCCTGCGGTGGTGCACGCGTGAGCGAGCAGGAAATAAAGAGCTGGCACGGTTCCCATGCCTGGCAGCAGACCGCTGGCGAGAGGCAGCGATGCTATACTGACAGAGGCTATAAATGCATCGCGAGAACTCTAACGGGAGGCAGTACAGATTCTGCGGGGTGGCGCGGTGATCAGATGGAAGAGTGGATGTGAGAGGTTTGAGAGATGAGCGCTGGAGTATCGAGGATAGGTACAGCGACACGAAGATATGTCGACATTGGATCCAATAGAAGTCCGACGCTCCTATAGAATGCGATCTCAGTTGGGCCCAGCTAGCGGGCGGCAGGAGGGATCGAGCGAAAGCCCGGGTTTCATAGGCATGTAAGTTTGGCAGAACTTGAATTGTTGCCACACACTTGATTACTGGCAGATCGTCAGAGAGGTGACGGGGGATTTGGATGCATCGATGGCGGAGGAGATAAATGCAGAGCCTATCCAGATGGTTCGGCTCCAGCCGCTGCATTCACCAGGCTTCTTTCCATCATGGAAGACGTCCCACTGAGCCACCTGGGATCGCTGGCCGTGATCCAGTGTAGCTTCGTGAGAGCCACAACAGCAGACCGTCAGACCCCCGGTCACTCCCCAAGTGGCATCGTTCGCATTTACGAAAAATCGTCGCTGTTTTATCTATTTTGGACGGGCAGCGAATTGACCCTCTCGTTGATAAGTATTCTCCAAGTCATGGCCTTCCTCGCAACCAGATATCACGATCACACGAACACGAAATCCCCCCACCCCAGCCCGACCAGCAAACAAACCGAAAACGCTGCACTTTCCCCTCGACCTTCTCAATGACGTCCTTCCACTTTCTCGGTATCATCGACAATGCCGCCACCCGCCTCGTTTCCGTCACTCTCACTACTGGATATTCTCTCGTGCCTTCAATCACACTGCGCTCTCGCGTCCAGCTAAACAGCGCCCCGTCCGTCGTCAAGAGGAGATGTCCATGTAGTTCGAGGGCATGCGTTGGCGGCGGATTCAGCCCTGGGTGCTGAGTAGAATGAGGTTGCTCGTCAAGGAGGGCAGGTGTGACGGGGGTGTGATACGGGCGCTTAAATGGGAGTGGGGCATAAAGCGCTGTGGGACGTCCGTGGGGTGGGCGGCGGCTCGAGGTGGATGCTGAGAAGCTGATCGTTCAATGCGGCGGGGCAGAGAGGATGTTTTGAGTCCATATCGACGATATTGCGGTATTATCGAGCGACTGTGGGTGAGCCGCCACCGTTTCCCTCTGACCATCCCAGCCGTTTGGGACCCGAACGTCAGCAACGCCAATTCAACCCCGTTGCTTCAGCATCCGTCATTAACGCCGAAGCCTACGAGGCACTCGGATACTATTGTGGCCACTGCCGCTGCGTGGCTGGGTGAACCGCCATCCGTCGTTCCCTGGGGCTCGACAACGCCAATTCAACCCCGTCCCATCCTAGTAGAGCGCCAGTATCAATCACTGCCATTGAGGCCGAGAGCCTACGAGGCATACGGATAGTATCTGTGGCGCGTGTGGCGACGGGGAAGAGGAGGAAGGCGATGGCCTGCTAGCAGGATAAACCTCTCCAAAACCACGACCGGACCAGCTCGAGCGGCCTCCCGATACACATCGACCGTAGCCCGGGAACAGATAACTTCCGCGTCAAGTAGGTGTCCGGCGGCAACGAGCCTTCGCTGCCCGCCTTGAAGCTTTCCTGCGGTTGAAATAGCGTGCTACGTCGGGTGCGGCGAGGGGAGATGTACATCCGGCGCGAGGGCATGCGTTTCTGGCGGATTCGGCACTGAGGGCCGAGTAAAACGAGGTCGAGGTAGGTGTGACGTGACGTGACGTGACACGGGAGAGGAGGGATAGCGCGTTTGAATGCCGATGGATTGTCTGAGTGAGAGAAGCTCGACCAAGACGAGCAGCGCCAAATACGCCTCCGAATTCAGCTGGACCTCGAGCGACCTCCGGTGGGCCACCTTCCCCTTCGTGCCGCCAGATGCGATCCAGATCTCACAGACCGGCCCTGCGGGGAGCTCTTTCGCATTGCATCGCTCCGCGCCAGCCCTGAAACACCAGCAGGACATGTGGCAAACGGATAGTATCCGCGACCACTGACGAATATGGCGCGAGGTATGCGGCGACGGGGAAAGAAGAGGATATTGGCTCGAGCTCGTTCATGGAAAGGACATGGGTTGCTGGGTAGACGATGACTTTGGTCCTACGGCGGTGGACTTCTTGTAGCGATCCATATGGCGAGGGAGGTACCCCTGGACTTGGTCGACGGCCGCTGTACCGGAGTAAACGGCAGGAAGTATCCTTCGGTTCGTCCAGCCCCGAGTTGGCAGTCCGCTCGCAACGAAGCAGTTGCGTCCTGCTCGTCTCGATGTCGCCTCGTCGCCCGTCGTACTGCAGCATGAGATTCGAATGGCCGCCCTCCCTCGCATTGCCCCGCTTCGATCGCAGTAAAGACGTGGCGCCTGCCGGAGAGACAGTCAGTACGAGCAAGACAATGCAGTGGAAGAGATACCTCGCTGGTCAGAAGAGATATCTACGCCCTCGTGAGGACGAGGAGGCGAAGGCGAGAATCGAGCTTCTGGTGATGGAGTTGATGAGGATGGACTCTGGAGACGAGGATTGGGGTTGCTCCGGCGGGGAGTTACGATGCAATTTTCGGCGGCGGCCATCGACTTGAAGCTATCGAGTATGAATACGGGCGAACCAAGACAAACCGAGATACGCACAGAACGAACCCATAGCCACTCGACAACGGTCCACCACGCGTAAACGTCCGACCTCGCCAAAGTTGGCGACTATGGCGAGGAGCTGCTCTTCGGTGAAATGAGGCGGCAGAGCGTTGATGTAGACGTTCGGCGCCTGCACGTCGGTATCGTCTGCGGCCGAGTCTGGCTCTGAGCTGGTGCTGGAACTGGAACTCGCTTGAGGAACTGGAACTGGCTTGAATTGGGATTCGCGGGCGACGGCGGTCGAATGTGTCGTCCTGCGCACTAGTGGCAGAATGGGGCCCAAATGTTTCCTGTATCTCGCTAATGAGAAGAGTATCAAGAAAGAGATTCACTCCGCACGACGTACCAGATGAAGACGAAAACGTGAGAAGGTCTTGTAGCTGCCGGGTGTCTCGCCCGATGAAGACAGCTCGAATTGGAATTCTGCGGGTTACTTTGCGCCGAGTGGTATTGCGAGAAGTCTGCGGGATTGATTCTCGGGGAGAAGAAAGCTGGCGGGGTACTGGGATGTGGTTTTATGCGGTAGCTCGCCGACACGAATGAGATTATTGTCGGACGAAACCGACGAGAAGACTGCGATTTCGGCCTGCGTTGGACCTTCCATAGACTCGAAATGAGTGTTCAGATCGTGGCGAAAAGAAACAGGCATACCGCATTCGAGTCCCAAAATATCCCTCATTCGTCGACTCATGCATTCATCCTGCTCTCCTCGTCCAACTCCGGCGATGGCCAGGAGACCATGGATTCCTTTAACGCCGTCTATAGCCAAGAGTCCTCTAGCCATGCAAGGACGGCACCTGCAGAACGTTCACTGACGGCGTTTATGCCAGGGCTTCGTCGATGAGCCAGAGTGGGCGTTGGACGAGATAGGGAGGGGTTCCACAGGGATCCACTGCCGTGTCATTCTGTCGGCCGCGTTTCTGGTCTGGAGCGCTGGGGAGAACATCCTTGCAGGTGGCGAATCGAGGTAGGCCTTCCGTTTCAAACAGCCTCAAACAACATTGCACCGCATCAACATTTGCTTTCGGCCACAACCACCACAATTCGACTGCATCGCGACGCGTCGCCGTGAGACGCGTTCCAGAAGTGTAAATGCAAGTTCATACTCGTATCGTCTACTCACAATGGCTTCAGACCAGATTTGCCGATTCACATACGACTCATCGTTGAAGCCGCTTGAGGATGGCCTCATCGCGCTCTCTCATTAACACTGAGCGAACTCTGCGCAGGGAGACCCTCGACTCAGAGATCCATGCGACGCTCACGCGGGCCGTGCAACTCAAAACGGAAAGCGAGAGACTCTTGCAGAAGCTTCCAGACCTGAAGGCCGCGCGAAACGCTCTCGTTCCTATCGAAAGCCTACCAGTGGAGGTTCTTACCGCCATCCTGGCCCTTGTCCCCGGTCTGCCGCTCGATGCCATCATGTTTGTGAGCCGTCGCTGGTACACAATCTGCACGAGCTCCGCCGTTCTCTGGAGGGAGTTCCATGAAGACACCTGAAACTTCCGACGGATTGATCTTGCGGCAAAGTACTCGAAAAACACCATCCGGTCTCTGGAAATTGGTTGGCTGGATGTTCCTGTTGCAGTGCTCGATCTGTCACCTACGCTGCGAAGTATCACCATTTCCGGCGACATGGACTCTATGCCTTTCTTCGCCGAAACTCTATGCAGACTAGCTCTTCCTAATGTCTGCACCTTTTCGCTCACGCAGGCTCGTCGAGGGAGCTCCACCGATGATTACATTGACCCTAGGATGTGTCGTCTGGAAGTTCTCCCCCAACTCCCTGCTTTGAAGGCATTCTCACTATCCGGTATATCCATGCCGTACAGAAGCTGGAGGTCACTCAGCGCTCTCACCGAGTTGTATTTGTCCTCATGCTACCCGCTGCCGCTGCCGCTCCTTTTCTGTGTCCTTCGCCAGTCGCCTAACATCCGATCTCTAAAGCTCACGGACATATTGAGCTCCGACGAACCACCCCGGGACTTGCTCGACGATCCCCAGCCAGTCCACCTTGGCAGCTTGGAAAAATTGGATGTCTCCGAGTCCGATAATTCGGACATGCTAGACGCAATCATCACCCGGATGACCTTTCCGTGGACCACCAGCGTCGCTGTCTCGATATTGTTTCCCGCGCAAACCACGGACGATCTCAATGGAGTCCTCGCGTTGGCTCGCGAGCACATGCGCGCCCCCGGTCAACGGACAGGTGATACACTGCAAATATTGACGCAATCGGACCCAGATTCATCGGCATTGACTCTCGAGGTCTATTCGAGCACCGCCCAAAACTCTATCTTCTGCTGCGCGTTCTCTGCCGATCGCGAAGAAGAAGAAGACATGATTTTGGCTCTCTTGGACGTCATTACCGGCCCCCAGACCTCCCATCTGGACCTTGTAAACACCCGCCGGGCCCCGAACACTTCCTGGGATACCATCCTCTCGCGCCTCCCACCGCTTCAGAAAATCTCCCTAAACCCCAGCCGCCAGAGCAACCTCCCTGGTCTCTTCACGGCCCTGTGCGACTCCGCCCCGGAGACACTACCTAACCTACAGATACTCGACATTCATTTTGTCCATCCAGACAGTTTGGATTTGACCTTCCTCGCCTCACTCCTCGACTTCCTCCTCGCGCGTCAATCTGCTTGCGGGAAAGCACTCCCGCAGATGCATATTCGAATTCCGGCGCAGCAGAAGGATCGACTTCGTTCTGTGCTTGACGATTTGGCCGACGAACGAAGCGCTGGCATGCATAGTCTAGTTGGAAATTTGGAGTGGAATTTGTTGGGGGAGGCGTCTACTTGACTGGTCCGAAGTAATCGGTGCCTCCGTTGGTACTTATCAGCTTCAGAGTAGTTTATGTAGTAGGCTTTGAGAACACGAACGCCATGTATCCGTGAAAATTTGAATAACTTTTTTTGGGTGTCTTTGCTGAACTTGTGGCCAAATGGATCTTCATTACAGAATGTCTCTCAGAAGAGATTTGGGTACAGATTACAAGGGGTTCGGGGTGGGCTTGGCGGTGGGGTACATTCTCGATGCGTTCATTGAGCTCATCTGCTCAGCGCTGACCCCGAACGAAACGGCGGCTTGGGAGAAATACATGGCCGAGCCGATTGTGTACCGCGTTTTCATTGAGAATTAGGCAGCTTACTTGCAATTCAACGATGATTACAGTACATGTAACTAGAAATGGGGTATATCCGCCGTCCAACTGATCTGAAGAAAGGCGGCCTGCGGCAGCCCTCGCAAAGTCGTGAACGGCAGGATGATAAGGACAAGACGGGAAACGATATAAGTCATAAGCGAAGCGCCAAACACACCATTGAGAAGCGTCGATCGTGGCACCTGACTCTTTGAGACTTCATCCAGAATAATCTGGACGAAGCCCATGAGTGCTGGAAGAACGGTGATGATTAACGCGCAGAGTCGCCACATCCACTTTTCTGCCGGAGAAGAGAAACGCGTATCCCATGCAGCGCAGTGGACGGCACCGAAGATCATCGCCACTGCAGCCTCGAGGCGGAAAGCGTGTTTGAATTCGAAGCTGGCAGTAGGCAGACGCGCAAGAGGACTCCACATCGCTGGGACCGCATTCGATCTTGTGGGGTCGTACTGCCAGTCGCCCGGGCCGTACACCGCCTGTAGAATATATCCGATTATACCGTCGACGGACCACGCAGTTCGGGTCTTCGATATCTTGGAGTCCGTTGCCTGAGGTTCGACCGGCCCGATGTAAATGGGACATTGGACATCCAGCGGCTTGTTCCACCAGAGTGCCCATGTGAAGATGTTCACCACCGCAAATGCAAGCGTAGCGACTTCGAGTTCAGTGAGCGGAAGTTGGTTTAATGCGCGCGCGATGCATTGTGTGATAAACCAGGAGGACTGGACCAGCGCCACGCCCTTGGAGAGGGCGTCTCCTTTGCTTCGGTCCATGATCTGGGCAACATCCGTGGCTTTTATATCGGCGATATATTGCGGGCCGCGAATCGGTTCTTCAAGTTGCGTCAGAGTAGCAATCGGGTGCTGGCTCCCGCGTGCCGCAAAGCCTCCCATGGCGAAGAAGAATCCATGTGTCAAGGAAACATCCAATTCTTCAGTTGAGAGGCAACACTTCAATCAAGGTTTAACTTTAAGAGCGCAAAGTACTGCTTACTCTTCGAAAATTCGCGAGCGAAGAAAAACTGCCTCGCGGCGAAGAACACCATGATCTCTGGCGCGATGAGTGCCATAAGCATCATACCGAGCCTCCTGCGGAAGAGGCGGAACCAGCTCTGGCGTGGACTGGGTAGATTTGGATGCACTGCTACCCAGGTGCAGGCGAATATTGTCGTGAGACATCCCCAGACGATGTCGAAGAATGTGCGGCAGTCGCTGCAGGATTGCGAGGCCGCGCTGTTTGTGAGGTCGACTCTTGCGCTAATGGTGTGCGGAGGGAGCAGCATGAGGTTCAGTGCCGCGAGGAAAGAACAGCGGCGATACTTGTGCTCCCCGCGTCTATCCAAGGTATTTTAGGTTTTGTCTAATGTCGCCGAGCAGACACCGCATCACACAGCAATTGAAGAAGCCGCATAGGTGCTGTTAATTGAAACACCAATGAAAGCGAAGATCACCAAAGAAGGGGGTACAGATTACAACGCGGACCAAAAGATCCAACCTACACCCGCCAATGCACCGTCAGAAAATACATCTTCGCTCCATGCATCCCAAAACCAGCCTGCTGTGCCCGGGAAGTTTCCTCGTTGGCGCCTCGTGTAAGCGCTAGATGGTGGTTTGCCTACAACGAAGCTATGTCATTCGCGGACGCTGTATGGGCCTCGCGACGGCTAGGTGTCATGGGTGTGACGGGTGTGACATGGGCGCTTAAATGGCAAAAAGGCGTTCTTGGAGGTCGGTGGAAGGGGAGGAGGCTTGAGGTGAGTGCAAGAAGGGGGGGGTACGTCGACGGGGAGGAGCACAGAGGATGCTATCGAGTTTATATCGACGATACTGCGCTATTATCGAGCGACTGTGGGTCAGCCGCCACCGTTTCCCTCTGGCTACCCCAGCCATTCGGGACCGAATCTCGACAACGCCAGGGCGACTCTGTTGTGCCAGCATCGATCCGCGTCATCAACACTGAAGCCTACGAGGCACTCAGATAGTAACTGCGGCCGTTGGCGCATGTGGCGAGCGACGGCGAAGAAGAGGAAGGTAATGTGCAGCCAGCAAGCGAAAAAGACGACACGGACGACACAGCTGTGACCAGTGTTCCCGTTGGAAGGACGCGTAACATGAGGGAACTGGGACTGGAGGCCCGGTGGATCGTCGATGGGCAATGCTGCTCGCACCGACCGCGAGGTAAGAAATTCTCCCGTTCCGTAGAGAAAACCATCCAAAGCAACGACCAGACGAGCGAGAACGGCCTCTGGATGCGCATCCACGTAAGCTCCCGGGGACAGATAACTTCCGCGTCGAGTGGGTGTCCGGCGACGACGAGCCTTGGCTGCCCGCCTTGTAGCTTTCCTGCGGTTGGAATGGCTTGTAACATCGGATGCGGCGAGGATAGATGCCCATCCAGCTGGAGGGCATGTGTTCCCGGCGGATTCGGCACTGCGGGCTGAGCAAGACGAGGTCGAGGAGGTGTGATGTGACGTGACGTGGTGTGACACGGGGAAACGAATGGAGGAACTTGCAATAGCGCGTTCAAATGCCGATGGATTGTTTGAGGAGAGAGTCTCGTCCCACACGAGCAGCGCCGGAGCTGCGTCTGAATCCATAGTGATATTGACACGTCGAGCGACGGTGGACCACCTTCCCCCCTTCGCGTATCGAGATGGGAATTCAGGCCATACAGACCGGCCTATGCAGCGAGCTCTTTCGCGTTACGTCGCTCCGCAGCAGCCCTGAGACGCCGGCAGGACATACGGCAACCGGATAGTATCCGCGGCCGATGACGAATATGGTGCGAGGTACTAGTATGTGGCGACGGGGAAGATGCGGAAATTGGCTTGAGCTCGTTCGAAGGAGGAACATGGAGGAGGAGGATAATTGATTCCACGGGTTGCTGGTAGAGGACTCTGGTCGTAGTGCGGCCTGCCGGTGGTCCACTGCAGTGACCCGTAGGACGAGGGCTTGGACCTCGTAGACGGCCGATGTACCGGCGTAAACGGCAGCCAGCCTCCTTCGAGTACGTCGTCCAGCCCCGAGCCCGCTCGCCACGAAACAGCTGCATCCCGTTCGTCTTGGTATCCGCTTGACGCCCGTTGTACTGCAGTATGCGATTCCAATCGCTACTCTCCCTCGCATTGTCCCGCTCGCCACAAAGCACGTTCGTCTTCGTATCGCCGCGCCGCAGGTCGTAGTACAGCATGCGATTCGAATCGCCGTCCTCCCTCGCATTGGCCGCTTCGATCCTAGTAAAGACGAGGCACCTGCCGGCGACACAGTCAGTACAAGCAAGAGGACTGGGAGGAAGAGATACCTCGCTGGTCATCAGTACATCCGGTCTAGTGAGAATCTACGCGCTCGTCAGCGACGGTATTGACAGCGAAGAGGGTACATACCGTCCGGCCCGGCCCTCTTCATCGTCATCGACACCTGGTAGACGAAACACCTAAGCGTCGCGCGTAGTCAGTCGTATTCGCAAACGAGCCAGCTAGTCGTAGAAGATTCGTGGGGAGGATTGAATAATGGTAGCGACGGCATGAGGGAAGGTATTAGGGGGAGAAGAGGACCAACGGGGGAGGGAAGGGAGGAACGACAATACGTGGGTGTATGTGAAGCAGAACGGGTATATGCGGGAGGAGGGTATGCCGAGTGAGCGGGGCAGTGTGGAGCGGCTGGAGATAACTGGGGAATCGAATGGATTCATCGTCTTTGAGATTTCGATACAAGCCACAAAAGAAGTCCAGATGAAAGAGATAAATGCTACGAGGAGCATGTTAGCCATATATCCATTGAAGAGAGGATGTTTTCGCACCTAATTTCGCCCCAAAAGCCCAAAGAAAAACGGAAGCACGATGTACGACTGGGGGATTTTAGTGTCGTTGACAAGCTCAGGGAACTGCGGGTACGCACCATTGAAGGCTCGCCAATGCCACCATCGAATCTCGTCATAGATAGCGCCAGCTCCAGTTCTAGCTCCAGCTCAAGTTCCACCCTTCCTGCTCGGACTCTCTATCACGTTCGCCAGCGGCTGCTTCTGCACCATTCTCGCGCTGTCGGTGGGTGCGGGCGTTGATATAGACGATGTTGTGAGCGCCTCTGGTACTGGTGCGCTGACCATCTGCATAACGGGTCCTGGAGGCTGCTCGACGACAATTCGCCCCGTCACAGAGTCTCGTCGGTAGTCGCGCGCCATGAACTCGCGCTTGAGAGCCTGTTCGCGTGGATCGCGGTCTTTCTTGCGACCTCGTCGTCGAAGGCAGTCGCAGTAACCGGAACCATCCGAGCCTGGATCCGTAGGCGAGCCAAAGCCTATAGAAAAGAAAAGTCAGTACGAGGGGAAGGGAATAAAGCGGAGGACATACAACAGCAACTGCAGAGGTAGAACAAACCGCTGCAGATAGTGTCGCCCATCACGGCGGCGAGCGAGTCGGCGTCGAGGGAGAGGAGGGAAGGTGTGACTGGTCGCCGTGACTCCGGGTTGATTGCTGCTTCGACCTTCCACCTCATAAACCGGCCTCGGAACAGTAGTCGAATCGAACGGTCATGGTCGATGCATCGAGCTCGTTTAAAGCATACTCCTAGACGGAGCCGCATTGCACCGAAGACGGCTCGCGAAGAGCACCGGAAAGAGTCAGGACGACTGGCAGCGACTCGGAGGCTAGTATCTTATCATTGTGGATTCTTCGAACCCATGGGCTCTCCTGAACCTCGGTGTATTCCAGCCCAGCGCTTCGTTATTGAAACATTTTGCTTCCATGCCAATCCCATCTACTTCCTTGCTGGCACTCGACGGCGAACGACGGCTGGAAAATGGCTCCAAGGATTCCATTGGCTGGGAGCAGTGCGTATCTGACAGTAGTAATGCTCGCACATACAGCAGATGGTACTTATTGCCCTCTCTTCTATTTTGGCGCGTTGTGAGTTGATCATTAATAGACCATCCACAACCAGGCACAGTCCTTCACGCCTCATATTGACGTTTACTATCAGCAGGAACGTGTCGCGAGTGGTCACTATAAGTTGGTTCTGACACCTGTATAGACTCCACTCGCTCGAGGTCGCGTATAAACAGCCCCGGCAGGGAAGGACGGCTGCCCGACCTCGCCATGTCCGCTCAGTCGCACCAACCCCGTACCGGCAAACACCCGCCTCGACACCGTCGTCCAGCGCATCTCCAGCGCAGTGGAGATTCTTGACATTCTAAGCAACAACCTCGGAGCGCCCTTTGTCGATGTGATATGTGCGACAACGCGCGCTCTCATTACCTCCGCTCAGGTTCGTTATTCTCATTGCTCGGCCCCTCCGCTCAATCCCCTCCGCAGAATATCAAACGGAACAAGAATGAATGCGCAGAGCTGCTGGAATCCACGCATCAACTCCTCCAAGCCATCCTCGCGTTGCATATCAAAGCAGATACCAAAGCCGACGTCCCAGCTGCAACGCTCTCTCCAAGCGCATTGAATCATCTCGGAAAGTTTGTCGAGTAAGTAGACTTTCTTCTCAACCAATCTTCCGTTCTTGATGCCCGACACCAGAACGCTGCATAAACTCCATCACTTCATCGAAGCACAGCAAGACCGGCGACAACTCAGACAATTCCTGACCTTCCGCCAAGGAGAGACGGCGGTATTTCTGAAGGAGTGTCGGGCGGGGTTGCAGGCTGCCTTGGACTTCTTCCTGGTGCGTGAAGTGGTTTCCCTTCCGATTAATCCTGACCGAAAAATCGATAAACAGCTTGAAAGGTCGGATCTCCTCAATGCGATTTGCGAGCTCCAGAGGGACGAGCAGAATTCGCACGAAAAACTGCTCCTTTTACTCAATTTCTTCTACGGACGATGGACCTTCTGGATCGGATGCAGCGTCTTCGGTGAGTGGTACCAATATATTAACAGATTTGCCCAATTCACTACGGCTTTGCTCAGATACATCGAGATTTTATGACCAGGCAAGGTTTCGTCCAACTTCTCGCAAGCGCTAACCTCTTTCCTAGCTCGCAGTCATTCTCGATGCTTCCATCCCGGCCCAAAATCTTCCATGGCCGGGAGAACGAAATCACTGCTATACTATCGATATTCTCCTTTAACGCCTCTCCGCGAATAACGATCCTCGGGGCGGGCGGGGATGGGCAAAACGAGTCTCGCCAAATCAATCCTCCACCATCCGGACATCTCCAAACGTTTTGCGGAACACAGGCACTTCATCCCCTGCGATACAGTGTCCACCAAATCGAGCTCGCGGCGCTGCTCGCGGACCATCTCGAAGTCAAGTCTGCGATGAAAGCGCGAGATCGTACGAGGGTTGTGGTTAAATACTTGAGGGAGAGTCCTCCGACGTTGTTGGTGCTGGACAACCTGGAGACGGTTTGGGAGCCCCAAGAGTCGAGGGCGGATGTCGAGGGGTTGCTGGGGTTGTTAGCTGAGATCGAGCATCTGGCGCTGATGTGAGCCTACGATCCCTTCATTCGCCATACTGACTTCATCGCCAGGTCACAATGCGTGGCGCCGAACGCCCAGCCCAAGTCCAATGGACCCGGCCCTTCTTACCCATCCTTAAACCACTCTCAGACGAAGCCGCGCACCAGACCTTCATCGATATCGCAGATGATATACACATTGACGACTCAGACCTCCGTACGATCCTCGACTTGACGAACAAAATGCCGTTGGCGGTGACCCTCATCGCCCATCTATCCGCAGGACGAAGGTGGCTGCAGCGCTGTCCTCGCTCGCTGGGACCACGAAACGAACGTCCCTCCTCTCCTCCGGCATCGACAAGAGGTCCAATCTGGACATGTCCATAGCGCTATCGCTCTCCAGCCCAAGGATGACGTCGCAGCCAGGAGCGCAAGCGTTGCTCAGTCTTTTGAGCATACTTCCCGACGGCCTCTCCGACATCGACCTACGCAAAGTAACGCCAGTCTGCTGAGCTGCAAATCCGCCTTGCTCCGCACTTCCCTCGCATACATCGACGACCATGCGCGGCTCCAGGTCCTCATCCCCATCCGCGAATACATGCATCGGCTGTACTCACCCTCCGAACCACTCATCGATCCCCTCCGGCGGCACTTCCAAGCCCTCCTCGACGTTTACCAGACCTACCGCGGGACGGTCTCGCAAACGGCCGTCCTGGCACGCATATCATCGGACTTTGGGAACATCCAGAGTGTCTTGTCCAGAGGATTACATTGCGAAGACCCGGCCAGTAGTGGCAGCTGCGATATCCTCTGCATGCGTACTGGATTCGTGCAGCATTACTGCGGGGAAAGGCCAGCTCGCGATGATATAACGACATCGAGAAGGTCCTCCCGACCTTGAATACGGTGGACCACCAGCTCAAAGCAGTGTTTTATACCCGCTTTCTGAATACTTGGCGGGTACCATCCCATCGAAGATCCCGAAGCGCTCATCCGACGGACCCTGGAGCATGTGAGCATTTCGACGATACGGGAATCAAATGTAGGTCACCTCCTCCCCTTGTTCCCAATGTTTCTGACCACCTTTCGTGCAGCCCGTCTGTACCTTGCTATCGGCGGGTTTTATCACATCCACGACCACAACCACCACAAAAGCCAATGATGTGCGTACAAAGTCGGCCTCGAATTGGTGGTTCTCGAGCGGCAATACGAAGCGCAAATGCGACTGCCTCGACGCGGATTGCAAACGTGCACTGGATGGCGGTCGTTATCCAGCAGGTCGGAAAGACGCTGCAGAGGCGCAGGAACTGGCCACCTCCATCGCAGACCCTCTACCGCGAGGCACGCGGGTTTACACACCGAGGCAATGTGTTGTCGTTCGCTGGGGATGTATCACGCCTGCGTCGTGCGCTGCCAACGAGGCGAGAGAGCTGCTGGCCCTATGCGGGCTTCGCAAACGGCGAAGTCGACCATGCGATTTTCGGGACCCCTCGCGGAGGTATGAAGGACAAGTCGGAGTATACCGAGGTGAGGAGGATGCAGTGCCTCATCTTTGGAGAAGGTTTCTATGCGAGACGATCCGTTCGGACCACGCGCTGGCGATGCTGAACGTGGCAGAGGTGGATGTACACATGGGAGCACCAAGAGAGGAGGTCGAGAGGGAACGTCGATGCCGCGAGAAGCATACAGAGCGCGATAGGATACATGAAGGGCGGACCTATCTGCGATATGGTGGCAAGGGGACTTGGAGCTGCGAGAAGGCGCATACGAGAAGGCGAAACTGCTTCTCTCCAGACGTGTACGAACGGGGCTTTGGGCGAGGATGGCGAGATCGTCACATATTGTCTCGAGCGATTGGGAAACTCGGAACGCTGGGCTGCCGACTGGCCTGATTCCTGGACGTTTGTCTTCCTCGCGCACGTCCTCAAGTCGGAGGAGACATTGGGGATTTTGAAGGCGCTGCAGTATCTCGGAGACATCTTCCTCGCTCAGGGGGATGCTACAACCGCTGGGTCGCTGTATCGCGTTGCTTTGGATGGGTTTACGAGGATGGACGTGCATCGGGGACGTGCAGAGTGTTTGATGAAGCTGGGAGATATTGCAATTGGGAGCGAGATTTGGTCAATGCGGAGACGTTGTGGAGAGATGCGTTGCCGCTGTTGCAGACGTCTTCGCAGGAAAAAACACTGCAGGGAGTTCGGGCGAGAGGGAGATTGAGATTGAGGATTGGTGATTCGGCTCCGAATCCGCCTTTGTCGGTTCCACAGCTTGCATAGAGCTCAGATATATGTAAATACACGTTTGTGAGGGCTCAACTAGTTGTTTTTTTGCCGGAAACGTCGACTTCAAATTTCTAGCGGATGTGCCATCCAGCGTCACGGTGATCTTCAACTTCTAGCTCCCTCGATACAGTTACCTCTCGACATTCTCGTTGTCTCTCCTTCCCGTTTCACGTCTGCCTCAAACGTCGTATCTTCCGCGGTCGGATCCAGCAAGGCAGAGGCAATGGAGAGGACGTATAGGAGCTGAGAGTCTGGGGACTCGAAATACGATGGTTGGACGACTGAACGTGCTTTGCTCCGTCCTATGAGCTTGAATCTCTGACGACGACGACGCTAGCTTCTCTTGGCATACATGGGAGGTAGCTTTCCAGCTCGCTCCCTCCAGACATAATGCTTCGCGACTCATTTCGTGCTCAGACCCAGCGAGATTGGAGAGGATTGGTGATTCGGCGCTGAATCCGCCTTTATCGGTTCCACAGCTTGTATAGAGCTCAGATACATGTAAATACACGTTTGTGAGGGCTCAACTAGCTGATTTTTGGCGAAACATCCCAACGTCGACTTCAAATTTCTAGCGGATGTAGCGTCACGGTGATCCTTCTTCCTAGCTTCTCCCTCGAGCTACAGTTACCTCTCGACATTCTCGTCGTCTCTCCTTCCGGTTTCACGTTTGCCTTCAACGTCGTATGTTCGCCGGTCGGATCCAGCAAGGGAGAGGCAATGGAGGGGACGTATGGGAGCTGCGAGTCGTAGTGGGGACTCGAAATACGATGGTTTGAAGGCTGAAGCGCTGAAGGTGCTTTGCTCCGTTCTATGAGCTTGAATCGCTGTCGACGGCGACGACGACGCTATAGCTTCTCTTAGCGTTATACGTTCCAACTCGCTCCCTCCAGACATGCTGTTCGCGACTCATTTCGGGCTCAAATCCAGCCGCCGCGGCTTAGCTCCTCCGCAAGAAGTACTCGACGGCGAGGAACCGATGGGCGGGAGGAGAGAGAGGGTAAGACGGATACGTCTTGGAGCTGAGCATTATGGATGCATACATTCTCAGCGTCGTCTGCTACATAGCGGACGACAACGACGAGCGAGCGACAACCCGAGGGAGGGTCGCGAATCCACGGTGCGTGTGCTCAGTGTCGCTTCCCCTTCCCGAAAGCTGACACATATGGCTGCAGTTTTGCACGACAACGACGAGCAGGGGCGAGAACACCTCAGCTCCTCCTCACGACCTCCCGCAACGGTGCTGGACAGGACATCCACCGCACGATTCTGCAAAATTTCTCCTCCTTCGCTCGATGCTCCCAGTTCGACGGTCTGTAGCAGAAAAACTTCCGTCTCCCTCGCTGCCGTCTGCCGAAACACATTATCTGCGATTCGGAGGTGTATCGTCCTGACAGCGAGACCGGGGCTTCGTAACGACGTCGAGTACGAGAACGAGAGGGAGGATATAAAGGACCAGGGTGGTGAGCTGTGCTTCTCCGTTTCCGCCTTCGCCTCCATATTGACGAGAAATGTAGTGCACGCACTGGCAGGCAATACATGCCCTCTCCCATTTTGCGCGTAATGATGCTGTCGAGAAGGAGTGGCCAGTCCTGCGGCACTCGACTTGAGTCGGCGTTCCCGAGTAGGAGGATGTGTGGCGGATGACGAGCGCAGTGCCGGAAAAGATTGACGAGAGAGCAACAGCAATAGCGTCCCTCTCGCAAGTATCCGACCCTGAGTGCGGCTCTAGCGGTATGTGTCGAGCTCCTTCCAATGTCGCGTCTCAAACTGTTCTTGACCCTGCCCCAGATGTTCTCCTCTCTTCCTCCCCATCTTGTCCCTGGCAGAAACCCTTTTCTCTCGGCGGCACACTACCGAATTTCAGCGCGGATCATGTGTCGTCCTCGACCCTGACAGCGAGGCCGGAAGTTTCGTAACGGCGTCGACGGTGCTCGAGGAGAAGAAGGAGAACAAGAGGGAGGGCCATGATACAGGTGAGCTTGAGCTTCATTTTTCGCTTTCGCCGTCGATTTTGATTTGGCTGCCAAACGCAGTACACGCACCCAGAGCCGCGCGAGAAGGAGTGGTCAATCCTGCGGCACTCGACTTGACTCGGCCTTCCCAAGTAGGACGGGTGGCGAGCTCGCTGCTGGGCAAGGGATCGACGAGCGAGCAATAGCAATACCGCTCCAGAAGTATCGGACGACATGATGTGCCGCTCGGCGCTCCCTCCAATGTGTGCAAACTGTTCAGGGCCACTCCCCACATGTTCTCTTCCTTCGCCCGCTGCCGACCGACGAATCTTCTGGGCTCAAGAAATAGACGCCCAAATAAGCGCCCGTCCAGGAGATCTGGCAGTGAAGAAGCGGGACGGGACTCGTAATGCGCGCGCTGGCTAGAGCGTTCTGGGTATAGCGCGGGTGAGGCGAAAGGGATGGTTGTCAACGCGGGAAGGACATTCTGCAGGAGGAAAACGGCCGAGAGTGCCGGGAGTTTAGAGCGAGATCTGCAGGCACAGATACACGCACTGTATCTCGCCTCTACGCGGATGTCGGGTCCTCGGCGCGGGCGATGGAGGAGACGCGGGGAAAGACTCGGAACATTCTAGCTAAAAGAACGCCGGTAAGTGACTTTGGAGCGAATGCCTTGGTCAAGCACGTACTGACTGTGTCTGAGGATATGCCGCTCGCGGTGGTGTTGCTACGTTCTTTGTCGTTCCATTGTTGCTGAGGCGGGGCGGCGGTGGTGCCGTGTACAGTTGGGCGGAGCAGTCGTGACGCAGCGCTATGGCTACTGTGTGTCGCCACCGGCGTCGTCAGCGACTACTGAGCCGACTGGCAGGTTTGTGTTCCGATGGACGGTTCCGTCGCCACTGCCAGGATGAGCGGAGGGCGATTGTCGTGGGTGGCGGGAACGTGAGTGAATGCTTTTACGTCGATTCCGACGGTCGGAGTGCTGACTCGGGGTTTCAGGACATTCGTGGGGTCCGCCATTGCCATGGCCAGCCGTTGTGGGTTGATATCCCAGCCTGAGCCATGGCCAGCTATCTCAAAGCACGGCCTTGGCATTGGGAAAAAGCAGATAAAGCAAGAGCCGTCCACATGCGGGCATATTCCTAGCTTCTCGTCGGCGGAGGACAATACCACGTGCATTTCGACATGGAGACGTTACATTAGTACACGATACACAGAAGGGCTACATAGCGCCGGAGGGCCCGACAGAATTCAATACACCAACTACAAATACGAGACGGCGATCATGACGACACCTGTAGAGACGAGGATCAAGGTTTCAAGCATGGTGGTGAGTGTCTGTTTCGTCAGGGTGTCATTGCTTACCGGTGAGACAGCTTGAAGAAGGGGAGCTCGTCAACAGAGGATCTTGGAGAGCGGGCAAGCCTGGCCGCGGGGAGCAGGTTCTGGCTGGGTGTGGGTGAAATGAGGGACGATCTTCCTCGGCGAGCTCGTGGGACGACGTCGGGGAACGGTGAAGGCCTTGAAGCGGGCTGCGTCGGCCGTGTCCTCTGGTCGAGAGACGGTTGTCTGCTTCAAGTCCTGCTTCTTCGTCGCCTTGCGCTGGTACCGCTGTTTCCCCATACGCAGCCGAACTAGCGCCAGAGCCTCTTCGCGACCGAGGTTCCCCTTCTGCAAACGGGTCAGCCTGGCATTCGCACTCATACTCGACTCACCGGATCGAAGCCCATCGCCAGCATCTGTACCCCCACACACGTTCTCCGATGCTTAGCCACAAGCATGGGTACATC
>JARIHP010000092.1:0-174376 GCA_029282125.1 Mycena amicta
ACGTTGGGCTTCCGTTGGGCACTGTACCGGCTTCGAGGCCCGTCCATCCGTTATCACGTTGTGGGGATGACACTACTGACTCAATGGCGCTAATATAAGTTTAGCGCCGCTAATAAAAGTCTTCCCCGACGCCCCTTGGATGCGGTGCAAATCCGCTATCCATGAAAGGCGGAACAGCATCGCCGGGTGCGAACTGCCCCCAGCGCAGCTTGTGAAAGTCTCCACAAATAGCTCCGACGGATCAAACTTCACTTCCCACGTCATCGATCTTTCGTCCTTCCTTCCGGTCGGCCACCCACACCCCATTCGTCGAGACTGGGGCTACGAGCGTCGAGCCGCTCGGCAGCGCCTACTCAGGTTCCGGTGGCGGACGCCAGACGCCGACATGGCACGTCAGCTGAGGGTCTGAGACGGTGTTCCGGAGCCGCCCTGAGACATCCGAGCTTACGTGTGGAACATGGATCCTGTCTCGTCTCGCCCGAGCCCTACTTCCGCCGGTTACATCTTGCCTCCTCCCACATCCCCACCTGCATAAAAGGCGGTCTCCTCTTCGTTTTTTTTCAGCGCTACCACCTCTTCGCTTTCATCTGCTCACTCCACCTCTTTACGCCTACGACCATCATGAAATTCTCCGTATCTGCTTCCATCGCTGCAGTTGCCGCTCTCCTTGCGAGTGCCAGTGCGACGCCCCTCACGCCCCGAGACGTCTTCGTGCCCCCCATCCTCTACCCGCACGCCGGCACCGTCTGGACCGTCGGGCAGCGCCATAACGTCACCTGGTGCGCTCTCTCCTTCCCTCCCCTGTTACCTCGAGAACCAGAAGAGCTCATCGTTCTTTTTCAGGGACACCTCCGACGCCCCGGTGAATATCACCAACGGCAAAGGCTTCATCATGCTCCGCAAGGCTGGACTCACGACCCCAGGTTCGTCCCATATTCGAAGTCCTCCCCTGCGAGTCGCTTCTGACACGCCGGCAGTGATCCTCCAAAACAACTTCAACATCCGCCTCGGCCGCATCGAGGTCACGGTTCCCTGGGTCGTCGACGGGTCGGATTACCAGCTCGTCCGTGCGTGCATTTCCCTTCAATATTGCTTCCATATCCTGAGACATCTGCACAGTATTCGGCGATTCGGGCAACTTCAGCCCCAATTTCACGATCCAAGGCTCCGGCCTAGCGTTCTGATTTCATTTGACGCTTACCTTCCGTGCCCCTGCTTATCTTCCACGAACTACTCGATCCCACGCGCACTTTGTACATTTGCATTCATGATACGGACTACGGACTCTCGTGCTTTCTACCGCTACTGTACCCGCATAATCCAGACTCTTCGCTACGTATAGCACATTGACACTTTGAATGTATTTCTGCTGTATATACACCAACGGCCACGCCTTCATGCGCAGAATGGAATAGCCCATCACTGTGTCCGTCGCCTTGAAAAGCCTCGTATTCGTTCAGCCTTGCCAATCCCGATGTGTATGCTGCAGCACAACCTGCGCTAGTTATTTTGTCGACTTCAAAGTTCAGAGCAGGTACACCCGTTCGTATCGGGGGCGGGCCATAGAAGGGCTTCGTTTTTTGCTTTCTCTTCCTTTTTTTCCCCTGGCTCCCCGTGCCCGCAAGGTTTCGTTTATTCATCGACATTTGGCAAGGCAGGCGATTTGGCCCGGAGACGACGTTCAGCGGAACTGTCCATCAAAACCAAAACCTGCTTCATGAGCTTGAACAAATTCCGGCGGATGAATGACGCCTAATCTGCGATTTTCGAAGCCCGATTATATGCATTCGATGCGCACCTGCAGTAATGAGCCCGCGCATTCGTAGAAGATCTGTTACAGAAGCCTGTTCGCAACAGGGTCAGGCACCTACTTACGCACCCCGGCTGGATGATTTATTTTAATTTTATTCGAACAAAGCCAACGTCAAAGGCAAAGTCGAAGAGGAACCGTAGAAAACGGCAAGCATGTTGAACTGTGGAAAGATTCGAGGTGCCAACGATTCTACGGGCTTACCAAGAACTTTTTGTTGTGTTTCCTCGTCGGTCCGAGAAGAGAGACTGAAGAACTGGCGGTGATCTATCAGGAGAAAGAGGACTTGTACGAAAATTTTCTTGTGTTTATGTCCTTTAAGCCAGAGCGTAAAATGTTCAAAATGCTCGCACGAAACACAGTATAACTCTTATTTCACAAATTACAGGACGCCTTTGCTACGCACATTCAAATCCGGAATACCTCTTCCTCAACAACATACTCGGCAATCCTTGATTCCCCATCCTCCCTCAACCTCATCAGCGCAGTCGCAAACTCATTTGCGTTCAACATCTCCGATGGCCCAGCTACACGCCATTTGCTTCCACTGGCAATAGCATTTGCATCGAGGTCGTTCGTCGGGGCAGTGTTGCTCGGGTCGAAGGAGATTTCCAGTCGGAGAAGGACGGGGAAGGAGTGTGCCAGGAGGGTGGAGACGCGATGTGCGGTGGTGGGTATGGGTGCCAGTCTGAGTAAGATAAATGTCAGTGTTGAGAGGGTTGGGAAGATGGGCCATGCGACACCCGGAAGGTGCTCGGGGTCGAAGGCGGATAGCGTGAGATTCGTCAACGGCGCGTGAGTGCTGAGTTTTGTTAGCGCAACGCGGAGATGGTTGTCTGGATGCAGCTCAACGTGAGTGAGGGCATCCAAAGTTGTTTCCCGGGAGGAGTCCAACGGAAGCACGTAGTCGACATAGTGCGTCAACGCCGTCAACTGCTCCAGTGTGGGTTGGTTCAGCCGCGAATTTTCCCCGTGGCTACTGCTGGAGTTCGGAGACATAAAGATAATCCTCTTGAGCGAGTGCCGATTAAGAAACTTGTTAATGAAGGAGGGTTGACTGCCACCGGTCCTTTTGCGAATCTCGACACTCTTGAGGTTGGGAAGTGTCACGTCCGCAAGGATCGCGGCCCATTCCGCACTCTGGAGCTTGATACTGAGCACAAGAGTTGTAATTCGCGCCTCGTCCACCACTACGCGTGCCCAGGGTTCGCCCGAGATGACCGGATACGTCGCATGCAGCGTCGTAATTCTCCGAATTCTTGGAACGGTCTGGGAAGTCCCATCGTGGAGATGAATCTGTGTATGCGGTGCGCGTATGGATGGGCTCCACGAACGCAGGAATGTTGTTGCCTTGCAGGTAAACACGCCATCCCCGACAAAGAACACCGCGTTGCGGGACTCTTCCGAGTTACCGCACACAGCGCGGAGAAGCTTGGGTGCCAGGCCCGCCATGGTCCACCCAACCGGACGGGAGATGATGTCTCCTCCGAAGTTCAGGCCGAGGGAGCGTATCCATGGGTCGTGGCCGCAGTTAAGCGATTTGAGCAGAGCCGTGATCCGACGGATGTCCTTCTGGTTTGTTTTTGGGTGGGTCGTCTCGATGTATTCAAAGCGGTCCATCGGAACTCGTCCTGGCGGGAGCGCTGTGCTGAGACAGAGCGCACTGAGTGCTTCGGAATTCTGGCAGGAGATGCTACTAGCAGATGGGGTGATTCCGTGCCGAAACAGCAGAGTATCTGTCGCGAGCTCGTAGCAGCGCCTCGATGCGACGGCCATGGAGTGCAAGGTCATATCGTCCATGAGCGCAAAGATGGCTAGAACAAGCTCGTTGGATAGGCTGGAGATGCCGATGGTGTGGTCGTCGTGGTGAGACTCGCCACGGTCGCGAGGTTCCCTACTCGGTCGATGGATATGCTTGAGAGTCCAGTTGACCAAACGGGACATGGGATAGGACTCGGAGCGAAGGAGAGCGAGCAGTGTGGTGAGAGAACAAAAGTGGTACACGGGATGACGTGGGAGACAACTTCAGGTGCATTGCCCATGCGCGTTTGACGGGGTGTGGCGATGAATATATGTACAGCCTCGCTTCCTCATCGTTGGTTCGATACATAATAGATTCGCCAATATTGCATTCAAGAAATATCTTCGATTTACGAAGCCGTGGTTGCGATGGCCTGCATTTCATGCCTGATGTCCTGCATTTCTTGCCTGATGGCCTGCATCTCATGCCTCGTCCACGTCCGCTCCTCCTCCCTCGCGGCCACAAACGGCTCCATGAGCTCCGACACCGACTCCCAACGTTCGTTCAGCGGAGCATTATTATACTCGTCCGAAAAGATCTCCGCATCAGGAAACAGCCCAGACAGGAACCTCGCCACGCCAATGGAGTCGTCCAGTACGGAGTTCCTCACTTCAAGCTGTGATACGCGACTGGGTGTCCCGCGGGGCTTGCCGGGCATGGGACCACGGGGCGATGGAAGGACTTTCGCGTCGAAGGAGAGGGCCAGACGGATCAGGTTCGGACAGTGTTCCGCGAGCTCGCGGATACCGGCTAGGGTGACGCCGGTGACTGTGCGCGGCTGGAGCGCATTATCAGCATCCTCGTCCTCATCATCGTCTTCCTCCAGAGGGTCCACAAGAAGGAGCTCCTCCAGCTGGGGAAGCGAGCGAGCAAGCTGCAGCATACCCGCATCGTCGAGCTCGAATCCAGCGGGTGACGTGAGCGAGAGTCGCTTGAGGCCTCGAAGGCCGCTGAGCTCACGCAGCGTTGCACTTGTGATTTTGTATGCGTGGAGCTCCTCGTCTGCCAGCGTGCGTCCGTCGGGCAGTTCCATGTGATGTTCAAGGACCGTGAGTGTCGATGCGGAGCAGCGATTGGCGATGAGATTGTACAACGAGGTTGTTGTCGCCGTTGGCATCAAGTCGTTAACGCGCAGTTCGAGTAGTCCGAGATCGAGGGAGGAGACCGCCTGGAAGAACTGAATGATGGCCTCTGTCCGCGCGGACGTGAGACGAAGCGACCGCAGCGCCGAGAACGCATCAGAGGGGAAACTTCCGCTGGCGTCGCCGACGAGGTGGTGGATTTCGAGGCTTTTCAAGCGTCGAAGGCCAGCGAGATGTGTTAGATCGCTCCATCCCGCCACAGGCACGTTCAAGAACACCAGTGAGGCTAGATTCTGGACGAATAACGAGATTGGTGGACCATGGGCGGCCTCGTTGACGGAATCAAGCGTGATTTGCACCGTCACCGTCTCCAGATTCGGCAGCATATCGGGGAGTCTCGGAAGGAGGGATAGCAGGAGTGGATAGGACATGATGTGGAGTGTTCGAAGACTGGGTGCCAGGAACAGTCGGATGAAGAAACACGTCGAGACGTCGGAGTGTGCCCAGAGGAGGGTGTCCAGCTTAGGAAGAAGAAGATGGCCTTCGGGGAGGGACATACTGAGAACACCGAGAGCCTCAGCCATGTTTTTGCCCTCGAAAGCTTGGTACGTCCGGATACGATGCGCGTAGAACAAGGGCCGTTGCCAGTCCGCCGGGAGGATGGGTCGAAGGATACGCTACAATAGCATGAGCGGTGGATTATGGAAGTGGAGGAGCGGTTACGATGATATATTCGTGTGATATTAATTCGACTGAGATTGCGTCCGCCGGAAAGCATCGAAGCCACGGCACGAGATTGGCTTGTGTGTGCCACATTTCATCCAGCACAGGCTCGAGGAATGCCCTGCAGGTGAGAGCCATGGACGCGAGGCTTTTGTGTCCGATGACCTGGACTATGATTAGCCTCAGAATTTCCTGGATTTCGAGAGACGGGTGCATCGCAATGGTGGAGGGAAGAAAAAGATCTTGGGTCATGCGTCCGTGACGTAAGACTTGATGGCCGGGAAACACCGAAAAGAAATAAACTGATCCGTTCGGTCTTCTCGGGTTGCTGACGATACTTAGCCTGCGCGACGACATTTTTTTTTTTTTTTTGCTCTGGCCAGCGCTCAAGTCCTCACCAGTCGCGCTAGACCCTCCAAGTGTATTCAACCCACGGACGATTAAATATTACGCTAAATATTCAAATATACTACATCCCAGAACCCAGATCCCCACATTTAAAACAGAAGAAGGACGATCAGAGTTGCGCCGCATGTACCGACAGGAGATAATCGAGAGCCAGCCCAGCCCATACGACCCATCCCAGTTGGCCGTTGCGGTTGAAGTTTCCTTTCGAACCAAAAAAAAATTCAGTCGAAGAAGACTGACGGAAAGAGATACGCACTCCAGCAGCTTTCGGGCACGTCCAGGTCCACAGTCATGCCCTGCCATACGAGATGCGCAGCCGCTCCACCGACGGAGAGGATGAAGTACGGGAGGCCGTGACCGTTGAGCAGTCCAGCGAGCGCGAGCATGAGTACGAAGATGATTCCGCATGCGATGAGGAGAGCGCGGATCCAGCTGCCGAAGAGGATGGCGGTTGACCGGACTCCGACTTTCACGTCGTCTTTGATATCCTGGCATGCATAGATCGTGTCTTTTTTTTGTGAGAACTTGAACGTTTTAGACGTGGTGAGTGGGCATTACCGTAGAGCATCGTCCAGCTGCAAGTGTTATATATCAGCGGATGTCGGCGGGCAATAGAGGGAACGTCGTACCACCAACATCCAACCATTGCGGTGACGAGAAGCGCGTAGGGGACAGTTGGACAGAGCGATATCCAAGCAGTGATCAATCCGAAATTCATCGCGATACCGAGCCATGCCTGCGGCCAGTAGGTTATCCTTTTGAGGAGAGGATATATCGCGAAAAGGGGGAAGAGTTGAAAGAGCGCTACTCCGAAACTATGGAACGTCGTATCAGTTGTCTGTCGAGGGAGGAGGTAACGCACGCAGCGCCGTTTGTTGTGAGGTAGAAGAACCCAGCCCCAAGGGAATACTGTAGGAGAAGATACAACGATGCTGCCCTGACGGAGATTCGAGCGCTTGGCAGGGGTCGACTTTTGGTGCGTTCTGTGGCGGAAGATGATTAGTTGCATGGCGCCCCAAGACGGCAGTGAATACGAACCGACGCCAGCGTCCATCTCTCTGTCAAAGATGTCGTTCACGGTACATGCTGAGCTGCGGAGGAGGAACGCGCCGACGAGGGCCTTGGCGATTCCGGCGGCGTATACGTTGGGTGAGGTGTGTGTCGAATATGCCGCCATCGTCAGTCCCCATGCTAGTGAGGAAGATCAGCAAATAAGAAGTATATATGGGAAGAGCCCGGGCATACCGCATGGCCAGAACATGAGGATCGTCCCCGTAGGCTGGGTCGGGAAGCTCACGTCAGAAGCACGATGAAGATGGGTGCTGATTTGCCAACCTTTTCGAGCCTAATCAGCTCCAAGTACGGACGATAGCGCTCGCCGACGAGCCCGAGAGGGAATTTTAGAGCTGATTGCTTGGGGTAAGAGTGGTGTGAGATGAGAAGCGTGGTCTCTTTTTCGGGAGTGATCATTGTAAGCAGTTGAGCGGCTGTTTGGTGAAGACGCGGAACTTTGAAGGGAGGGAGCTCGAATGCCAATCATATGCCACAGGCGAGGTATTTATACCGTCAGCGAATATATCCTGGCCATGGCTTTCCCCGAGCTGGATAAGCTAGTCATCAAGAACTAGTGGACGGGCTTCCAATTACTAGGGACTCCAAACATCGCATCAGCCACACAATTCAGCTCAAGCGCGATTCACGACTACCTTCACTAGTGTGGGTTTGGGGCAGGCGCACGCAAATCCGGCTGCGTGTCCACCGGGGTTGGAGTCCTGACTCGCGGTGTGCCAGTGTAATGGAGCGAGGCTTCCGGCGCTAATTGTGCGAGATTGTCAACGCTAAAACGATGAAAGACAAGTGGGGCAGCGAAAGAGACTCATTCACCTGTACAAGATGACCCCATGGAATAGCTGCGGACACGACGAACCATGAGCCCAGCACTGTATAATTCCTCTTTATACGCGTTGTGCTCGCGCTGAGATCTACAAGTGCGATCCTCCCGGCCTCCGCTCGATGTTCAATCACCTAAGAATCGGGCTCCCCGGGACCGAATAAGAACAAGCGAAACCCGACCTCCTGGAGGGAACATAACAGGGGTTCATAGGACTGAAACAGCGAGGGAGGGCTGAAACCGGTCGCTGCACCTCAGAAATGTCTGGAGCATGGACGCGAGTAGGAAGGGAGTGAATGCGATTCCGAAACACTCGGTGTTGCATGTATGGCTGCGACGAACTTATAATTCCTTCAAAGACGAACCGAAAGAAATCGGGTTGTGCGATTGAATAGACGACAGTGAATCGACCGCGAATGACGGAGACGAGCGAGCGATTATCCTACATGGTACGCATTCAGAATTCTGCGGGAATCGCCAACAAACAGACTCACCATGAACGGGAATGCAAGAATTAGCCGGGCGACCGCTGTCCGAAGCGGAAGCGAGGATGCGGCAATGACTCTCTCATTCGAGGATGACCTGGTGGTCCATGGCTCCGCCCCGTTAGGCTTCGGCGAAGGCGGCCAAAAGGTTCCTCCCTCACCAAAGCCGAGGTCGCCGACTTGATACACAGCTGGAAAGCCCGCTAGTCTCGGACGCCGCCCGTCGTTCTACAGAAAGACAGTACATGGGCCGCGAGGGGGAGGGATCGTTGACGTTAGGAAGAGCTATCGCCGTCAGGTGGCGGCGCGGAAGCGAGAGTGGTGGCCGATACGTTGCAGCTGGGGGAGAATCGCATCCAGGAGCGATATATCTGGCGTTATTCGTGGCCCTTTTTACACCCCGTCTCGTACCTCCGTCCCGAGCATGAGTACCCGCCACCGCCTCCAGCGACACCAGACAGCTAGCCCCAGCGCCGCCGTTCGTACTTTCTCCTTGGGCTTTTCGCCTCGCTGTAGCCGCTGGCAGTCGATGTCAGACGCTGGCCGCGGATTTGGATGTATTCTCGTCCAGTAGGGACCAACCTGTTGCTGATCGGCGTGGCTCGCGAAGTCATGTCCACTAACCGTGGGCACGATTGATCCAAAACGCAGGTCTGCTTCTGCTTCACGCAACAGAATGACCAAATCGTCCGAGGAGATTTCAGTTCAAGCACACATCTAGATTGCCGACTCATCAGTAGAATATTCACTTGGATAGGTGAGAGCCCTACCGGAGAGAGGCGAAACGTTGAAGTGAAGGGCCGAGAAGGCCGGCTGGAGTGCAGAATATCATGGGCCTGACGGACCTGCCGAAATGAGGTGTCTGACTTGACTTCAGAGGAACGGTTGCTCGTTAACGCGACCACGGCGGGTATCGGTTTTCTCTTCCGCGTGGTGGCTCGGAGGAAGACGGCATGTCACAGAGGAGTTACGATCAAACTTGCGTAATTAACTTGCACGCCCAGCGGAGTTTAAATTTGGCTGGGGCTAACTTGTGTAACTTGTGCTTGCGCTAACTTGTGCTTGGGAATCTCATAGGTCCCTAAATACTTCAAAAACACTTTCTGATCGTACTTTCATTATACCATGCCCCATCTAACCTCTCCGCCGTCGACTTTGATGGAATCACTCATGTTGATCGCCGTCGCCGACATCGACGCCGATGTCGCGAAAAAAAGATACTGCTGGAGCCTCTCGTTGCAGAGAGCCATATACAACCATACTTCCAACACACCTTCTTCCGACACAATTTTGGTGGATTTTCCCCATCGGGGTGATCACGTCGAGGACAAGGTGAGGACGTTGCTCAACGGGGCTTTGACTCTAAGGGCTGAAATTTTGCCTGAATGTATGATTCATTATTATGGATCAAATGGCCTCAATGCATATTTCCCCACAATCCTACCTCCAACAATATTCTGACTTGAGCATAACACCTCATGTTTACTTGTCACTTCAACACGTTCAAGTCTCGTCCCAAGTTAACTTGTTCAAGTTGGGTTGTCCAAGTCCAAGTTAAGCTCCTGCATGTAGGTTAAACAGCTAACTTGTACCGAAAAAAAAGTTAACTTGATCTACTTGCCGAGCTGGGCCGCCGCCGTCGCGATTCTCGCACTCCGCCGAGGAGCCCGCCGCTCGTGCTTCTCCTCACCCTCAGCATCTGTTTGCGCTCGCTCAATATCCTTCTCTCCCGCATCGCTGAACTCTGGGCTTGACTCTGCACGTTCAAGTTCACGTTCCGCCGCCGCCGCCGTTTGGTGGCGCTTCGCGCTTGAATAGATCGTAACTGGACTGGCCCTCGACGGATACGATGCTACTATTGATAAGTAGTGAACACATTTGAATCGAACAGCGCGTCGCGATTGAGTGCTAGCCCCATTTGGCGGTAATCCCCTGTTGGTCACAGGCTCTGGAGTACCAGCCTGAAGCCATAGAGACCTATAAAAGCCCAGTGAGTACTCCTCTGATCCTAAATTCGCTGACTGGCAGTTCAACGGTCGAACCATGGTGGAGATCAGTTCAGTTGGAAGCCTGAGAGTGACGTTGAACGAGTTTACTGCGAGTTCGGGGGCAGATTGACATGTTGGCGGGCTCACAGGTGGTATGTTCATGGCTAATAAATTGTTTGGAGGCCCTCAGACGTCGGGATTGTCGTCAAGTTAGAAGGCACAAGTTAACTTGCGCAAGTGACATAATTGACTTGGCATGGGAAAATGTTCGCTTGCAAGCGAACAATTTAACTTGCACGCCCAAAACGCAAGTACAAGTTAGGCAAGTTAATTTGCCGCAGTGCAAGTTAAGTTGCCAAGTTAAAAAGTGACACCTCCATGTCACATTGCTGACTGATGGGCGATCTTATCGCAGTCACATCTCCCACCCAGCCGCAATGCGGAAACGCGCGCCAGCAGATTCTGTGGTGAACGTCGACCTCATCCCAATATAATGACCCAATCCAAGCGACAGCTGGCGCTCCACCCCACTGATTCACATTGAACGGCGGTGGTTCTTTTCGCGGGCATGCACATCCGACACTGGGCGTCTAAGCGATGTCCAGCGTCAAACTTCCCGTCTTACCGTCCGGTCTATCGGAGTATCCAACCCAGTGAAAACGGTAGCAAGCTGGCTCCATATAAATCCTTTCGCCTCCGAGTCGTCGACGCAAACTCACTGGCAGCTGCCCCGGGCACCACCGTTGCGTTCCCCGTCCTCTCTGGTCCCCATACATGACGACTATCACCTCCAATACGAAGGAGCCCATCGTCGCCTACGACATCAACATCCCATACCAGGACGACAGCGTTGAAGGCGCCAGCAAGATGAAGTACCCACAATACAAACCCACCTGGTCTCCAATCTGGTTCGACCCCATCCCCGAATTCACCTTCATCGACCCCGCTACGCGCGCGGACCCTCGCAAACCCCATCTGCTATCATGCTCAGAGTCCGTCAAGCTGGAGCATCTATCTCCCAAAATGGGTACGGTGCTGCGCGGCGGGGTGGATCTTACCCAGCTCGGGGACGCAGGGAAAGACGAGCTGGCATTGCTCATTGCCGAGCGCAAGATCGTGGTGCTTCCAGAGCAGGACGCGTTCGTCGACGCTGGGCCGGCGTTCCAACAGCGTTTTATGGATTACTTCGGGAAGCGGAACTACCAGCCAGTATCCGGGAGCGTTCAAGGTACGTTTGTCTCACTTGCCTGGGCCGAACGGTTGAAGATCGCATCATTATTCGCAGATTATCCCGGATTCCATATCATCCATCGAGACGGTAACAAGTCCGAGCTGGAGACATTCTTCGCGAGAAAGACGACGTCTTGTTTGTGGCACCAGGATGTTAGCTACGAGAGGCAGCCTCCCGGGTATGTCATGCTGGCGCTCCTCGACGGTCCCGAGTGCGGTGGAGACACTGTTTTCGCGGCGACGGACGAGGCATTCAAGTTTGGTCTCTCCTGTCAATCCTTCAGCGCAATACCTGATCCCTTCCAGACGCCTCTCACCAACCCTACAAGGCTTCCTCTCCACACTCCGCGTGACCCACTCCTCCGCCAGCATGCTCAACCACACGAAGCTCGCGGGTGGCCTCGTGCGCAAAGACCCCGTCACGTCCATCCACCCACTCGTCCGCGTACACCCCATTACCGGCGCCCACTGCCTTTTCATCAACGGGGAATTCATCACCGGTGCCGTTGGCTTGAAGGACGTCGAGTGGAAGGTGCTCTCCTATTTCTTGTTGACGCATATCGTGCAGTCGCATGATGTGCAGGTGCGGGTGCATTGGCAACCATGCACGGTGGTGATGTTCGATAATCGCTCGACTTTGCGTGAGTTTGGAGTTCCGAAGAACTTGAATTTGACGCGAGTTGCAGATACGGCGGTGATTGACTATGTTGACGAGGAATATGGAGCGCAGCCTCGGCATATCTTCCGGCTCGCTGCGATGGCAGAGAAGCCGATCCCTGTGACGAATGTTTGACCAGTTGATAAACGAGTTGCTAAATAAATGAGCGCTGATATGATAACCATCTCATCTCTGCACCTTATAAAGCGACTCGGGGACAAAGGTCATTGCCCTTTGATGGTCCTTGAAACCACACGTCCCAAACGCTGCCGCGTACGAGCTCTGCTCCCTAATCTGCACCTGGGCGGCTACGCTCCCGGTCCCAAAAACTCACTGACCGATGTCCCCGGCGTCCTCGTACACACCAAATCCATCCACCTCCCTCCCTCCGAGGCTGGAACGCACAAACCAATCAACACTGGCATCACCACCATCCTCCCGCGCCCACAAACCGATGGTGCCTTCCTTCACAACGCCTGCTATGCCGGCCTCTTCCGGCTCAACGGCAACGGCGAGCTCACCGGATCGCATTGGATCGCCGAAACGGGGCTTCTGAATTCGCCTATAGTCCTGACGAACTCGTACAGCATCGGGGAAGCGTACACGGGGGTCTACCGCTGGTGCATCGAGCATTTTCCTGAAGACGCGGATACGGTTCTGCCTGTGGTGGGAGAGACTTTCGATGGGATTTGTAGCGACATCTCCGGGGCAGCGCTAGTGGGAGCGGTGAAAGCGGAGGATGTTGTGCGGGGGATCGATGAGGCTTGCAGCGATGCGGTGGAGGAAGGCAATACGGGTGGAGGGACGGGGAATGTTTGTCATGGAGTCAAGGGCGGAACGGGAAGCGCGAGCCGGATTGTCCCTGGTGTCGATGGAGTGGAGTACACTCTGGGGGTGCTTGTCCAAGCCAACTACGGACGATTACGCGATCTACGAATCGGCGGTGCACCCATCGGACGGCAAATTTGGAATGACACGCTCCAAGACGTCGCAACGGTCAAAGAGGCGGAAGCAATGGCCCACGTCGACTCACAGAAGGACAAGAAAGACGGAAGTATCATCATTATCCTCGCCACATCCGCTCCTCTCCACCCGCTCCAACTTCAACGCCTCGCCAAACGGGCTACGATGGGCCTCGCTCGCGTCGGCGGGAATGGACACAACCCCAGCGGAGATATCTTCCTTGCTTTCAGCACAGGCAATGCTATCCCCGTAACGACGGAGGGTGTTGACATTTGGAAGCCGAAGCCGCTGGACGTGAAGGTGCTGGACGATCGCTCGATTAATGGCTTGTTCGACGCTGCGGCGGATGCAGTGGAGGAGGCCATTTTGAATGCTCTGTTCATGGCTGAGCCGATGGTCGGTGTAGATGGCGAGTTGGTGGATGCTTTGTCGTTGGAGAAGGTCAAGAGCATGATGGAAAAGTATTTGTAAGAATTGATGCCATCGCCTGATGTCACTGTGACTGTGACACGCGCGTTTCTCTTGTCACCGTCATCTGCGTTCGACGCCAGTACCCAGCTGCCGAGTCAGCGTCTTCGGTTTGCAAGTTACTCGATGCTCCGCAGGATTAGCCAAAGATACTTATGTCGCTCATTGCCCCCTCGAGGACGCCGGCACGGTTTACGGCCCGGATCGGCTACGGTACGGTACGGACCGTATGGCTGTACTGAAAATGCTATGCGATTCCACAAAGGATGTTAAATTCTTCCGCGTTGCAGCACGGTCTGTCCTCAATCCCCATCGTTGATGACCTCCAGGACCTCAGGCTCGAATGTTGAATAGGAGTCTATTATAAGACGATTGCGACACAGGAAAGTGACAGATCTGCGTCGGACCCGGCCAGCGCGGGCAGATCCCGGGAGATTTTGTAGCGGGAGGCAGTTCGGGCCAGGCAACGGGTCTGCTTTGGACGCTGCGCAGCTAAACAGAAGACATCGGAGACACGCCACCTCCTAGGTACGCACGACGGCGTGTTCGAAAAGTTGGTACTTATTCCATGTTAGCACTGATCTAGACGCTATTCCAAGAACCACTTGAAGCTTTGTGTTTCTTAGCTCGTTCCCGTTTCGATGCTGAATATGAACATCAGCGACAGCCCACTTTGTCTATTCGGCCAATTAGGCTGTTTACTGTGAAGCACAAACGACTCGGAGCCGTACTCGGAACTCTGTCGCGATCCGAAAATCAATGGCCGTCGGTGTCTCTTCATTGAGCTTGGTGCTAGCTCCGATGATCGCAGTTCCCAGCCTGCAACACACTTGTGAACTTCACCCACTGCGCCGACTCCGCATTTCGAGATCCTTTAGGATTCACGCTGATACTTCGTATGAAACGCACTTCCTCAGCGCATGCCAACCACGGGAAATTTCCAGATCTTCGGACGCACCCATAGCTCGACTAGCCGCCTGACTTGGGATGCACGAAATATCAATGATCTCCCTGAAAACGCGGTCACGGGGGTTCGGGCTCCAGGCGGAACACCTGGACATTTATCGCTCGAGGCGGTGTGACCTCGCACGTCGCTGGACGCGGACATCAGCGAGCAAGTCTCCGGCGGATCGCTTCGACCCAGTTGGCCCGCGACCGGCCCACTGCTTACGCGCGTCCACCGTATCATCGAATTCAATCTGCGCTGTTGGCGTCAGACAACGCCGCCCCCTTTGGGGACACATGAACGCCTTCAGAAGGCCGAATCTCTCCGTATGCGATGCCAGTGAGGCACCTATAAAGCTGGCCTGCAAACCGTACTCCAACTCAAGCACTCCTAGAGACGACGAATTTCGCGATGCATCGGTCTAAGACTCCATTCCAGCAAGATAAACAGAAGCCTTCGACACTTTCACGCGGACAAGCGTGTTTTCACTGCCGGAAACGTAAAATGGTCGGTCCAGTGTTCCCCCTCCTCGAGCTCAATTCACCACGATCACTAGAGATGCGACGGCGTCCGCCCCGTCTGCGGACAATGTGCACGCGCCAATCGCTCCGACGACTGTGAATACACCGGCAGCGGAAGACATCGCGCTCAAGTGGAAATTCTAGAGGAGAGTATCAGTATTGTGGAAGCGAGGATTCGAGAACTCGAGAATCCACAAGCAGTTCTGGCCAGGCCGGGGAACCCGCAAGTGACGCTTCGCGATCCGTATTATCTTCAACAGCACCAGCAAGGGCCGCGTCACGGTCCCAGCCGCCCCAGCACGCCCGCTCGAGGTCAACATCGTACGTTCAGCCTGTTTCTGCGTAAATGTCGAAGAGAGCTTACCAGACTTCCAAGCTGGTCATTCCGGACATGCGTTCGCCGTCGAGCCTTCGCGAGAAACGGTTAAACTGCTGTGCGTACATCCTCTCTTCTTCAATCTCATCCCCAGTTAAACTTGTTTAGCATCGATACTTTCCTCCCATACTCCTCCGAGTTCGGCTTCTTCCTCAATCCGAGGGCATTCCGTGACACAGCGCTACTCCAGCATCCAATCGGCCATCCCGGGCGTCCACTGCCGGCGCTACTCTTCGCAGTGTACCTCTGTTCGCTGCGTCTTCCAGGCGCAGCCCGAGCACATCAAGATCTCGAGTCTACGTTCCTGTCCACGGCGCTCGCTTTCGTCTCCACCGCGCTTAGCCCCACCCCCGGATTCAACCGCACCGAACCACCACCCGTTCTCCATACGATGCAAGCCCACATCCTCCTTGCTCACTGGTTCTTCTGTGCGGGACGCTTCCTCGAGGGCAAGTACCACGCTGGAGCCGCAATATCCCTGGGCCTCGGGACGTCGCTGCACGTCCAATCCCCTTATTCTGGACAAGTCAATGCGCATGCACTGCCTCCAAGTCGGGATAGCGTCGAAGAAGAAGAACGACGCGGTGCGTGTTGGGTTGCGATTACCATGGACAAGGTGTTTGCTGCAGCGCTGAAACAAGAGCCGATGATCGATTTACGAAGGAACGTCCAAGGGCCGCATGGCGAGAGGTGTGTGCTGGAGATTCCGTGGCCCTTGGATCGATGGGAAAGTGCGGACCAGGTGTGTCGAGCCCTCTTCCTCTGTGGTCAACGGTGCTAAATTCTCCGTGTAACAGGGTCTAATGAACCAGAATGAACGCTATAGCACGACATTCCACGATTTCCTGAACCAATTCTCGACCTCTGATCTACGCATGTCAGTGCTGTCAATGTTTGCAAAAGCAACGATACTCTGGCAACATGTTGAAGGGCTCTCGCGGGATTGGAATCCTTGTGCGTGTAGTTTCTGTTCTGTTTTCCTAGCTAACAAAATGGTTAATGCTTAGCGATGCACCCCAATCAGCTGGCATCCTTCCAAACCGCCTTCTCCGCGCTGGACAGACAACTCGATCGCCTACGCACTGAGCTCACCGCCCCAGCCCCGGCAACCCCCGCCGCCCCAGCCGCCGCTCGCATGCGTTTTGTTGCACTTAGCTTGGCTCATGCCGCTTCCATTCAGCTGCATAGTATTCCACCGGTGCAAAACTTTCCCAACGCTCGCGCCGGGAGGATGACTTCGGCACGCGCGGTGCTGAATATGAGTCTTTCGCCACCTCAGCCGATGGAGTACATTCATCCAATTATTGGGGTACGTGTCTCATCTATTTCTCACCATTGCGTTTGCTGAAGATAATCCGCAGACAGTCCTGATCACCGCAAGTCAAGCCGTCCTTGACGAGCTAAACGAAATGCGCGCGAACAGAGTCAACCCGGAGTACCCATCTCAGGAGGAAATTGGACTCGCAGACTTGTTGAATCGCTCTGTCTCCGCCATGCGTAATTTCGCGTCAATGAGTCCGCTCCTACGTGAGTCGCATTTTGTGCAATTTCGTTCATTGTCGAGCAATCTCGTACAGGATACCAAACTTCTCGGATTCGTGAAGCTTGGGAAGAGCTGGATTACTAGAGGGATGTGGTTGAGACTGCCGATCAGTGATCATTTCGTTACGATAGACTTCTATACCGGTGAATAGAACGCGACTTCGCGTACCTTAGATTATTATTTATCAGATCACGTTATCGTGTAGAGCGGCGAAGGCGATCCGGCTCCACTCCCGGGCCGAGGTCACGTCGAAAGATGACCTGGACTCAGTGTTGTTTTGAAACGGTGTGGTCCCACAGTGTAGTGAGAAACGAAGTATCATCATTCCGCCAATAAACTATCTGCGTTGTTCACAAGTAGACTGAAGTAGTGCTACCGTCCTCCATTTCGCCAGTGATATCTGTACAACTGTCCTAGGACTCAAAAGTGTAAACCTTTTACAGTTCCTCTCCGTTGATAATTACTTCCTTAATCCATCCACACTCTTGCCTCGCCTTCTTTGCCACATGCAAAAAGTCCTGTCGCATGCAATCACCGGATATCTTTATCTCCACTCTCCGTACGCGAGGGAACGGTGTGATCCAACCCACCACGTGCAAAAGATCTGCAAAGGTGTACCGATTGACCTGGATCTGGAGGATATCTACGCGTCCCAGGGTCTCCGAAAGGGTGTCTTCTTTGAGCTCGGCGCCAATGGGTAAGTCGGCGGGGTACATGTACGGCACGGCGGGGTACATGTACATTTCGGTGCTGGCGGCAAGAGTGATGGTAGGGACAATATGTTTATTGTCGAGCAGTTGGAAGAGGTTGTGTAGGACGGCACCGATGAGGCCCGGGGAATCGAGCGCCTCGGAACGGAAGTTTGCTGGCCAGAGGATGCAGATGGAGGAGAGGGAGGCGGTGAGTTCGCCCATACGCAGGAGGAGGGCTACGTGGTGAGGAGGTCCACGCAGGCTTCGCAAGTGACACAGTGGAAGGCGCATCACTTTAGTCTGTGACTGGGGTGTGTGTTCACAGCCTATCGCGAGCTCAACCAGGTGCGGCAGGCGGGAGATGAAACTGAGTACGAGTTGGTCGGACTGGAAAGGGACATTCTGTAGGTTGAGCGTGGTGAGGTTTCCGGAAGCAGCGTTGGCGATGAGGGGCAGTACGATGAGCCATATCTTGTAATCCCGGTCTGCCAGTGCGTCAAAGTCCAGAGTCAAAGATGTGATGCGGCACGTTTGCAACAACGACAATGTCCATCTCAGACCGGGTGGTTTGACGAGGATAGCTGAGGCGATGCCCAGCCGGGAGATCTTTGCCTCTGAACTGATAGAACGGCGCAGAGCAATGCTGACACGCTCACTTCCAAAGCGCGAGTTGCGCCGGAAACGCGCATTAATCATCTCCATGTCAGCTGCACCGCGGAAGGGTCTCGACAGCTTTCGAAGGATACCCCGAAGGCCATTCGAGGAAGGACTCCCCGGGGCCATCACATAGGTCTTGGTGAACTGAGCCCCGTATCGCAAGTTAAGCTCCACACAGCCCTTGCCAACGACGGTACTCAAGAGCTCTCCCATCGCGTCCGCCCAGGCGCGAAGCTGCTCGTCATTCCCGACCGACAGACAGTCGCTGCCCTGGCGGTCTGGCTGTAGCGTCAAACTGCGAGGGCCTTGGAGGTTTGGTCCTCCGATCCATCGGGTCAGACGCCGGATGTGAAGGACCAGAGGGTATATCGAGGTGCAGGATGGATGAGGGAGGATACATGTAACGTCGTCGATGCGGATGGGGAAGAGGGCGATGCTGAGACCAGAAAACAGGTTGGGGGTTCCGTAGTGGCCGATATTGAGCTCTACAGCGGCTACGAAGGAGGTAGAATCGAGCCAGAGTCCTTTGCGACCGAGGTAGACAGGCAGGGCGATGAAGTGTAGTCGTCGACAGACTAGGGAGAGATGGAAGAGGGTTTCGTGATACCAGGTAAACAACTCGTCCTCCACTATGGCAATGAGGATTTCGGTGGGCAAGTGTGCAAGTCCCGTCATCGTCGTGCTGGTTATGGGTAAAGCGTGTGACGTGTCGACCGTGATGGCCGAAATGGGCGGTGCTGACAAACCATTTCAGTTGCTCCGAACCGTCATGATTCAGGCCCACGGTCAACCCTCAAGACTAGGCATCTCAACGGTACCCGGATGTACAATGTAAAGGTACGACACGGCTCTTCCGCGTCCCGTGTCGCGCTCCGCGGCCCACGTTTAGGGCACGAGTTACGGAACGGCCCGTCATTCCGACTCCTCTCCCTCTACGCGCACAGCCATGACCTGCTGGAAAGATGGCATACCCTGTGCTTGTCGCGGCAGGTAACAACCTGAACGAAGTTGATCTTGTACAGAGTACAGGCCCGATCCTTCATGCTTCCCGAGCTGTTTACGTTCTCCCAGTCCCGCTCCATGCATTGCACACTTCCGAACCGCCCTATGGCTGGAAATCCACGCAACGTTTCGCATTCAACAAAATACACGATTAATCGAAGTTGCAGGCTGGCTGCATGAAAATACTAACTAGGCAAAAATAATGTACCCAACCCGCTCGTCAATCCAAATCACCACCGGGATGCCGTCGCAGCCGCCTTGCATTTATGTTTGTTCAGCGTGGATTCACTCGAGAAGAATCCGAGGCAAATCGGGCATCCCCACTCGCAAAGCCGCCCGTGCTGGGTCACCTCGTGTCGCAGCCTATCGTGCTTGCGCGAGAAACGCATGGCGCAGCCCAGCGAGCACGGGAAGTACTTCTTCTCTTTGCGTTCGTGCGCCTTGACGTGTTTGGCCAATGTGTATTGGCTCGTGAAGGCTCGGTCACAATGGGGCTCGGGACACCGCAGACTCGTGGGGCGTTTTCGTCGTAGCGGCATCGATGCTGGAGATCTCGGGGAGGAAGAGGAAGATGAAGAGGACGGAGATGATGGTGAGGCTTCCGACGATAACGGCGTCGTGGCGCGACTCGCATTGTCGAACAGCGCTAGAGGCGACTTCAACCTGACAATCGCTTCCATTCGGCGCGTAAACGTACCGCGTACCATGCCCATATCGGCTACATCTTCGCCAAGCGACAGACATCCCTGCTCGGATTCTAGCGGAAGTAACATCGGTTGAATGACGCGACATGGTGCGAGAGGAAGCTTACCAAGCACATGTTGGGTATTCGACGTTTCCGGTGAGCAGACGCCAAAATTGAATGCTGAGACGACTTTAGTTATCGAAAAATTCGGAGGCCTCGCAAGCAAGGACTCACAATCGAAGAGGTCTTGGTCGGTGAAAGTGGGCCTCAGGCAGTGCGAGTCATTTGCGCCGTAGGAAAGGGTAGCCTCGTCGACCAAGGGTGCGAAGGGGTAGGAGAACATCTCGTCGAGCGACATCGCAGGCAGAGAAGCGGGGAGATTCGTTGGGCTGGCGACGTCTTCGTAGTCGCGAGAGTTTGTGCTGCATCCCCGGGAATCCATTCCTACACCCGACACCGACAACAACAGTGTTACTCCGTGGGCGTCTTTGACGGTCTGCATTCGCAGCTGGATGCCTGTACTCCCCAGCACCGGGTCCAAATCCGCGTCGTCCGCATTCGCCATGTTGAGTGCGAACGTCCCCTCCGGCAACGCGACTCGGAGCGACACCTGCATGCTCGACAGCATCTCGAGAGGTACGGTGAAGGACATCGATTGGCGAGTGGGGGAATTGGGGTAACGAAGCAGACGAAGGTTGACGGTTCCTGTTTCGGCCGGCCTTTTCAAGAGCCCATTTGCATGCACGGTTAACAGTGGAGCTATTCCAAACCCGGTGTACGCTGGCGCTGGCGCGAACCCCCTCACAGCAACCACGGCATTCCGGGACAGGGAGCTGATGCGGTGCCGTTTGCAAACTAACTCCAAGCGGAAGGATCCCGTTATGGACCCGGCGACCGCCGGTGATAGGGGGGGAGTAGCTGATTGGCTCTAACGCCTATTTGCCGTGCTAACTTGCGACAGATCGCCGGCGACCGGCGACCGCTGGAATGATACCCAGCATGACAGTGGAGCATTATTAATCTTAATCTTAGTAGCGCCTCCAGCGCCTATCCCTGCGCCCACACGTACAAATCGTCAAATCGCCACTGTCGTCTGCCAACGTTACATTAATATTTCAATTTTTCCGCGCCTCTTGTTCGACATTTAATCGATCCCACCGGCAACGACACATCGCTGGCAACACGCCGCGCTATGCGAACAGGTCTTTGCTCGTGGCAGCGGCGTCTCCACATTGAGCTTCCCCCGGGACCCCTATTTCACCGGAAAATCTTTGGACCAAACGCGTTGGAGCCCGATGGCAGAAAGAACGGCTCGGATCGGCGGCAAATGCAGTCTAGTGAGTCATTAGCTCGCAGACTAACTTTTGCTCACGCGCCTGTTTTGACGGGGTCGAGAGCGTGGTGGCAGCATCCACTGCTAGTGGTTGGCCCGATCAATTTAGACTGTCGAGTCTGTCTGTGTCTGTGTCTTTAGGGCTGAAGCTGCGCATGGTGCATACAGCTCTATGCTTATGCCATCCTCGACCTCACATCAGCGGTATGGTCCTTGGCTCACGCGGGTACATCTAATTGGCGCGCCACGTCGGCTTATCCAGAAATAACTTTTGGACGCGCCTCGACCTTGCTGACGTTCCAATGTACAACGTACAACACGTACAACTCCGTGTTCAGATTTTCGCCTAGCCAGAGAAGGTCTGGGTGGTGTTCAACACATTCGAGCGACAGACGGAGCGACAGACAAACCGGTTCCATCTAAATTCCGCGAAATAAAGGTGTTTATACCGAACAACGCAAAAAATATTAACTGTGCCGGCAATTGTGGCACGATGAAACAGAAGTTTTTCATCGATGCGCCGCCGAAGAATGCGGTTGAAATATGTAATATTTAATACGGGTCCCGAGATAACGCCGCGAGAGTGGGGCACCCACATGGTCCCCAGAAGGAAGTTAGAAACCACCGATGCCGCGAGGTGGATGGATTTCTAACACGGATTTAGCGGAGTCATAGCACCTGTGGTTGTATGCAAAAGTGCCTGGAAGTTGGGAATGGAATGCATGTGCGGTGTGGCACGCTGTGAATCGAATACTGGGAGTGGAATGGATCCGGGATCGTCGTGAGTTCCGGAGACGACGGCGATATCGGTTCTTCGTTATCGGGCTCATCGTTCTGCCTGACGCGAACAGACACATACCGTCCTTTCATGAATGATGATCCAGGATGACCCAGCTAACTGCTAACTAACGCTTGATTGGCGCCGTGAATCTTAACATTTTCGCGACTTGATGAACTTCGGAGTTGATCCGGTCTGATTGTCACCGACATCCGACCATCACCGACGACGCGCGGCTTCAAATTTGACCTCCACGACAACATCCTCAGTTTCTGAACGAATCCATAAACACTAAAGTACACGATACACGAGTCTCAATACCTACACCTCCACCCCCAACTCTCGCCTCTTTGACAACAGAACGGTCTTTCTTGTCCGCTGGGTCTCGATTCCCTTCTTCCCAAAGTACCTCTCGCTCTGTTTTCGACGTCAGTCTATTACCCAAGCTCCAGAATCACGCTTACCTCAAAACTCCATGCGTCGTTCGCCCGAACCCAGTTCCCCAGCCCATCGACGTACGTGCGTAGTTCGCGATCCAGTGCCCGCGGCCCTCCAAATGTCGGTAGCTCCTGGAACGCTTGAAGGAAATCATCGACTATCTGGTCGTGAAGGTGCCCGATCCAATCCATCGCCTGCTGCACGTCGAGATCGTATTGGTGCATCACGATGGTGACAAGGTTGTGTCCGTCGTCCCCGCGTGCTTGCCTGCGCAACAGTCAGTCAGATGCTCATCCAGACAGAGAGGGACATAGGAAACTCACTCGACGTTGTATGAGCACAAGTCATTCCCGATGATCAGGGCGTCGATGCAGAGGTAGGTGAGCTTCACCACGATGGGATGCGTGATAATCTCATGCGGGATATTCAGGTGTATCTCGTTCACTGCAAACGAGGGCTTCGCTCCAATCGTGTCTCGCCGCACTTCAAAGTAACTCTCCACGTCGCGGATACGGCTCGCGTTTCTGTCGTCTGCCTGCTGCACGACGGCGTCCATGTATTGCTCGAAGGTGTCGACGAAACGGCGTTGCGCGGTAGGTGTTGCTCCTTTTATAGCATTTGCCCAGAATCTCATGCAAGTTAGTCGCTGGAAGCAACCGCCAAGGCACACTACTCACGATCGCGCAACCTCCGCACCAATCCATTCCCCATCCGGGCGTGGCCGATGCGGATTCCGAATCGCATCCATGACAAGGTCGGCTTGGTGTCGCGCGACGGCTGTCTCCGCAACATCCGTGTGCTCGTCGATGACGAAGAACAGGTTCATGAGGTCGCAGCCGATTCGACATCCATCTTGAAAGAGTGAGCTCGTTTGCCTGAATGGTGCTGTACAACGCACCTCTGTTCAAGAGAGGGAAAGCAAGCGAGGCGAGGAGATCTCGTTCATGGTGAGCCAACCAGTATCTAAAAGACGACAAAACATACTGAAGTCACATCGGTTGAAGCTCTGTTGCGCCTTGGGGCCAAACGCTTTGAATGCTTCGCACCATGCCGCAGATTCCTCCTTGCACACAGCGTACCATGGGTTGATAGCGCGAGGCCATGGCCACGATCGCAGCGTATCGGGGATAATCAGGATGTCGCCGGGGGTCATTTGGGCAAGTGAGTAGGATGCGCGTTGAGATAATTGAGATACGGAAGTTTCTCTGACACTTTCTGCCATTCGACTATTTATGCACTCTCTGCTCAGCGCCTAGTCCCGAGGTCCATTCCTCTATGCGCAAGAGACTCCGCAATCGACCAGCTGCGCCACAACCTATGGCGGTACTAGAGCGGGCGGCGTGTTCATCGCCCCGACTGATTTAGCGGCCGCAGGCATGATCATGCGACACATCGGAGGACCGTGAACCCCAAGACTCTCTAGACAGCAACAACCTAGATTGTGGTCTATCATTTGCTTGCTGGAACCATCGCCTCTCGTGGCACTGTCTGTACACTAGTACCAGCCGCATGAATTCTGAATTCTTGCCACTGGGCGCGGCACATCCCGGTCTCGTTTCCCAGGCGCCGCCGAAGATTGAATCGTGGCGCGCGCATGCATTTCCGCGTTAGCCTGGCAGAGAGTGCGCTAATCCTTGTTGCGTTGGCAGGATCTGCCCTGGCCAGCTGGACATCGTCGCTTAATTCTACATCACCAAGACGACGTAATCTCCATTTTTCCGGGACTCGACTGCCTATCGATTCCAAGCGGCCCGAAAGGCGCTAAGCGAGGAACACGATTCAGATGCTAGCCTGTCGATCCTCCCGTTTTTGAATGCCACTTGAGCCACAAGTGCCTGGCTTACCATCTCAAACTTCCGCAACACCCGATAAGGAGCAGATGACCATGGCGACCCAGACCGCGGCGCCCACAATTGAATACGATAGCATCCCGGCCTCCTACGGGTCGGTCTCCTCTTTAGCTTTAGCGCCTTCTAGCGCGGACTCACTGACACAGTCAGCCGATTCTATGGAAAAAAACATATTGAATTCGGAACGCCTACCCGTCCACAGCCGAAGAAGCCCAGGTGGAACATTTCCTTTCCAAGCTGAGATAGATTGCGCGCCAGCCGAGATTGCATGGCATCCCACATGATGTCACTTTTGACTTGGGTTTTGTGGGCTCGAGGAAGACTAGACCTTTACGTTCTGCAGGGTCCCAATATCATAAGATCCGAACTTAGGCTGAAGTGCGCTGCCTCGCGCCTTTATAGGTGGATGGATGTGCGCCTCACAAGGCTTTCGGAATGGGGCGTTGGCGGCGCTCCAGGGAATTTCTACGCCAGTTAGGCGTAGGCGCGTCCAATTGAATGGAATGTCCACCGTAACCTGATTAGGACACGATGAGCATCTGATGTGCGTCTACTTATCGCGTTTCGGTGTCCGTAGTAATTTGATGGACAAACTTCATGATCTTTCGTGACGACAGGTAATAATGACGCATATTATCTACGCGAAAACATAGCAGATATTCAGGAACACAGCGAGGTTGATGAGGTCAATAGCCAAGTCGCCGAGTCTCAATGAAACTATCAGACGTAGCCACCACGAGCATGATTAGCGGGCCCACATAGGCAACTGTCTGGCCTGAGTACAATCCGGGTCGAAATGTGCTAATTAACGGATGTGCCAGTGATGCGTCCAAACTCTCTCCGATAACCTTATTTACAGGTTTCGAGTGCGGACGCAGAAGCAAGAAACCTGTGTTCGGAGACTGGCGCAGGTCCTGTTCGTATTAAAGTATACCCCGCATATTACCCCACAACCGAAGTTGATCGGATCACTGGTCGGGAGCGACCGGGCCGCGTTGTGTATCGACGTTCCCATCAATTGATCAATGAACTTGAACCTGAACTAGACGCGGGTATTTTGTGAGTCTGAGCCTGGAAACAAGTGCTCAGAAGCTTACCCGACGTCGGTCGTGCGTATTTATGTACGACTACAGAGGAGCACGCCGGCGTGTATAGGAATTGAATCCCGAAAACTGGTTCCATTACAGCTGGTCGGCGATTTCGGACTTGCGCTTGTAATAGTTTTAACTATCTTTCATTTCTTCATTGACGTGCTGAATGGTGCAGCCGCAGCTTCCGATAGGCTCTATTCTGGTCTTCACACGATCTTAAATAACTCGCAATGCCACATGCTGCAGCGCGTGTGCCTCGAGGATACCCCATTTCTCCGTGATATGGGATCCTCTGTCTCCGCTCCCATCTCAGACGATGTGTGTCCTGCATTCTGGCTGTACTGGCATGCCCTTGGCTGACATGAATATCAGAGCGAAATGCCCCAGGGAGCTCCCGACAGCCACTTCCCGTCGACGTGGCTGGAGCCCTCCACGGACCAGGTCATTGCCAAATCCGAGTGGAATCGCATTCCACCCGGGAATACGATGTATGAGGCAGACTACGAGATAGACTGGAACGCGTGGCTCGGCCTTCCGTACCTCATCCCTGGCCCCAACCACCCGAAGCGTCCCCTTTTCCACGTTTTCCTCAAGGAGTACTATGGCTTCGACGAGTGCATCATACCCGTCGCATACTTCCGTGGAGACGAAATGCCTTTGATTTTCACCGTGGCAGGCCCCGTCGATCAGAATGGGGCGAAGCCCTTCTACTGTGTGATGTATCTGGAGGATTTCGAACATCCCTTGCCCACGGGCGTCACACCCTTCTTTTTATGGGACTTCTATTCCAGCGTCTCCCAGTGCTTCAAGGAGTATACCCCAGGAGTACATATAGCACCGCACGCCAACGGAATGAAGCGGCTGTCGAATGCCCATCGACGACTGGGCATCCCGCTCCTCCCACACCCAACATTGCCCTCGACGTACATGCTGACCAGATTACCTGACGACGTGGGTCACTCATGCTCTCTGCCTCAGCTTCTAGTCTGACAGTACCTTTTGCAGCCAATTGAAGTTCCCCGCACTGGATTCCCGCCATGTTGGCTCGAAGCTTCCCCGGACGTCTACATTCCCAAGTACCAGTGGAACCGCCTTCCCGGCGGTAACAATCCACACGAGTGGGCATACTGCGTGGACTGGGAGTCCTGGACCGGCAACACTTACCTCCTGCCAAGCACCAGGCAGCCGACGCGCTCCCTGATCCACATGTTCCTCAAGGAGTACTTCGACATCAACGAGTGCATTATTCCCATCGCATTTTTCCTCGACGACCCGCACAAGATAAAGCTCGTCTTCACCGTCGCAGGTCCCGTCCGTGACGAAGGTTTGAAGGCCTTCTACTGTGTCGTTTATCCGGACTACTTAACCTATGGGGAGGGCTTGGACGACGACCCCGGGCCATGGCTGTGGTCGCTTGGCACATTCTCCAACGTGCCCGACTGTTTTAAAGGCCACGACTCTAGCGTCATTGCACAGCGCACCGACGGATGTGAGAGACTTGAGAAGGCTCATCAAGAGTATAACATTTTCTCCCCTTTCCGGTCCCCGCTTCAAGGAATTCGAGTTGGTGTTTGAGGAAAATGAATGTCGTAGTGACGTAGTAGTGCCCGAAAATATCCATGTTTGACCCATTTAACGATTGTTTGGCGGGCAATTTCAGCCAAGCGATGTTGGGACTATGTCCCGCCAGGTGGCACCCAACAAATAGTCCCCTCAGGAAGTCTTATTCAGGGACCGGAGAAGTTGAGCGTATCCCATCTGTCGCCAGCTCTAGTCCTGAGTTTCATAGCATCATTCAAATCTTGGTAGAGTAGAACTTTTGAGGAGACCAGCGAGAGCCTGAGGGTGATAAGTCGACCAAGAACGAGTCTTGCCCAGGGTCGGAGTCATTGCCGGGCAAGACTCGTTGGTCTGCGAAGACATTCCCATAGCTCTGGACGGCCATGGAGCCGGTAAGAAACCAGATTGTGAGGCACAGTGCTGACCGGCGACAGCTTCGAGAAATGGTGCATCATAGTGGGAAGCAAAAGTCGAGAAATAGGTGAGAAGCAAACAGAGAAATGCACGTGCCATCACCGTCACGGTGATGGTGTCACTTGCTTTTCGCCGTCTGCCTGGTCAGTCAACGAGGATAAGCCTCCGGCCCGCCGCACTCATCGTCAACGGTTTACCAACGACACTTGAACATATCAAGCAGAATAAAGAGCAGAAATCGAAATCGAATGGTGTACGGCGGTGCAAAAGCAAAGTCCTCCACTGGCAGCCCAAGAGCCTTCCGCCTAGGCACTCAAGTTCTTCTCATCCTCGCAGTCTTCTCCCGCATCCCTGCGGCTCTTGTGATGCAGCTCCTCCCGCCAGCTGTCCACCATCTCGTTCGTCAACTTGTCCTTGCCCAGGATTGAAGTTGCCCTGCGCTGTTGGAAGACTCGGATGTCCCGGCAAGTTCTGTCCTGTTTCCTCGGCGAATGAGAATCACTGACATCCCCTTTTAGTGGTCAGCGGAATCGAATCTCTCTGTCACGATGATCTCGACTTCGAGGGGTAGGAGAATGGAGGATTTGCGCTCAGCTCGCGGGCATCCCCTGAGGCCCTGTTTCTCCGACCAGACAGGGTTGAACATCCGCGGCTATTAAACCGCTGTCATCCCTCGAGCCTCCTCTCAAACATTCTTCATTCTCTTCCCCCTTCCCCCTTCGTCACACCCGCTCCTACACCACAAACAGTCACCATGTCCCGCTTTACACCGTCGTCGTCGTTCGCCAAAACAAAACAGCTCTGCCGCGAACTCCTGCTGTGCATCGCGCTCTCCTTCATCATCCTCCTCGGCATCATCCACGGGCTGCTGCACGTCTTGCACCGGCACTACTCCGCCGCCTCTCCCTCTCCCTCCCCCCCCTCCCACTCTTCCGAAAACTCGACCTCAGCTGAAGCGCTGGCGCTAGCCCTCCGCATAGCCTCAATCGCAATGCTACATGCGTATCTAACGGTGGTGTTCAAGGTCACCGTGGCGTGCAGCGTGCTGGTCTTTGCCGCGCGGGAGCTGGGTGTGTTCGTTGGCGTCAAGATTGGTTGGTTGGCGGAGGACGAGGAAGAGGATGCGGAGGACGGGAGGGACTCTGAGCAGGAGGATATCTGGGACATGGAGGCGGCCGAGGTGTGTTTGAAGCGGGAGGGTGTTTGGTATCGGGATGAGAAGACGAAGACGAAGAGGAAGATTTGGACTTGGTGCGTCGTCTTTTGGCGTTGCTTCTGGTCGCTGACCTGAGGCTTTTTTCTTTCAGTTACCCTCTCGAAAAACCCCTGTTTCACCACGCCGTCGCCGCCGTGGCCGTTTAACTCCAAAATCGCAGTAAACACCCTCATTTTACAACTTGTCCACAGTCCATGTAATAGCTCATCGTTATCCTTGTACCATCGTTCTGATACTCGAACTGTAATTGGTCGTTCCGCCATAAGGCTGGTCTTTGTTTTGGCGAATAATTTGTGCCACTGTCAGAGCTCAGAAATTCAAGCTCCGATGATATGATCATGATCATGATTTGGCATGTCACATCATGCGTTACGCTTGTGCTCCTCACTCACCGCCACGGTCCTCTACACGGAAGAAATGGGTTAAATTGAAGCGATCCACATGCCCTCAAGATTCTTGTATAGTCGCCACCATGCTCGCCATGATGGCGTCTCGAGCGACGCTGCTACTGGCAGCTTCTCTTCAAGTCATGCGACTCGAGCGGTGAGTTAACAGGGTACTCTCCGAGTCATTCTCACTCTCACCGCCCACATCCCTCATCCACCTCTCCGCACCCCAACTGTACCTAGCCGTCGCCCAGTGGCCAAAATCAAAGTATCGACGTGGCTGCCATCGCACCTGGCAGCGAGCGGCCATCGCCATCGCCACCCACTGGCAACTCTCGACACAAACGCACATTTAGCTGTCTACTTGATATTCCATCAACCAATCCGCGCGCTGGAAACTTGGACATTCGACGGTGGACGGACGGGTTCATCACGTCGTTGTCGTACGACGTACCACCGACTCATCTGCCAGCCAAGCCTAAGAGAGACCTGGACTTGGACGTGAAAGGCATATAAGATCCAAGTGATCTTCGGAGAGAAGGTTCTCTTTCTGTCTTTCCTTCACTCTTCGCGCCTTCACGCTTTACAGGTCTAGCTACCTGCGGGTTTTTACTCTACCGTCGTTCATTCCTCTGTAATCTCCTTTGATTCTTCCGACCAACCAACTCCACTTTCGCAATGCTGGGCTTTGCTTCACGCGCTTCCCTCGTCCTCCTCGCTGTCTCCGTCGTGCCGTCGGGTGAGTGCTAGTCCGAGTCCTTGTGATGCGACTGATCGAATGAAACAGTCCTCGGCCGCCCCATGCGCGCGCGCACCCTCGTCCGCCGCGATTGCAGCGCCCAATGTGGTCCCATGCAACAGGCCATCGCCGTACGCCGCCCGAATCTTCCCTCCATCCATCCAATACTTACGACGCATCCCTAGTCATCCGCAAGCGCCGGCCTCGCGGTGCTCTGCACCCAGAACGTCGTCGGGCGGTACCAGACCTGCCTGGATTGCGAAGTCGCCACGAGCGTTACAGACCAGCTCGACGCGCAGGCTGTTATGAACTGTACGTGCCCAGTTCAAGTTCCTTGTTTCCCTTCTTAACACACCGACAGCCCTCGTCCAAGGCTGCAAACAAATCAACAAAGTCATTACTGGCGCTACTATTAGCGCATCTACCTCGACCGGGGGAGGCAGCGGTAATACGAATCAGAATACCACCCCAGCCGCGCCGCCGCCGCCTCCCCCGCCCGCGACGACGACCGCCCAGCAACAGCAACAGCAACAAGCCCCACCACCTCCGCCCCCGGCTACCACAACTCAGGCGCAGGTGCAAGTGACGCAGCAACAACAGGCGACGACTCCCGCGAACACACCGATTACGCCTGCTACGACCCCAGCGGCAGCTGCTGCACCCTCGATCGCGAGCACCCCATTGGCAGTGGTGAGCAGCAACACCGTCGTTGCTGGTGCACCGGTGCAACAGACTCAGTCCTTTGGCGGAGCCAGTCCCGCAACTCCCAGCACCGATGCGACTTCCAATTCGAATGCGAGTAGCAGTGATTCAAGTTCGGCTGCGGGCGGTGTTGTAAGCGGTGCAACGACTAGTGGCGCGTCTGGAAGATTTGGAGCGGGTGGTGTTGTGAAGGCCGTTGTTGCGGCGATTTTCGTATCGGTTTTGTTGTAAGGATTAATGTGTGTATGTAGGTTTGGGATGTTGCACCATTGCGACTCCCGTCAAACCGCGCAATTCACTTGACGGGCTTCGAATCCATTTTAGCTGTCTCCCACGTCATCCTGTGCAACAGCTTTTGCGCTATTTAAAACCACTCTCTGACACTGCTCGCTCTCCTTCGCTCCTCTCCCATGTCCCGTTTGGTCAACTGGACTCTCAAGCATATCCATCGGCCGTGTGGGGAACCTCGGGACCGTGGCGAGTCTCACCACGACGACCACACCACCGGCATCTCCAGCCTATCCAACGAGCTTGTTCTAGCCATCTTTGCGCTCATGGACGATACGACCTTGCACTGCATAGCCGTCGCATCGAGGCGCTGCTACGAGCTCGCGACAGATACTCTGCTGTTTCGGCACGGAATCACTCTATCTGCGAGCAGCATCTCCTGCCAGAATTCCGAAGCACTGAGTGCGCTCCGTCTCAGCACAGCGCTCCAGCCAGGACGCGTTCCGATGAACCGCTTTGAATACACCGAGACTACCCACCCAACAACAACCCACAAGGACATCCGTCGGATCACGGCTCTGCTCAAATCGCTCAACGGCGGCCACGACCCATGGATACACTCCCTCAGCCTGAACTTCGGAGGAGACATCATCACCCGTCCAGTCGGGTGGACCATGGCGGGCCTGGCACCCAAGCTTCTCCGCGCTGTGTGCGGTAACTCGGAAGAGTCCCGCAACGCGGTGTTCTTTGTCGGGGATGGCGTATTCACCTGCAAGGCAAAAACGTTCCTGCTTCTGTGGAGCCCACACATGCGCGAACGACATACCCAGATTCATCTGCACGATGGGACTTCCCAGGTCGTTCCAACAATTCGGAGAATTACGACGCTGCACGCGACGTATCCGGTCATCTCGGGCGAGCCCTGGGCACGCGTAGTGGTGGACGACGCGCTAATTACAACTCTTGTGCTCGGTATCAAGCTCCAGAGTGCGGAATGGGCCGCCATCCTTGCGGACGTGACACTTTCCAACCTCAAGAGTGTCGAGATTCGCAAAAAGACCGGTGGCATTCAACCCTCCTTCATTAACGAGTTCCTCAATCGGCACTCTCTCAAGAGGCTTATCTTTATGTCTCCGAACTCCAGCAGTAGCCACGGGGAAGATTCGCGGTTGAGCCAACCCAAACTGGAGGAGTTGAAGGCGTTGGCGCACTATGTTGACTACGTGTTTTCCTCCCCGGAAACAACATTGGATGCTCTCACTCACGTTGAGCTTCATCCAGACGACCATCTCCGCCTTGCGCTCACAAAACTCAGCACTCACGCGCCGTTGACGAATCTCACGCTATTCTCCTTCGACCCCGAGCACCTGCCGGGTGTCGCATGGCCCGTCTTCCCGACCCTCACAACACTCACATTTCACTTACTCGCGCTTGCACCTATACCCACCACCGCGCATCGCGTCTCCGCGCTCCTGGCACACTCCTTCCCCGGCCTTCTCAGACTGGAAATCTCCTTCGACCCGAGGATCACTGCTCCGACGAACATCCTCGATGCAGATGCTATCGCCAGTGGAAGCAAATGGCGTGTAGCTGGGCCATCGGAGGTGTTGAACGCACATGAGTTTGCGACTGCGCTTATGAGGTTGAGGGAGGATGGAGACTCAAGGATTGTCGAGTATGTTGTTGAGGAAGAGATATTCCGGTTTTGAATGTGAGTAGCCAAGGCGTCCTGTAATTTGTGAAATAAGCGTTATGCTGTGTTTTGCGCGAGTAGTTGGAACACTCCGAGTCTGCGCTCTGACTTAAAGGACACATTATCTTGTGTGTATTATAACGTTTATGTTGCATGGATGCAAGGAGCGGTTTTCACTCGATAATATCGGTTGGAAATAAAAAGTGACAATTTGAAGCTGGTGGGTGCTCTTGCGTGTGATGCTGTCAACTGGAAGTGCGCATGAATTGTCTGGTGCACTGGCCAGTGCCCAAAGGTGCAGGCTAAACATTCCAAAAAAAAAAAAAAAAAAAAGAAGAAGTGTGTATGAATTATGACCAGGTTACAAACCTGTTGGCTTTATAAAACATTAGCGGAACTGGATGAGTCCATCTGCGCTGAAAAGACTGAGGCAACACGCCAGCGGTTTTCGAACAGTCCGGGATTTTCTTGTTCTTCCGGTCCGGTTTGCAATCTTACCCGATGCTATCAAAAAACGTGACATTTTGCGTCATTTTCTGTTCCCGACCTCATCGCCTTCCTATACGACGGCGACCAACCAGTCCTCCGCATCCGCATCCCGCCGCGGCCTAGGTCCTTTCACATCGGCAGTTAGCAGGCTTCTGTAGCACCACCATGACTGGGCGCCACTGGCGTGAGACAAGATGCGCCAAATTTAACCAAGAAGCCTGCGCGCTGCTTATAAGGAGCAGCCTGCGTCTTCTTCTTGCCGCACGATGACGATGAGCAGTGACGACAAACGCAGCAGCGACCATATCGAGGACAGAGAGAAGCGCGAGCACCATCTTGTGGCAGTCACCGACGCAGAGGTCGATACCGGAGCAGCCCTAGTTGCTGGCGATCATGGCGAGCTCGACTCGGCTGAGGCTGCGAGGGTGTTGTGAGTCGGCGGTTCCTTTACTCCGGCTCATTCTCATTCTCATATTCATATTCAGGCGCAAGATCGACTTGCATATCCTCCCGCTCATGTGCCGTACATTTGTCTTTGAATCCTCTCCGCTGTTTGGCTGAACAATGACAGTACTTTACTGGATTCAATACATGGGTCCGTGTCCTTCCATGCCCTCTTCATTGCACCGACGATCTAGCAGACAAGACGACGCTAGGAAGCTCTGCAATTCTGGGCATCCAGAAGGCGACACATCTCACGACCAACCAGTGCGCTGCCTCTTCTTCCTACCTCGCTATGGTCTGACCGTACCCAGATACAACTGGCTCGGCACGATATTCTACCTCTCCTACCTCGTCTTCGAGTTCCCGCAGAACCTCGCATTACAGCGGTTCCCCGTCGCCAAGTGGATGAGGTGCAGTCCTCCCTCTATCCCGTCCTTCACGCTTGACCGACAACCGTCAGCATCAATATCTTCGTATGGGCTATCGCGCTCTGCTCGCATGCGGCATGCACAAGCTTTGGTGGACTCTTTGCCGTACGGCTCGTTCTGGGGATGTGTGAGGGGTCTATCACAGCTGGGTACGTACCCCTCCCGCTCTCCCCTCCCGCGCAGTCATGCTTTGCCTCCCAGATTCATGCTCGTCTCCTCCATGTTCTACACGCGCACGGAACAGACCCTGCGAGTCGGGTACTGGTGTGCGTCCATCCATCCTTTTGCCAACCCGCAAGCTGATCCACTAAGTCCTTATGAACGGCACCGCACAAATCATCACCGGCTTCATCTCGTTTGGCTCGCTGCACACTCACACCACCCATTTTGAGCCATGGCAATGGTTGATGATAATTACTGGGACATTAACCTTCATAACGAGCTTGTTGTTCTGGTGCGTCGCCGGCTGGAATCGGATTCGTGCTTACTGACATTATAATAACGCCGGATAGGTTCCTCTTCCCCGACTCACCGACCTCCGCGTGGTTCCTCACTCCGCAAGAGCGCGCAGTCGCGGTGCTGCGTATCAAGGTCAACCAGACAGGAGTGGAAAACAAGCATTTCAAGAAAGAACAGTTGGTCTTTCGCCCGTCGTTCGTCTCCCCCCCTTCTGACTACCATCTTGAAAGAATGATAGAAGCGCTCCTCGATCCCAAAACCTGGCTCTTCGCGCTCTTCTCCGCCCTCGATAACATCCCCAACTCGCTCACAAACCAGCGCCAAATCATCGTATCCTCCTTCGGCTTCTCCGTCCTCCAAACGACCCTTCTCGGATGCGTCGACGGCGTCATCGAGATCTTCACAATCTTCACAGGCGTGCACATCTCCGCGCGAACGGGCAGCCGCGCCTGGGTCGCCTTTGCATACTTTATACCGAACGTCCTCGGCACGATTTTGGTTAATACCTTGCCATGGAGCAACAAAGTTGGGCTGCTGTTTAGTGTTTGGGTGGCGGAGGTGGGGACGACGGGATTTGGTGTGTGCTTCGAGTTGTTTTTCCCTTCTAACTGGAACTGACGCCCTCGGCTGTAGTCCTCTCTCTGTCCTGGCTCTCCTCCGTAACAGCCGGACACACGAAGCGCGTTACGACCAACGCCATCATGCTCGGTGCTTATGTACGTCCGGTCCCTTCTCTTTCTCTAATCTTTGGTCCCCGAGTCCGAGTCTGCCGCTATTTTAACGGCTCCTCATATAGTGCATCGGCAACGCCGCGGGCCCGTTCATGTGGCAGCAGCAGTACAAGCCGCGGAACCACATACCCTGGACTATCATCGGGGTGTGTTATGCCTGTTGTATGCTTTTGGTGTTGGTTATCCGCCAGGTGCGCTTTCGTTCCTCTATATCTCCTTCACGCAGTCTCTCTCGACCCAGGGCTGATTTAGCTACAGCTCCTCGTCGCTGAGAACAAACGCCGCGACTTGGCGCAGCCCACGGAAGACGCAGACCCGTACGACGACGTGTACGTCGAGCGCATCGGGGCGGATGGTAAGATGCGAAGGGTCAAGGTGGACAAGGTGTGTTTCCATCCTCCCGAGTCCGATGAGGGTTGATCGAATGCGTGAAGGAATACCTCGACTTGACGGACCGGCAAAATCGGGATTTCCGGTATGTTTATTGAGCGATAGGATGGAGACGGGAAGTACGCAAAAATGCAATGTAATCTGTGTCTGTAAATTTCGAAGACCGAATTCTTGGTGGCCAGGACGCGATTGCTGTGCACTGATGCGCGGCTTGTTGATTCCAGACAGCGTGTGTAAACTTGCAAGCCGTTGTCTATGGCCCACGAAATTCTTCCAATCGAGCTCTGGGACAACGTGTTCTCCGCCCTCGACACATCCCAATCCTCTTTCCTCGTCCTCTCCACTGTCTGTCGCGTTTTCAATGAAGTCGCTATCGCCCGCTTTCTTCTGCGCGAGGGGGTCACTCGCGAGGCCCTAGCCACGAAGGATCTTGAAATAGAGCCCTGTAGTCTCCGGGCCATCGCTCTGTCTCTGTCTCTGTGCCCCCTCTGTCGTCTGGTGTGCACGCTACCCGTGGACGGCCGGTTGCTCGGGCACTTGCGGTGCCTGGAGCGAATAATCGCCAGATCTCCGCAGATCGAGGAGCTTTGTCTCGAATTCTCGCAAGATATACTTGCCGTCGGTGCGAAAAGAGCCACTGCCGCCTTGGACGTTGTCTACGGCCTTCTCCATCGAATAGCTCAGACCAACTCGAGCTCGGTGGCGGTTCTCAGCGGTGCTTTCATCTTTCGTTGCAACGCAGAAGATGTTCTGCAATGGAAGCTGCGCGATACGGACTTTGCGGGCTCATCTCTTGCGCGAGCGAGGAAACTATTCGGGCGCAGGCCGTCCGCCCAAACTCCGGGATTCGTGGTGCTACGCGACGCCAAGGGCCAAGCGATCAGGCTACCGGTTCTTCCGTACCTCTCCGGCATCTCCGTCCGCCGGATGGGCTTTGCCCCGCCTACCTCTCCCGCGTATCTCCCTGGAACACTCATCGAGTTCAACCCGGGACGCGGCAACTATCTTACGCTGGGGCCCAAGCGGCCCTCGCCTGGCGCGCACACGCTCAGTGGTACACCACTCAGCGCCGTTTTGACGCAGCTCTACATGCCTAGCCTCCGATTCCTTGAAATCGTGACGGACGGGATCCTCCTGGATACATTGGCGGCATTTTTGAGGAGGCACAAAGCCACACTCGTCCAAATTGCATATGCTCCACTGAGGGCATACACCACACCTCTCATTCGCGAGGCTATATCACTACCCAAACTGGTTTCCCTCCGCACGAACAACCCCATTCACCTGATCGCGCTGCTGGACGCATTCGGCGAGTCCCCGGCGCTGCGGTCTCTCACCTTCAAGTATGCTGCGAACACACCGAGTATCCTCGGACCCATACTCACCCGTATACAAGCCCACCCGCGGCAGCTGGCGCTTTATATCCAACTTGTCGATGGAGCCGTCGGTCCTAGCTTTGCGACGCCCACCTTCTCCGCACCAGTCGAAGCTGCCACCCGAGCACTGACAAACATCACCACCGTCGATATCGAGTGCCCCAGCCTCACTTCCCAACCCACACGCGCAATCATCCCCTGGCTTGCGCTCTTCCCAGCGCTCGAGCGGGTGACCTTCCGGAGCACGCAGGGAATCTTCCGCTGGGGCGCCAGGCGTCAAGACCCTCATCCGAATACGATGCGGTTCGTGGAAAGTACGATGAAGATGCTTCCGCAGGTGAAGGAGGTGTTGGTGAAGGAGATTCCTGTTGTGGTTGATGGCCTGGGTGAGGATTAAGATGGTTGGAGTATTATGAATCGAACAGTGTGCCGCCAGAAGTCCAGCTCCCAATATTCCAGTCAGCGCGCGACGACCGCATGACACACCAGCAGCAGCTAGCTGCACAGCAGAGTCGGGACTCGGATTATCGTGAAGAGGAGGACCAGACGAAGAACGGAGCTGATGTTGGACCCGCGAATCTGGCGACGTCCACCTTGCGGCGGCGGCCTAGAGATGGGCAAGTCCGGTTCAGTTCGGTTTTTCACCCTTTTTGCCCGAACCTCGAACCCTAGGTTCGGTTCAAAATCCAGATTCTCCGAACCTGAACCGCAAGGTTCAGTTTGGTTCGGTCGGTTCAGGCGGTTCGGACCCAGTTTTTTTTTTTTCGGTTCGAACCTGAATTCTGGACCCCAGAACCCAAGGTTCGGTTCAAAACCCGCTACAACCCGAACCTGAACCCTGAACCTGGGTTCAGTTCGGTCAGGTTCGGGTTCGAACCGATTATTCGGACCGAACCTGCCCATCTCTACCTTGGCCGTCCCTGGCACTAACTCCCGCAAATCGACATCGGATCCGGACTTTTTGGATGTCAGCGCTAGCGTTAGTGATTCCGGGAGCCACCGATCCCAACACCAAGCCGCAGTCGCAGTCCACATCCTCCACATCCAGATTCTAGCTCTCAAGGCAGAGTCCACGATCCAACGCCAACCCAATCCAAAACCAACTTACAAGCCAACCGCCGCCCGACATTCAAAATGACGCCATACGGGCTGGACGGGGATCTGCGACGGTCTACGTTTGTGCCCTTTGTCAGCGGGGATAATTGATTGGGGTAAAACGTCGCTGTAGATTGAGATACAGGTGAGGTCTTTTATACCTCTACAGAAGTACATACTGAGTCATAACAAGTCCTACAGACTCTTCTACAATATTCCACAATGTTCTCCTTGATGTGAGTTCATCGCCGTCGCTACCGAGCATAGCCTCGGTCTACTCAGCTTGTCACTCCAACACCCTTTGCGTTCGAAGATCCGCCGGCTTCGCGACGGGCGCAGGTGCAGGTGAGTGTTCATGGCATTCATGCCAACCGAGGAGTTCTTGCTTGCATCTGAGAGCTGCGTAGCGCAAGATCCGGAACACGATGAATAGGCTGAGTGGGCTGATGGCGGTCTGTGCTGGAAGCAGTGGAGACTCTGAGTGGAAAGACGATGAAGGTGCGGGTGTGGGCTCGGGCTCGGAGCCAAGACGGAAAGGGAACGAGGAGAGAAGGTGAATTGAGTGTTGGAATGAGAAACTTGAATAAATAGATCACATCACGATCAGGACGTGCTGTACGTGTCAGCCGGCTTCCTTCCTTCCTTCGTCTTCTCTCCCTCATCGTCCACTCCCCTGTACATGCCTCTGGTAGCGGCAGCTCTCACCTTTGGATCATTCGGCGACATCTTGGAGGTCGCCAAAATCGCGAAGCGTATCATAGATGTGCTGCGCAGCAAGGGAGGGGGATCGCACGAGCGTCAGAAGCTCATCTCGACGCTGAAGATCATATGCGACGACATGGCTGGCCTCACGGTGCTCCCTGAAACCCATTTCACAACCAGACTGTGGGAAGAGGTCGCTTTGTGCCGCTCACTCCTGGACCAGTTCTACGCCGAAATCAAGTCATATGTGGGCGTTCTTGGCTGGATACGAATGGTTGCATCAGAAGAAAGGGAGTTGGCGTCCTGGAGGGCTCAGATATCGGAGCGTCGTGCTGCACTACTCCACCTGTTGGGTCCCATAATTAGGTCCGTCTCCGATATTTCTTTCTCATCTGGAATAACAGAGGCGTGCCGTTCTACAGTGTACAGGTGCATGACGTCGGAGAGCGAGTAGGGCGAGTCGGATCCCAAGTACAATATCTTGGCTACAAGGTTGATAATGTCGAACAAAATGTCCGCAATGAAGTTGGGACCTTGGGCGTGTTCGTATTGTCTTTCTCTTCCTGGAGCGCTGACAAACTCATCATACAGACGCATCACAAACATTCTGTCCGCCGAAGTCTCGCGTATGGGATCCGAGATACGCCAAGTAGGCGCCGACGTCCACACCGTCCGACACGCAATCCTCAAAATGTTGCCCCATGACATTTCGGATCCCGTCTTCTTCGTTAGGGATCCGTTGGGAAGACCGATAACCATTCAACTGTCCTTCTGTGACGGTTTTCAGGTGTGTTCTGCCTACCTTTGTAGACCTGGCCTCATGTCGTGGCAGGATCTTGATCGGCTTCTGCGAGCTTATCTATTCAAGCACCCTGATGCGGGAAGGGAATATGTTGAGCGTGGGGATTACAGCATTGTGGCCCCCGACGGTGTCATCATCCCGCGTTTGAGGCTGCGGGGGGAATTGAAAGCGGGGATCGTGTTTGATATGAGTATCATACAGCGAAGGTTTGGACCAGGCACCCAGATGTGCCCTCATTGCAGCCATACCAACGAAGATGGTATTGAAGGTACTTGGATCAATTGGTAAGCACCTGCCCACTGCTTTTGTTGTGTTTTGTTGTTGAGCGAACTGATGTGTACGCTTTACACACCAGTTCAAACCCCACATGTGGGTTGAGATATCAATTATCCAAGTCCAAATCCAAAGACATTGAAGACATTTTTTCTCCGCAAACATTGTGCGTAATATTGATTAAACACTGATATGGTTGCTACATGAGGGATAGTCAGCAAGGCCTTGCACAATCTCCTCGGGAACAAGACTGGGAACAATTGTTTCGTCTTGTGCAGGTTTTCAATGTTAGTGTTGATGTCTTTAATGTTTTCCTCAACTTGACCCGTCTGCATTCTCCCAACAGTTGGTGAGTTTTGGACCTGTTCGATCTGTGCACCGTCTGACCCCTCTTCTGTGTTCTCCCAACAGCCGGCGGGTTTTGGTATTGTTTGATCTGTGCACTGTCCTGACATGTCCTTGTTGTTCTCCCAACAGACGGTGAGTTTTGGACTTGTTTGATCGGTGCACTGTCTGACCAGTCTGCATTCTCCCAACAGTTGGTGAGTTTTGGTCTTGTTTGATCTGTGCACTGTCTGACTTGTCTGCATTCTCCCAACAGGCGGTGAGTTTTGCTCTTGTTGGATGTGTGTACTGTCTGACCCTGCATTCTCCCAACAGGTCGTGAGTTTTGGGCTTGTTTGATCTGTGCACTCTCTGACCCATCTGTGTTCTCCCAACAGCCGGTGAGTTTTAGTCTTGTTTGATCTATGCACTGTCTAACCTGTCTGCATTCTCCCAACAGTCAGTGAGTTTTGGTCTTGTTTGATCTGTGCACTGTCTGACCCTTCTGTGTTCTGTCAACAGTGGGTGAGTTTTGGTCTTGTTTGATCTGTGCACTGTCTGACCCGTGTGTTCTCCCAACAGCGGGTGAGTTGTGCTCTTGTTTGATCTGTGCACTCTCTGACCAGTCTGTGTTTCCACAGGATGTGAGTTGGGGTCTTGTTTGATCTGTTCACTGTCTGACCTATCTGTGTTCTCCCACCAGTTCGTGAGTTTCAGTCTTGTTTGATCTGTGCACTCTCTGACCCATCTGCGTTCTCCCAACAGCCGGTGAGTTTTAGTCTTGTTTGATCTATGCACTGTCTAACCTGTCTGCATTCTCCCAACAGTCGGTGAGTTTTGGTCTTGTTTGATCTGTGCACTGTGTGACCCCTCTGTCCAATAGACTGTGTTCCCCCAACAGGATGTGAGTTTCAGGCTTGTTTGATTATGCACCATCTGACCCGTCTGCATTCTGCCAACAGCTTGTGAGTTTTCTTTCATCTGTGTACAGTCTGATGTATGGGCATTCTTCCCAGTCCGTGAGTTCTGGTGTCGTTTGATCTATGTGCAGTCTGATCTGCCATCCCAAGAAGGATACCGAAGACCAGGCCAATGAGATCCAAGCTACCCCGCAAATTTATGAGGTTTTCAATGATGAAGAAGACAAGGTAATGTCCACCAGATATCCTACTCTTTGTGTCTGCATGCTCACATCTTGGCTAGGCACCAGGAGATGTGGATGATGATTAAATGGAAAGACAGAGGCAAAATATGGCCTACATTCAGTGCGTGTCAATTCAGGGTGGTGTACTTTGATTCAAACTAAGTGCACTTCACGTGTAGCAATAATGCTTTGGTGTTCTGGACAATGGTGCTGTACATGTAGAAGATGAGGCTTGACTTTTTGTATAAAATCTGAAAATGGACATTAATGTTTCTGTGTCCTGAACGCAAGGAGAAAGGGAGAGAAAGTGCCAGGTTCTCACATTGGTCTGCTGCTTCACGCTGATCAGTCATCTTTGCGACAACCACTGTACGGATTTCTTGAATTTTCATTGCAGCTGCCTCCTCCACGGGGGAAAAAAACAAAACGGCGCACTAAGTATCGGGCTTCTCGGGTGAGACCCACAATCATTCTTGACTTCCAACTCTGAGCCTCATAGACATGTCGTAAAATAATTGTTCATGCAGCAACGTCCCTCAGCAACCCACACACTCATGCAGCTTCCTACCTACAGTATTTTACTCTCTTCTCTCCCCAGTGGTCGCTCCGAATCGATACGCAGGCGGGCCACCAGCCGCCTCATACACCGGCAGAAAGTCCTTCGAGCCTCCATGCACATGCACATTTGTCCCATCGAAACCAAGTCCACGTCCTCGCCTAACATCTGCATGTCGAGCAGTTTCCACCATCGCGATGCCGATGCCAAAGCCCCGAGGATCAGATTCAGGCTGATCGTCATGGTTTCGCGCGCGCAGGACGGCCGCGGCGGGGTAGAGGACGCTCGGATACGGATGTGAAAAGCCCAGGACGTAAGCGGCTTCCGACTCCCTCGCCCACGCACTGGCGTCGTCGAAGTCCGAGTGGTCGTTGGAGTGAGCGCCAGTGGTCCTGCGGGATCTCGGCTCGAAGAAAAGTCTAGGGTTGTTTTGGATGAGTTCAAACAGTATCTAAGAGATATTTGCGAAACACAGGAAAGAAGAAGAAGACGCACTTGCGCATGAAGAAGGTGCAGATGAGGATGATCACCTGGAAGAACAGAACAGAACAAAAAAAAACATTAGAAGGGAATTTGGCCGCGCGGCAAGGACGACCTACGATGCCGACGAACACCCATTCTATGATCTCCTAGGAGCACACAGTAGGAATTAACGTTAAAAATTTGGGGAGGGGATAACTGCCGGTGCGTACTTTCGCCAGATCCGATTTGGCGCTCGTCGGGGGCGAGCCTGAGGCGTCGTTATCCGTGTTGGGGAAGACGAGCGATGCGAGCACGGCCCGGGTGGTGGTGGTACTGGCCGAGTCGGAGTCGCGTTTGCCAGTGAGAAACTCGAGCGCGAGCATAATGATTCGTTTTTTGTAGGCTCCCCGGAGCCTGAGCGAATAGCGAAATTCGCTTGAGCTAACTGGAGAGGATGACTCGGAAGCAAGGCAAGGCAAGGCAAGGAATGGGGAGCAGGAGCAAGAGATGTCGGTTTGCCTCGTGGAATGGAGTGGGGAGGGGAGAGGTGACTCCTTCGCGGACGTAACACGCCTTGCCCTTGCTGCGAGGGCCGTTCAATGGCGCATAATACCCGCCTCCGCAATGGTTAATACGCGTACGCTTCTCATACGATACGATTATGGGGGGTGGAGATAGACGTAAGTTGAAGGAGTTCGTGGCACACCGAATCTGAGCAGATTTGGCCGTTCTTGAGGGCGTCCGGAATCCGGACGAGACGATTCGTGGCTTGGCGACGAGAATCGTTCCTAGCAGCTTTCGCATCGTCCCCAGATTTTTCTTTCTTTTGCCAGCGGGTGTGGTAATGATGGCGGGTTACTGGTGGGTTGCCGCTGGAGCCTGAGGGAAGTATCGGACGGAGAAGCTGCCTGCAGGCTGATGGACGGAAAGAAGAAAGATACATCCACTTTGAATGCGATCAGTTGTCACACGCGTTACCAAATCGGAATGCCTCCTTCCTCCGTCGTCGTCGACAAGGTGCCCAACGAGATCTGGCTCGCCATCTTCGGTCTCCTCAAAGACCTGCACCACATCGTGCTCGTCTCGCGCAAGTTCCACGCCCTCGGGACTGAGCCACTCGTGCGGCACATCACATGGAAGTCGGCGGCACTCGCGGAGCAGCATCTCCAGTTTTGGAGACGGAGCGGGCATAAGGTGCATCTGGTGAGGAGTGTTGCGGTGGTGTTGCCTGGGGCTGGTGGAGGGAGAGACCAAGTGGACGAGTCGATTGGTGCGTATTATCACTGTTATTTATTATTGCGAGAGACTGACGCGGATTATTGCAGCGACATACGACCGGATCTTCCGCCAAATCGGGCGGTTCACTCGTCTTCGCCACCTCAAACTATGCGGGGGAAAGGTCCCGGAGGTTCTGTACACGACGCTCGAAAAACTGCCGACACTGACGGATCTGACGCTCGAGGGGTGCTCTATCCCATCCCCGCCGGCCCAGCTGTCCGACTTTTTCCGTGTCCTGCAGTTGCCACCGGGAACGGGGACGACGACGACGACGACGCCCGTCATCCAAGTGAAGCGGCTAACGGTGCTGAAGCTGAAACGGGCCGCTACCGACTGGCACATGCTCACCGACAGCGTCAGCATCCCACTCGTCTACCGTCTCCCGCATCTCCGCTCGTTCGTCACAGACAGCCTCGGCATCCAGATCCCCACCGACGTCTCTGCGAAGCTCACCTCATTGACCCTCGTCCTCGCAGGCCCTGGGAGGGACATGCAAGACCGGCTCGACGCGCTCTTGCATCGGATGCCACAACTCACCCAACTGCACGTCTCCGTAGACGCTTCCAGCTACAACGCCTCGCTCTCTGGCCAGGCTAACCCCGCCAACATCCTCACACACGCCGTCGTTACCCTCCCACATCTCCTCGTCGTCTCGGCGCCTTGGCCCGCTGCGGTGTTCGCGATGCGTGGCGCCCTCGCGACAGTCCAGCATCTCCGCATCAACACCCCCGTGGCCAAGAACTCGGACATCCTGACCGTCCTAGAGCTCATCCGCAGCAGCGGGGTGCCCCTGCGCTCGATGGCCTTCCGCATCGCTGCCTGGGATGACGAGGTCCTGCTAGCCGCAGCAAGGTGTCTTCCGGCATCGTGCGAGGCGTTGGAGGTCGCGTACTACGACGGCGAGCCTGATGAGGTGACCTTTCTTCTTATCTTTCCAACCACAACTAACGACTAGCAGAACTTCCTCTTCAATCTCGGGATCCATCACCTCCCTTTACTCCCCTTCCTCCGCACCCTCCGTCTCGTACCTCTTCCGCCGGAAATGCTCGCCAGTAGCCCGCTGCGGTTCCGCCATGTACAGACACAACATATGCAGCCGCAGCCGCTGATGGTCGGGCACACGCACGGCCCGGTACTCGGACAGACCTTCATCCACTTGTACCTCGTCCCGCCTGGGCAAGGCACGGGCACGGGAACCGGCGCACAATGGCAGTGGCCCGTACCTGCAGGCACGCCTGCAGCTACAACGTGGCTTGGAGCTGGGCCTGGGACTGGGACTGCCGACGACTCCCTTGCCCTGTTTCCCGATCATGACAGCGACCTACCCCAATCTCCCTCTTCCTCCTCCGCTTCCTCGTCTTCCCAAAATCCAAATCCAAACAACACATTCCCTACAGAGGAAGAACTCGCCACCGCCGAACCACTGCGGGAGGCCGTGTGCGTCTGGGCGCGGTATAACCCGCATCTCGAGCGGGTGAGGCTTGGCAAGGGCAAGGGCGGCGCGGGTGCGTGGGTGCGGGTGCAGGTCCGTGCTAAGAGTATGGGCGGGGGCAGTAAGAGTGCCGGTGTGGGTGAGAAGGCGGTGTGGATGCCGGATGGGGAAGGGAAGGAGGCGCAGAGGGAGAGGTGGGAGGATATGATGACGGTGGGTGTGGGTGTGGGTGTGGAGGACGGCGGGGGTGTGGTAAGGGATGAGGGCAGGGAGGATGGGTATGGCGAGATTCAGCTTTGACGTGATATCTCGAGACTGGGAGGAGGAGGAGGAGGACAGTACGATCGAAAAATCATAGAACTATGTAGAGAATTATGCCAACTGGTTTACTGTATACTCAAGCATGTCCTGTCTACATTTGTACAAGTAGTGTATGTACCTCGTTTCTAACCTTCTGTATCATATGTATTCACGTCTTGTGTGTATTTGCTGAATCATTGTCCTGCGTCTCTTGGGTTCACGATATCCTATCCTTGTCCTGCTAGTTGGATCAGACAGTAAACACTGGCAGTTGTATTATTGTCAATGAAATTTGTTGTTGGGCGGGGGGGGGAGGAAGGCGGAATTATAATAATGGGATACAAGGTAGGCTGCGCTCCGCTCCGCCTTAGAATCTGAGTCAGAGTTTGCACTCATAATGCAGGGTATGATGAATAAATTGTACGAAGATTTACAAAAGTTAGCAAGCTACGCTGGAAATCGGTCCATTCGCCACTACTACGGGAGGTCTGGTTGTGCCTCTTTCGTCAGATTCTCCCGCTGCTTTCGTTCATTGCATCGGTTTGTCGCGTCCCGTCCGGGAGAGAGTACGGCATAATGCTAGAGAGAGCATCGCAGGATACAGTGAGTACATGAATACAATTGCCAGTGGAACAAAGAGGAGACGAACGGAATCGCTCGGCGGCTTGCCTCTAAGTCGTCAGAATTAATTGCCATGGTCAGAGCAGCCTGAGGAATATTATCAATTAGCGCAGTCCATAAAGCGGATGAACAACGAACAGACGTACAAATTGGGACCTCCCGAGAGATCTGGAGTCCCGGTTGCCGATGAGCGCGCACAGCCTAGCGTTAGTATTTTGCGGGGGGAGAACACGTTCGGTGCGATAACCTGCTGCTACAGCCAATGTACTGGTCGACGCTGGCCATGGCATGCACTCGTTGTCGACGCGGAATCCAAGCAGGTGTCGGTCGACATGGTACTGGTAATGCGATGGGTGCTGACGGAGAGTTCCATGGCTAGAGATGCATCAGGAGGTTTGGTGACCTATTGAGGCTCGCTGGTGAGCGAAAAGGCGAAAGCAGCGTCGATGTTCGGCGACGTACTCGTCTGCGTTCATCCATGGGCTGGTCCGCAGCAGAAATGCCTCCGAATGAGAAAGACCGTTTATAGGAAGATGTAGGACGCACCCTCGAGCCCCGTCCAAGCGCCCTCAGACAAAATCCCCTCGTCACACCTTGCATCCCTCGGCCGTTTGATTCGTCCGCATCCGTTCTCCTCTCCGTTTTTGATGTACGTCGGTTCGTGTTGAGGTTCTGCGCGATCCGATAGCCAGGACACTCTTGCGACAAAGTGAGCGTGCGCCACGACAGCGATGGCGGTCTTGAGTGGCTTGCAGTGTTGAGGTGCAATGTGCGCATTCGTTTACTTGCAGCGCTGGCTTGGGTTCCGCAGCTCCGGCTTGGTGCAGTTTGATGACTGGTTCAGATGGGAGCAATGGTTGACGTGGAATCTAGACTCAGATACGGAAACGGGTGCACGACGTAGAGACGGAAAGCGGGGAAGAGAGCGAAAGCAAAGAGGAAGAGAACAAAGGTGGCGTGAGGCCTTGAGGGCGGCGGGAGTCAGCTCGAAACGGCTCGACCCACATCGACAATTTCCGGATCGTCTCTGCGCTGGTTTAACCCCTTGTCTAGTCCGACTTGTTTCATTCGCCGAGCGTGTGGCGCATAACGGATTACAGTCCGGTGGAGGGAAGGCGGTGGGTGGGGCGGTGAATTACGTGCACGGAGGGAGTTTCCACTCTGTAAGGACTTGAATGAATGGCGGAATAGGTTCTGCGTGCATGTTGCTCTAAGTGTAGTGGAGAGAGAGCTTGAGCTTGAAGCGGAGTGAGTGGGAGAAAGTATTGCAGGGATGCACCTTGCTCAGTCGGACCCTGTTTACCCTGGCGCTGGGCTCCTAGCCTCCTACTCGTCCGTCTCATTTTCTGCTTCCCGGCATTCGCAATCTTTGCGCTGGAGCTCGGCTGGAGCCTGGCGAATATGCGATGACTTGATAATAAGTAGCATTCTTGTGATGCCAAGGCCATTGGAGGGTTTGAGACACCCAAGCTTGAGCCTGGAGGGATGCGAGTGAGCGGAGTGAGGCCGGCGGAAGGAGAGCCTGAAACGGTAGTTCGCCGACGGCGTTCGATGGCATGAGAAAAAGAACCTCGTGTCACGTCAAAATAGTCGCACAACTTGGAGGATTTTGGGACGGATAGCTGGAGTCTGTGGCTGGAAATGAGCAGATGGAAGCAGGGATGTCGCCGCGATGTCGTCGTGGAGGAAGCAGGGAAATTTGGCTAGATTTGTGCTGCGTGAGAGAAAGAATTCTGTTTAGAATGACAGGTCTGATAAGGTGTGATGCGAGAGACGCTATTAAGAGAAGGAGTATCTCGTCTGTATGCACTTACTTACTCTTTTTCCGGGCTACTGTACTTCTATATCTTGTTCAAGTTGCATGGACATTGCCTTTCATGCGTCAATTGTATTTGTGGAGCGATAGATATCGCCGTCGCCCGTCGGCAAGGTGGGTGGGTGGGCGTCTGGCGATAGCACTCTAAGGTTCCGCCGTTTTGCATCCATCCATCTCGGCAAGTCAGAGTCGGGAGTCGGAGGAATGAATGATTGTCGCTGTCCATTGTCATTGTCATGGCGTATTGACAAGCCGCACGAATAAGCAAAACAAGCTCGGATCCCCGTCTGGCTCCACTAATCGCGCGCTAATCTGCCAGCGGTCACTCAGTCAGCGGTAGTCATGATCAGTCGAGTTGAGCCACCGACGGCAGATGATGAGTTGCGAGTTACTTGGGTCCGCAGTCATAGTCTCATAGACTGATAAGTTATTCGACTATGACATTATTGACTAACGCTGACTGACGCTGAAGAAGATGGATGGCGATGGAGGCAATACCAAAAGCTCTAACTATTATTATTATTGTCTTTCTCTACAATACAACGAGCTGAGAAGCTCCAGGCATCCCGTAGTCAACAAAGATCAACTTTGTTTAGTCTCTCATACAGACTCTATACTGCGGTTGACGAACAAGTATGTAACCTTAGATGGACCACTTGCCTCCTGCCACCATCATCAATCATCGTCGAAAACGACCCCTTGCATCCCAACTGGACAAGGTGCCTGGCAAAGCCATGGGATGATATAATGCGGACTACGAGTCTGTGGTGGATGTGCAGAGAATGGCTAAATGTCCCGCAATGTTAAAAGGCGATAAACTGCGAGCTCGAGAGGGACTCGGACTCCGAGTCCCGCACTCACTGGGAGCCTGAAACCACCATCAACGGTACTACCTGCCCACACCAGCTCGAAGATGTTTCGGCCTGTGCACCTAGGCCTCTTCAACGCCCTCGCAGCTCGTCGTGTATTTCGTCGCCAGACACCGCGGTCACAAGTCTCACGTTATGTCTCACAACGACAATGTCATGACACGCGAACTGCCCGCTGACGGCGTCTCCATTACAGCACGTAATGCCCGCGGTATTGCTTACATCTTGTCGGCGTTGCGGAGGGCCGGTAAATGTGCGCAGGACGCCGATCCCGTTCCCAGCGCTTACTCTCGTATCTCTAGGCGTCCAAAGCATGCGGACTCGTAAGCAGCATGTTCCACTGTGCACTCGAACTCGAAGATGCCTGTGATGGCAAGCGAGCCTGAGCTATGGTCCATGCGAGCAGTGCTTTTCCAAAAACCTGGTCACTTCCGATTCCTTACCAGTGCACTTAAACAGCCAAGATGTCAAGCCAAGATGTCGTGCCACTTTGTTCAGCTTCCACAAACTGTCGACAAATGGCTGACTTGGTGGTGCTGTGTCTACTGGAAACATATCGGAGGGACGTGTACCTCGCGTCTGATGTCTCTGTCGAGTTTGCCATCGTGCAATAGAAGACAAGACTCAGGCCGCCCTGGTGTTCATGGCTCATCCAAGCCTTACACGGCGCAGAGCTGCTTTAGCTGCACGGCGTTTTCGATCATCGCCCAAATCTCGCACATCTTGCCAGTGCATGTACGCGATCCGCCTCGGAGTTCCTAGACCACTGTTGGAACCTGCCATTGGCCGTACGCCCGGCGCAAAATTTCAAGTTGTGCATGATCTCTGGGCATCTTCGCCGCAATGCTGTTGTGGATTCCACCGGGGCTCAGACCTAACTGTGGCTGAGAGGGACACCGATCCAGAAGACTTACCGTGTAATTAATTGAAGCCGCGAGACGGCATTCCTAGTCAATCCACTACCCCTCTGGATATCGACGATTTATGTGAAAGGTCAGGGAACTGGCCTTTGACTCCTGGGATACGTCCAAACCAGGTTGGCGTCGCATATCCTGCCGATGAAAATCAGGGCCAGGAAGGGTAACGTTGGGGAGTGTTGTTCACAACGGTGGAGGTTAGTTACATCCGTAGCATACGTACTGACGCCTGTATGTATGTAGTACGGGCCCCGGCCGTTCCGATTCGGGACCTTGCGCCGGTTCCTATCCTATCCTATCTTAGTATAGATAAACTTTGTTGATGAAGTTCTGTTCTGTTCTGTTCTGTTCTGTTCTGATTTCTATATACGCTGTATCTGGCCGTAAGGGCTACGCAGCAGTACTCTAGGTAAACTAGATGGGGGTTTTTTGTATGTGAACGAGCTGGGTGTAAGCTTGGTGGGTATACATAAATATGCAAGGGGCAGGGGATGAGAGGGAGAAATATGTGCCAGCAAGATGGGAAATAAGGTGATGAGCGGTAACGGTTCAGGTGTGGGGAGATATCTGGTATGGAGTATTGAGACTACGATATGGGTACAAGTGAGATAAAAGATAAGGTAAAGAGAAAGGAAAAGATACGTAGCTTTAACTGAATCTACCGGTGCTCTTTATGAAATGCGAGACAGCCTTGAGGAGCATGGGATGGCCTAGGAGCGAGTGTACATCAACTGATCCAAGGATCCCTGCGTTGTACGATGCCCTCTGCAGCGTAGGTCGAAGGTGTTCCCAGGCCGGGCAGTGGATGAGGAAGTGTGTGCGGGTTTCGGATGTTGCACCGCAGGCATCACACGCGGGACTGGGCAATAACCGGCAGCGAAATTGGTGCGCGTTGAGCTCGGAGAAGTTGGTCCGTAGGCGAGAGATCAGGGATATGGAAGCTCGAGATAAGGAGGAGGTGTATGGGGTTCGGAGAATCGTTGACGGGGAGGATTGATCGATGGCGCGCAGAGCGTGTCCGGTGGATGACTGTTTCCATTCCGCGTCCCAGGACTTGGCTATCGTCAGGTCAATTCGACGACGGCAAGACGTCAGGGAGATGGGCAGTGAAGGTGACGGGGTGAGGAGGGTTGCAGCCTTTGCGGCATCATGAGCGAGCTCGTTGCCAGAGGTCCCGACGTGTGCTGGGGTCCACAGGTTGGTGATTCGAAGGGATGGGAGGCGGGCCATGGCGGAGCGAACGAGTTCGTCATAGGCAATTGTCCGGAACTGACCCGAGCGGGGTGCTGTCGATGTTATCCCCTTGAGCCCTGCTTGCAAGTCCGAGACCACGAGAATCATATCCGCATCTCTGGCCAGAGAGCTTGACGTTGCTTGTAGCAGCCCTTCGATCTCCCCCTCCGCAACTTGTCCCTCGCCCAGCGGAACCATAATCCTCTCGGCTACCGTATCGTTCGCAATGCAAACGGCCGCTCCACCCGCGAGCCCATCCAGGAGAGATCCATTGGTGTACCAAGCATCCGGCGATGAGGAATGAGCTGGTTTCAATATAATAGACAAGCAATCCATTCCGTTGATGAATTGCTTACTCCTGTCAGGCTCTGTCCATTGGGCCAACACTTTCGTGGATGTAATTGCTGAATATTAGTTGATTTGGGATTCAGCTTGCTCTTGGCCAACTGTGTTAGTTGGTTTGGTTTCAGGTTAGTTGAGTTTTGAGTTCAACTTGGCATTTCTGCTTTGCATTGATACAGTGATGGACCAGTCACTTTTTCTCGCTCTATGTCTGATCTTTGGTCTTGATTCGTCTTCCATCTACTGTGCACATGCTAGAATAGTTTGTCTGCAAAGTTTGAGGGCTATGGGTGGCTCTGAGGGGGTAGGAGAAACAAACTTGTCATGGAACAGTCAAATGCTGATGTAAAATTGATCCAAGTTTTTCATTTTTCTCGGGACCAGGAAGCGAGTGCTCGACGATAAGTTGCAGATATACTATGGCTATACAGAGCTACAGTCTGGTACAAAAAAGATGTGGAAAGGACAAGATTCACGACTGTTGCATTGGGTGGTACTGCTCCATTGACCGGTCCATCACTGTAGCATACCCTTTACCAGCTGCCATGTTTTCTGTGTCCACTTCCTGGTGCCTCAGGGTCATATAACATTCCAAGTTGCTATGAAATTGGGCTCACAATTGGGCATGAGAACAAACACGTGTCTTTTGGTTTGGGGATGATGGAGGAGGTTTCTTGGATTTAGAGGCAGTTGTGGAAAGAGGGACAGTTCAAGGGTATATTAATGAGTGACGGATGGAGAGTACAGAAGTAATGAAAGGAGGCAATCAGGCTCAAAAGCAACCAAACTAATTACCTAATATATTATCCACGTCTCACGTATCAGTTTGGTCTGATGTTTGGCAAAGCCTTCCGCGGTAAAAGGATAAATTCAACAGCTTTTTTACAGCTTCTACAGCTTTCGTTACAGCTTTCATGGAGCAGTTTCAACAGCTTCTCTACAGCTTGAGGAGTCAATGCTCAATTTGGATGCCTGTCGGGGTCAAGGACATCTTTTGATCCCATCCACATGCCTTGCTTCCTCCCTCCACCATCGAATGCCCTCCCACCCAACGTGCGACGTCTGCAGCCTTTCAACTGTGATTCATTGCTTCAACATTGCACCTCTGTCAAGCTCTCAAATTGTCAAGTGCTCTTGCATCGTCAAGGGCTTGCACCGGCAAGTGCTGACATCGGCAAACTCTCACCCCGTCGAGCTCTTGCTTCATCAAGCTTTGTCATCATTACATCCTTTCATTTTCAAGCCCTCATATCTTCAAGCCCTCGCATAGCAAGTCGCGCTCCCCACCTCAACAAGCTACACGCAAACAAATGAAAAAGCACTGGACGACTCGGAGGACAATAGGGTGGTGACCGAGGTGCGTTTTCAATCTCCATGCGGACATCCAATTCATATTCATGCCCTCCAGGCCCAACAAGGGTGACTTGAGCCTCCAACATCTCTTTTGTTTGGTCATGGGAAATTGAGGTGCGTTCATGCATATCATTTGCCGATGTTCTGGCTTCAATCAGATCCGACTCAGCTTCTCATTTGCCTTGCCGAAGCCAGCCTCACATCCCGAGCCCAGAACAACGCTTCCCACAAATCGCACCCGACGGACGCAAGTGTTCACCATCCATGTCACTCATATTAAACCGCTCACCACGCACCTTGCTTGCACCCGCAATAGTCGGGAAGTCAGCGATCCTGCCAAGGATTCCGCGCGTAATTTCTTTCTCGCTGCCCTCACTCCACTTTACCTCACGCTCACCATTCTCCACATTCATCGTCCCACAAGAGTCGTTGCCAGTTCCGTTGTTGGTCATCGACTTAGTTGTCCATGTACGTCTGCTGAACCCTCTACCCACTCCTGGCCTCATTTGCGAATTGTTCTCAGGTCGCGATCTCTGCACGGTATCCCAAACGTCTCTGACGTACTAATTCTCCCGAACGAGTCTGTTTCTTGCTAAAATCGACGCTAGAGTTAACATCTCAACAGATCCAAGTATCCGCACGATGACTCACCGTTCTCGGTTTCGTTCCGACTCCACACCCACCTTCGCTTGCTCAACTCCAGCATGTGCTCCTATTGCGGCCTGACTCAGACCGCAAATACAAACGCAGATACGGAGATCTAGGTGTGTTGTTGTTTCATCTGCTGTCTTTCCGCTGAGTACCACACAAGGCAGGTCTTTTTCAATGCCTTTCGATGGGTTGTGCACGGAAGAGAAGGACCTCGAGCGCAGATATGAAGATGTATACAGTCGGTGTGTCGTTTTTGCATTTGCTACTAACTAGCACAGTACACAGGTGCTTTACATCACATTTGATGTGTGCCTGAGGAGGTTTTGGGCAAAGGCAGGCGCAAGAAGAAGCCGTGCACTATGTCATGAACGTTGCCGCTCTTTAATGCTCACACACAAAGTTCTTTTTTCAAATAGTGTACACGAATGAATGATATGATGTCCTCCTTTCATTATCATCCGCCAATATGGAATAGACAGATACTAAGTGTGAGGGTGTAGGTAATATGTCACATCACGGTCACATGCGTACAAAAGCTCTCGGAGTGGCTGTGCTGTTATCCAGGAGCTTTCGGTTCCTACAATATACAGTGTTTTAACTCATCCGAGACTGCCCACTATCCTCATAATGCCTTGCTGAGCAACGTCCAACATCACCACCAAATGCAGCACCATTGCATCGATGGCTTTCGAAGGATCAAGTCACAAAAATGGTTTTTAAAAAATGGGGGACTCTTATTAATGCTGTCCAATGGTTTCACAGTGTACTAATATGTCCTCCAGACAAGACTGGCCCTTATCGTCCAACAGAGCTGGAGAGAGATGACTAAGAATGCGGCGCGTCCACGTTGCCATCACATCAGTGCATCAATGACTCTTGCATTCGACTGCCATTGTCTCAAGTGCCATGGTGGATAGAGATGCAACTAACAGCTCAACATTTGTTGCTCCGGGCCTAAGGCCTAAGGCCTGCACCGCCAACAGTCAATGTGGGCTCCATCGCCGACGGTTAATGTGGGCTCCACCACCGACGGTTAACATACGTCATTCCGCAGCCCCGCTGCTTTGACGCCTGAACTCATCAGCGTCTACTCTAACATTCGAAGCCACCCTTTCCCCAGCAACCACAACGGTCATTCTCCCGCTATCTGGCTTCTCCCGCCTTTCATTGCCTTGCACTACGAGCTGTGGGTGCCACAGCCATGTTCTTATGCTCCAGTTGCGGTATAAATGAGCTCTTCGTTCTTATCTTTTGGATAATACGTATGTCCTCTCCTCTTGCTACCATCCATGCTCTTTTCTTTCGGCCCTTAGCTCGGCGACGTGAGTGTCTCTATTTGATAAATTGCTCCACTCACGTTTCCATCAGAACAGCGTCGACTTGAAGTTCCTCCTGAAAGCGCCATGAGAATATATGCAGGCGAACCTCAGCGTTCGATGTGTGGTGCACGGGATCTGCGTAGAATGCGAAGAATGGCAAACGACAAGGGAGCAAAGACGGTGACCAACGACAGAGAGTGTGTTTGCTTTGATGTCTGCGCCAGGTCCTTCATTATTTCCTGTTTATCTCCTACCTACACGTACCCATTCAACTTGAAGTCTCTGTACATTGACGGTGTCTCGGACAGACGTGGTCAGTGCGTGGAGGAGAAAAATCACCTTGCAACCTTCTACTCTTTCAATTCAATTGACACAAGTCTCAACTGTTATGGAGAGATCAGTGAAGTTATAACTGTTTCTAAGCTCAAGACTTTCGAGGCTTGGACACGTATGCGATGGAGATTTCCAGAGAACCCCTTGAGTGATCCTCATCCTATGCAGAGTGTAGCCAATACACACGAGTCTGCATCGTGATTGAGAGGGGGGAGCGGAGCGACCCCTGTCTTGTCTATATAAACCACCAACTTCCTCCTGTTGCCCATAGCCTCCAAACACTCAAATCCACATTTGATCACTGCCCGGATGATCCCGATGATCACCCTAACGAGAGAAACCATCATAAATGGTGTCACCACAAGCTTGGCGAAACCAATAGCCCAGAGCACCCAAGATGCGGGGCCAATATTTACGCCGTGTGTCTGCCCACCAAATGTGTATGTGTCCTGCACTGGCCCTGCAACAGCTGTCCACATTGCGGCTGCAGCAAGCACGAAAAGTGCATCAAGAATGTCGAGGGGCACCGTGTAATGAGGGTACATCCACTCGATGAATATGGTTGCAACAACAAGTGCAAACGTCCAGATGAGGGAGAGGACGAGGAGGGCAGAGGATGCGACAAGCAGGTGGACATGTGTTTGGAGTTTCGAGTTGGACATTGCGTTTTGGAAGCCTGGTAAAGTTTTGGTGAAGAGGTTCTCCCAATTCTGGTATTGGGAGCTAGCGGTGCCATTTGGGAGATCTTGGGCAATGAGGTGAAGAAGGTCCAGTGGAGGATGAAGTTGGCGTTTGCACTCTGTCCGATATGTGACTGAAGGGGAGCCGACGTCGGTAGAGTTGAAAACTCTACAGACACCAGCAATTCCGACTTTGTATTTCCAAGGAAGCGGATTGGGAAAGAAGGCGGAGCTTGGTAGGGATGTCCCGTTAACCACCGAGTGATTCCCATGGAACACAGGGGTGGAACAGGCATTGTAAATGGTATAAGGTTCCATTCCAACAATGTGCAAGTTGCTTGTTGCCGTTGAGTAGCATCCGAACAGAGCAGTGAGAGTAAGAGCCGCGGAACCTTGTAGCAGTGTGCATGTGAACAAAATATGTCTCAGAAAAAGAGCAAATGCGTACCCAGGGAAAAGAATGTAAACCAGAGAACAAGCTTTGGTGTCCTCTCCGGATAACACTTGGTGTAGTTTCCTTCCCCGACAGTGTCTCTGCCCCCAGCACCAGCCGCAAACCATTCTGCATCCACTTCCTGGTGGCTCAGGGTCATATCACTTTGCTGTGGATAATGCTGAACAGCTGGTTGACTTGAATTCCACTGGGCTTCCTAGTTTGCAAAGAGATTAGAACAAGCGCAAAACATTGGGCTGCTAGCACTACCTGTTGGTAATGAGCGTCATTGTCATAGTGAGACTGCATGTTGTGGTAAAGAGCGGAGGGGTGATCTGGAGTTGGGAGGTCCTTGAGGCGCAGAAACTTGAACGATTCTCTTCTCAGGACCCATATATGCCTTTCACCATGCGAACACTGCCAAGGACAATCACAATTAAAGTCAGCAGTGGGAAAAGATAGAGTGTATTAGTTTGGAATTGGCAGTTCTATCCTTGGTTCTAGCATAATTTCTACCTTGCTTCCGCCCACTGTAACACTGGACTCTACTTATGCACCCCTCACTGTAATTGTACCGAGAGTCAAAAGCGTGAGGCTTTTGTCAACTGCGCACACCCAATAAGTTGAGATTGAGAGAGGGCGGAAAAAAGCCGCCCAAAGAAGTCTATCACCTGGAGATAGAGCGGTTTTCCTAAAAATGCTCTTCTCAGCTTCTTTTTCAGGCCTCCCTAGATCTCAATTTATTTGGTGTGGCATGAAGTGCCTCTTGCACATGCGGCTCTCCGAGTCGTACTTTAGGCTCTTGTTCTGCTTGTTCCATCAGACCTGGGCGCTTCAACACATTTGAACTCAGATCTCAACGCGACTTGGTCGACAGATCCGGTCCGGCCCGATTTGCGTAGGAGGCAAGCCAGGCTTGCGGTGAAAAACAATGTTACAGTAATCCGACGCGCCTGGTCCGCCAGCGCCAATCTTACCACTGGCGCCAATCCATTCCCAGGCAATAGATATCGCCAGCGCCGCACGGTCATGGTGCAACTGGTGATAGCACTTAGGATTGGATTGATACACTCCCGCTGAGGAATCATCCAGGAAGTGTGCCAAAACGCTAACTATAACACAACCTCGGATCCCCGTCGCTCAACGGCCATGATAGCGCGCCAATCTGCAGTTGTTAGTCCCCGCAACAGGTGTCGTATGACACTGTAACTGACGAACGATGGATGGCGATGGAGGCAATGCCGATGCTAATCCAGCAAGCCGCAAGTCCAGGATCTAGAGAAGATTGCATAGATTTCGAGCGCCGTAAGGGCGGACGGAGGACATAGGTAGCTAGGTAGGGTTTTAACGATAATGATACGTATGCGGATAGGCGGTGAGGGGGAAGTCGGATGGGGGAGGAGAGGAGCGGAGAGGGAAAGAAGGATGCATAGGTGAGTAAGTAAGTAATTTCGGCATGTGGGTTTTTCAATATGTACGTATGTCATTTTATGAGATAGTTAAATGCATAGATGGAGCAAGGGGGAATGCGTAGAAGTACAGTGTAGAAGTACAGTGCGGGGATGGTTTTTGTAAACCGTTTTTGTGGCGGAGCCCAGGTCTGACACACTGGGCCGAGCGGAGCGGGAGGATGGAAAGGATAAGGAATAAGGAATAAGGAATAAATAATAAATATGACGGGAAATGCATAGGGATGGTTGTACAATTGGAGCTGACCTGACCTTCGTCCGGCAATAGATAGCGATGGCGCTACTAGCGACCGAGCGCGGACTTGGACCTTCGGGCTTCGAGCGTCGGAGGGATAAATAAAACGCGACCGGCGGGCGACTGGGACTGGAACAACGCCAGTCGTAGTCGTAGTCGGAGTCGTCCGAGTCGGAGTCGTTTGTGAGATGAGATGAGATGTTATGCATAGTTTCGTTTTTGGTCCTGGTCTTGAGCTTGGTCTTGCATAGAAATCGTCTCCGCAACACCCATATCCACACCCACGCCCACACCCACACACCTGCATCACGGCTCACCCTCACCACCACCACCGACCTTCGTCGTTGGCGGTACGAGCCCCACAAGCCTCTGCATGCTCGCGGGGGCGGGACTCGGCGGATACAGTGCAGACGACTGTAGGCGCGCGAGGGCCGCGGGGGTTGCTTCGCTTTGTTTGCGGCCTGGGAGAGACTCGGAGAGACGCGAGAACGAGAACGGGGGCGTGGTCGGCGGGGACGGGAGGGCGTAGAGGATCGAGTCGATGGACGGGTATCGTGCGTGATTGTGGTTGGAGGAGGAGGAGGATGCGAAGGAGCCTTTGGAGGACGAGCGCGAGGGGGTGAACATGGATGAGAAGATGCTGCCGGTTCGGGAATGGGCACGCGAATGCGAATGGGCGGCGGTGGATGCAGAAGAGGAAAAGGCCGAGTTGAGGGATGATGAGGCGGAGGACGAGGAGCGCGATAGTGCTGGTGTTGATGTGCCTGACGATGAAGAGGAGGAAGAAGCGTCTGACGACGGCGCAGGTATGAGTGCCGGGAACGCCCTTCCAATAGCCCAGCGTGTCGTCGGATCCAGGACACTCCAGACATCCTCCTCCGTCAACCCATCCGGTAACTGCATCTTCCCGTCCTCGCCGAAAGACTCGGGCTCATCATACACCACCCCGCCCAAAATCTCATTCTCCCTCGTCCTCGCCGTAGTCCGGTCAACAAGCATCCCCTCGCCCTCGGCCTCCCATCTCCGCACCAACGCCCCACAGCCCTCGAAGCTCGCGAGCCCCGCCAGCGTCGTCAGCCGGCGCGGACACCCCTGCGCGAGCTTCTCCAGCACCTCTTGCAGGTCGGGGTCGTCAGCTGGGACGTCCGAGATGTCGAGGAACGTCGCTTGTGCGGCGTCTTTCGCGAGGGGTTTTAGTGCGGGGAGGAACGGCCGCGTCCATTTGATTTGCCGGGGACGTTCGTTCCCGCGGAGAGTCACCTGTGGGATTGTCAATGGCGTTGGAGGGGAGAGGGAGAGGGAACGTACGAGGAGGGTTAGATGCTGGATGTCCGCTAGCAAGCTGAGGAAATCCTCGACGTCGTTCCTGTTGATGTGGGGCTTCCAGGCACGGTCGATAGCGTCGAGGATGAGGAGAATGGGCTCCGGGTCCTTCTTTTCTGGTTCTGGCTGCTGGTCAGCGAGAGTCGCATCGCTGTCGGCGGAAACGGCGGTTGCCGAGGAAGTCGACGAGTCGGTGGTGTCGCTGCGAGTAGGAGTTGGAGCGACAGTATCCTTTGCCGCATCCATCGAACTCTCGACACTCTCCCTCCTTCCAATCGCCTTGTCCTTCTCGCCCTTCAAAAACCTGACAACATGCTTCCTCCCAACCCTCTCGCCCTCCAGCCCCAGCGCCTTCGCGACACATGCAACGAGCGCCTTCGGGTCCTCTGCGCTCTCGCACTCGACGAAATACCGGCGGCCGTCGAACTTTGCTGCGACGCGTGGATGGTGAGCGGCTGCTAGTGCCAGTGCGGTCTTGCCGATCCCGGGAGCCCCGCAAATGGTTATACGGGCTGGTCCGGGAGGTGCGGGGGGTTTGGCGGTTGTGGGAGTGGCTGGGGGAGTGGCTGGCAGAGTGGCAGTAGAAGTTTTGGGCGTGGAAGGGGTCCATGGTGTCAACGGGCGGTAGCTTGGTGAGATGGGCGATACGGGCGTGGTCATAGACGGGCTCCAGGTCGCCCACGGATGAGTCGGGGTCGTCGGGACGACAATCGCTGGCGGGGCTTTGGGGTCCACGATAGTCTCGACGACATGCTTCAGCTCCTCCTCGCGCCCGTGGAAGATCTTGGGCGAGGCGGGGAGGAGTGCTGCGGGCGGGAGGAGGTCCGTCTTGAGCGATGAGAGGAGGCCCATCTTGCTCTTGCGTCGCTCGCGGCTCGACTCGGACGACGATTTTTTGCGCGACTTTTTCTCTTCGAGGATCTTGACGAGCTCTTCGTGCCGGACCCGGGCTTCTTTCTGTGGTAGAGTTAGTGTGTTATACGGTGAAGGGAAGGGAGAAGAATGAAAAGACACACACCTGCATCTCCGCCATCGTCTTGGCCGCAATAATCCCGCTCTGCACACTGAACACGTCCAGCGCGTGCTTCAGCCCCGAGTTGCACTGGGTGATAAGGTCGGCGTCTTCCATCGAGCGCAGCATCCGCCGCACGAAGGACCCTTTTACTTGCGAGCGCACGAATTTGAGGATTTTTTGAAGCGTTCTGGTTGGTGACGTTAGCAGGGCACGGAGAAGGGAATGAGACGTACTCCAAAAACTGCTCGATACTGCGAACCATGTCGGGGGATAGCTCAGCGTCCGAGTCGCTGCAGATATTGATCACAGCGCCGACGAGCTCGTGCGCGCGTTCGGTCATCTTCATACAAGCTATCCAAGGCCTCGCGTCAGCCCTTTGCAGACCGATAAAGCAAGACTACGCACCATCCTTGTTACTCTCCACCCGCTGCACCGTCTCGATGATGAGCAGCGAGATGCTCGCGATGGCCTGCAGGTACGGCTGGTTGCTTGCATTGCCGATGTCCTTGAGCAGCCCGAAGGTGACGGCGCCGTACTGTAGCACGCGGTCTTTTGTGATCGCTTTGCGGAAGACGAGGATCGGCGCCATTGGGTGGGGGTCTTGGGTCGGTGGGCCGGTCTTATGGTCTCGTGGGTGGTGTTCTCGGTCGGTTGCGTGGGTCTTGCTGCCCTCGCTGGGTCGGTGGGTCGGTGGGCGGAAGAGGAGGCGGTGGTGGAAGGAAGGCAAGAATCAATCAGAAAATCGCGGGCGGTATGCGGATGCGATGGCGATGGCTGGTGGGAAGATGTGTGCCTGATTGAGTGCTAGTGCGGCCGCCGCCGCACAGCTTCCCCGCCGAAAAGATCAGCGCTCGATCAACGTCGGTGCGTTTCACTTTTGTGGCCGCGGGGACTGGCAAAGTACGTGGGCACGCAATGGGTACGACGAAGGGCCGAACGACGGGGAAGTCGGCCTCTGAAGCTCTGAAGGTTGCAGTCGGAGACTTCAAGTTGGCGCTGATCAATCACTGGCAGCTCGCACTCAGAATTCGAAGCAGCCTTGAGAATTTTTTTTCGGAGATGATTGGCGCCGGTGATCAGCGCCGAATCATATCGTTGCTCACTGCACAGCCTCCACAAGCCGAGAAGGTACGTTGAACATTTTTTGCGCGATTTACAGTTTGCATATTGACAAATTTCGAACAGCAAACGGCCAAACGAGCCAATAGCCAATAGCGGGAGTAGCATCGGACCGCGAGGCTGCAGCATGAAAAATGTCTGTGAGAAGTAATAACATTGTGTGCTCTGGAAGCTGCTTCATTAGCCTTGAACCGAGTCCCGGTTCAAGTACAAGACAAGTACACAGTGTTCTCACCAATGGCTTCTGAGTTTTCTTTAAAATTTCTCAACCTAGTGATGGGTGAACAGGGAATTTCAACTGTTGAACAGTCAAGTGTGGTACGGGTATTATAATATGATTCCGAAGCCTAACACAGCTACTCAGCATATAGAAATGAAGGTTGCTTCTAAGTTCTGGCAAGAGTCGGTGCTCATAAGTATTTTTGCACTACTACCACATGAAACTCCCTGGTGACCATGGTCTGCAAACATTATTCAAACAATGGCAGTCTGTGACCAACTTGAACAAACAGCAAGGATGGTTGTACATACACCTTTGCTGCAGACATCACCAATTTTCCCATAGCCAAAAGGCAAATGGAGGCAATCTGAGCCTCAAACTTGAAGGAGTCTCTGTCCTCCGGCCGATATACTAGTACAGAATCTATGAAAAATCAGTTCCCATCCTACCAAGCCATCTTAACCAGCCAGAATTCTTGCTCCTCTCCCTGTGTATCTGGTATAATAATCTTGCAGGCTATCATTAGGCAGTCCGAGTCACCTGCCAAATCATGTAGATTGCGGGCCAACTTGTATCCCAGTTAAAGAAAAAATTTAAGACCCTGCATAATGTTTTCCAATTCCATATCTGACCATTGTATACAGAAAGTGAACCCTCATCTCCTGCACCACCATTGTGGAGAGCACCAAAGCATTATTGCTACATGCTGGAGTGCACTTAGTTTCAATCAAAGTACATCACCTTTGAATTGACACGCACTGAATGTAGGCCATATTTCACCTGTGTCTTTACATTTAATCATCATCCACATCTTCTGGTGCCTAGCCAAGATGTGAGCATGCAGACACAAAGAGTAGCATATCTGTTGGACATTAGTACCTTGTCGTCTTCATGAGAAACCTCTTGAATTTGTGGTGTAGCTTGGATCTCCTCATCGGTCTGGTCTTCAATATCATCTTCCCGATACTAGGCAGATCAGACGGCGGACAGATCAAACCAGACCAAAACTCTGAAACTCACCGGCTGTTGGGAGAACACAGACAGGTCAGAGAGTACTTGGATAAAACAAGACCGAAACTCACATTCTGGTGGGAGAACACAGACAGGTCAGACCGTGCACAAATTAAACAGGACCAAACTCACATCCTGGTGGGAGAACACAGACAGGTCAGACGGTGCACGGATAAAACAAAACCAAAACACACCCACTGTTGGGAGAACACAGAGAGGTCAGATGGTGCAGAGAGCAAAGAAGACCAAATACTCACGGACTGTTGGGAGAACGCAGACTGGTCAAACAGGGCACAGATCAAACAAGACTGAAACTCACAAGCTGGTGGGAGAACGCAGACAGGTCAGACTGTGCACAGATCAAACAAGATCAAAACTCACCGGCTGTGGGGAGAACACAGACAGGTCAGAGAGTGCACAGATCAAACAAGACCAAAACTCACCGGCTGTTGGCAGAACACGGACGGGTCAGACAGTGCACAGATCAAACAAGACCAAAACTCACCCACTGTTGGGAGAACACAGACAGGTCAGACGGTGCACAGATCAAACAAGACCAAAACTCACTGGCTGTGGGGAGAACACAGACAGGTCAGAGAGTGCACAGATCAAACAAGACCAAAACTCACGTGTTCGGGCGGGAACACATCCTGTTGGACAGACGGGTCACACATTGCACAGATCAAACAAGACCAAAACTCACCGGCTGTTGGCAGAACACGGACGGGTCAGACAGTGCACAGATCAAACAAGACCAAAACTCACCAGCTGTGGGGAGAACACAGACAGGTCAGAGAGTGCACAGATCAAACAAGACCAAAACTCACCGGCTGTTGGCAGAACACGGACGGGTCAGACAGTGCACAGATCAAACAAGACCAAAACTCACCGGCTGTTGGCAGAACACGGACAGGTCAGACAGTGTACAGATCAAACAAGATCAAAACGCACAGACTGTTGGGAGAACATCGAGAGGTCAGACAGTGCACAGATCAAACAAGACCAAAACTCACCCCCTGTTGAGAGAACACAGACAGGTCAGACGGTGCACAGATCAAACACGACCAAAACTCACCTCCTGTTGGGAGAACACAGGTCAGACGGTGCACAGATCAAACAAGACCAAAACTCACCCGCTGTTGAGAGAACACAGACAGGTCAGACGGTGCACAGATCAAACATGGCCAAAACTCACCTCCTGTTGGGAGAACACAGAGAGGTCAGACGGTGCACAGATCAAACAAGACCAAAACTCACCCGCTGTTGGGAGAACACAGACAGGTCAGATCGGGCACGGATCAAACAAAACGAAAACTCACCGCCTGTTGGGAGAACACAGAGGTCAGACGGATCACTGGCAAACAAGACCAAAACTCACGAGCTGGTGGGAGAACACAGACAGGTCAGATCGGGCATGGATCAAACAAAACGAAAACTCACATCCTGTTGGGAGAACACAGAGAGGTCAGACGGTGCACAGATCAAACATGACAAAAACACACCCACTGTTGGGAGAACACAGAGAGGTCAGATGGTGCAGAGAGCAAAGAAGACCAAATACTCACGGACTGTTGGGAGAACGCAGACAGGTCAGACGGTGCACAGATCAAACACAACCAAAACTCACCCACTGTTGGGAGAACACAGACGGGTCAGACGGTGAACAGATCAAACAAGACCAAAACTCACGAGCTGGTGGGAGAACACAGACAGGTCAGATCGGGCACGGATCAAACAAAACGAAAACTCACCGCCTGTTGGGAGAACCCAGAGAGGTCAGACAGTGCACAGATCAAACAAGACCAAAACTCACCTCCTGTTGGGGGAACACAGACAGGTCAGAGGGTGCACAGATCAAACAAGACCAAAACTCACAATCTGTTGGGAGAACACAGACAGGTCAGACGTTGCAGAGAGAAAAGAAGCCCAAAAACTCACTGACTGTTTGCAGAACACAGACCGGTCAGGCGGATCACTGGCAAACAAGACCAAAACTCACCTCCTGTTGGGAGAACACAGAGAGGTCAGACGGTGCACAGATCAAACATGACGAAAACTCACGGGCTGGTGGGAGAACGCAGATGGGTCAGAGGGTCCACAGATCAAACATGACCAAAACTCACGTCCTGTTGGGAGAACACAGACAGATCAGACATTGCAGAGAGCAAAGAAGCCCAAAACTGACTGACTGTTGGCAGAACACAGACCAGTCAGACGGATCACTGGCAAACAAGACCAAAACTCACATCCTGTTGGGAGAATGCAGACGGGTCAACATAAAGAAAACATTAAAGACATCAACACTAACATAGAAAATCTGCATAAGATGAAATGATTGTGCCCGGTCTTCTTCCCGAGAAGATTTTGCAAGGCCTTGCTGACTATCGCTCATGTAGCACGTATATCAGAGCCTAATCAATTTTACGCACGATGCTTGTGGAGAGAAAATGTCTTCAATGTTTTTGGATTTGGACTTAGATAATTGATATCTCGAGCCACATGTGGGGTTTGAACTGGTGTGTAACACGCACACATCAGTTCACTCAACAACAAAACACAACAAAAACAGAGGGCAGGTGCTTACCAATCGACCCAAGTACCTTCGACGGCGTTATCATTAGTATGGCTGCAATGAGGGCACTTCTGCCTGTGCGGACGCCAGAACTTCCGCTGTATAATGCTCATATCCAACACCAACCCTGGTCTCACTTCCCTGCACAGCCTCAAAGGAGGGATGATGACACCGTCAGGGGCCACAATGCTGTAATCTCCACGCTCCACATATCTGCTTCCCGCATGAGGGCGATTGAACAGGTAAGCTCGCAGAAGCCGATCAAGATCCTGCCACGACATGAGGCCAGATCTACAAAGCCGGAGTGGAACGCACATCAAAACTATCGCAGCGGGACAATTGAATGGTTATCGGTCTTCCCAACGGATCCCTAACAAAGAAGACGGGATCCGAAATGTCATGGGGCGACATTTTGAGGATTGCGTGTCGGACGGTGTGGACGTCGGCACCTACTTGGCGTATCTCGGATCCCATACGCGAGACTTCGGCGGACAGAATGTTTGTGATGCGTCTGTATGATGAGTTTGTCAGCGCTCCAGGAGAGAAAGATAATACGAACATGCCCAAGGTCCCAACTTCATTGCGGACATTTTGTTCGACATTATCAACCTTGTACCCAAGATATTGTACTTGGGATCCGACTCGCCCTACTCGCTCTCCGACGTCATGCACCTGTACACTGTAGAACGGCACGCCTCTGTTATTCCAGATGAGAAAGAAATATCGGAGACGGACCTAATTATGGGACCCAACAGGTAGAGGAGCGCAGCACGACGCTCCAATATCTGAGCCCTCCAAAAGGCCAGCTCCTTTTCTTCTGATGTAACCATTCGTATTCGGCCAAGAAGGCTCGCATACGACTGGATCTTGGCGTAGAACTGGTCCAGCAGTGAGCGGCACAAAGCGACCTCTTCCCACAGTCTGGTTGTGAAATGGCCTTCAGGGAGCACCGTGAGGCCAGCCATATCGTCGCATATGGTCTTCAGCGTCGAGATGAGCTTCTGACGCTCGTGCGATCCCCCTCCCTTGCTGCGCAGCACATCTATGATACGCTTCGCGATCTTGGCGGCCTCCAAGATGTCGCCGAATGATCCAAAGGTGAGAGCCGCCGCTACCAGAGGCATGTACAGGGGAGTGGACGATGAGGGAGAGGATGAAGGCAGGAAGGAAGCCGGCTGACACGAGGCTTACAGCTTTCATTGCACACGTCCTGATCGTGATGTGATCTATTTATTTCTCATTCCAACGCTCAATTCACCTTCTCTCCTCGTTCCCTTTCCGTTTTGGCTCCGAGCCCGAGCCCACACCCGCGCCATCATCGTCTTTCGACTCCGAGTCTCCACTGGTCCCAGCACAGACGGCCATCAGCCCACTCAGCCTATTCATCGTGTTCCGGATCTTGCGCTACGTAGCTCTTAGATGCACGAACTCCCCGGGTTGGCATGAACAAGGCTCACCTGCACCTGCGCCCGGCGCGAAGCCGGCGGATCTTCGAACGCAAAGGGCACAAACGCAGACCGTCGCAGATCCCCGTCCAGCCCGTATGGCGTCATTTTGAATGTCGGGCGCCGGTTGGCTTGTAGGTTGGTTTTGGACTGGGTTGGCGTTGGCGTTGGATCGTGGACTCTGCCTTGAGAGCTAGAATGTGGATGTGGGGGATGTGGACTGCGACTGCGGCTCCGACTTGGACTTCGGCTTCCGCGTTGCGATCGGTGGCTCCCGGAACCACTAGCGCTAGCGCTGACATCCAAAAAGTCCGGATCCGATGTCGATTTGCGGGAGTTGGTGCCAGGGATGGCCAAGGTGGACGTCGCCAGGTTCGCTGGTCCAGCATTGGCTCCGTTCTTCGTCTGGTCCTCCTCTTCACGATAATCCGAGTCTCGACTCTGCCGTGCAGCCAACTGCTGCTGGTACGGATGCGAGATGGGTCCACGAAGCGGCATGAATAATGGCTGGTTGGAACTGTGATTGGAGAGGCGAGGACTGGCATCGGGAGACGGCGGCGAATAGGAATACGTCCCGGTGTCGTATGCATACGCATAGACATGCTTTGCGCTGGCGCTTTTTGCGCGCGATCGCCCGCCGGCGGACGTCGACCAGCCCGAGGCAGAGTCCAGAGATGATCGACCTTGTGGGGAATATACATATGTTGCAGAGGATGAGGCGAAGGTTGCGGGCGATTTAGGACTCTGTTATGCAGGTAAGCTGGCCAACCAGCCGTTTATTTAAACTGAGAGCTCTTACCGAGACAACAGTCGATGACCTGCTATATGGATGGCTTGCGTTGCTCGTACTCCGCTCAATCCGAGTCGGCCGTGCTGCGGCTGCAGCTAGCTGTGAACGCTCTCGATCCCGATCCTTCACAGAAGAGGTATATTAATTTTTGCCTCGCTGGAGGACTGAGCGCACCTCCGAGTCGTTCGCATAGATCTGGCTCGCAGCGCTGCTGTATGGGTGGTACATTGGAATTGCTAGGTGGGTCGGGATGGTGGTGGGAAGGAAGTCGTGGCTGGGCGTGACTCCCCATCGACTGGGTGGCTGGATGGCTTCCTGTGGATGGCTGCTGTCAAAGATTAAATGTTGTTCGATCCGGATTCTTGATCTTCACCGTTGTTGCGAGATCTATATGACTCTCGTAGTGAGTCCACTTGGAAGTCGCAGTATTTCGGGCTCCGAGCGTTAGAGAGGAGCGCTAGCGCCTGTTCCTCACGCGCGGGGACTCGGACTCGAGACCAAACGGAGTCGGACCCGAGTCAAGAAGGAGAAGGAGCGGAATCCTGATGAACTTTGAACTTTGATTGAACAGCCAGCCTGATATCAGAGCGCTATATCAGAGTATTGCGGGATATCTGGGCCGATGGGGATACCTGGGCCGATGGGAGGAACCTCGGGCAGTGAATGCATCAAGCAAAGTCTTGTTACCAATTGGGAATCTCCGGTTGAGCGCTGAGAGTTCAATTTGATTTTCAGTTCTTTGGGTTGCTGACTTTACATATGCATTATGCCCTCACCGTTTGTCTCGAAATAATCGTAGGATTCCTTGTCATCGATTCCTGCCCGCCCGCGGTCGTCATTAATCTGAATAAACACGAGAAAAAACACACATCGTCGCCTCTGAATCGCACACCATGACTCCATGACGACGCCAACTCAGATGGTGCTCGTAATAGGGAATAGACCAGATTATCGACTCCAGAATCCAAGTGGTCGGCTGGAGGATAGCACGTGGATACCGACATTGAGCAGGAAGCCCCGTCCACCCCGCGCTAGTCAATAATCTGAATAACCACGCTGGGATTTGAAGCCTCGTAAAACGCAGCGGAAACTAGAGAACCGGTCAGTGCCATGTAATGACATTCAAGTTAACGTGCGCCATGACATTGACGACGCCCACTGAATTCAACTTACGCCACTCCCTATCCACGCAATGCGGACGAGAACTTCGCCGGCGAATTCGACCAGATTATCCTTCGTCAGCTGTCGGGTGTCGGCTCCAGAATGTAAGATGGTCGGCTGCGCGCTGGATCGATGGCTGAACGACATCGCGGACGAGGGCATGGGTGCTCACGCCACAAGTTCATCCGGTGGGCTGACAAGGGCGGCGGAGTGTCGTGCGGTCGTCGCGCGCTGGTTAGAATATTCGGAGCTGAACTTCTGGAGGGACCTGGTCCAACTCGCGCGGAACTGGAAGTTTGGAACAAGCCGCCGAGTCACAGAGTCACTGTGCTGGCCTGTTTACCAAGAGCTCCATCACGATCAGTTTCGCCATTTCGCACCAAGTTGGCGAAACTCGTCGTCATCGGAAGGGTATATGTACCAGGTTGGGTTTCGCCGTTCAACCGTCGAAAAAATGTCTTCCCCGCCTTCCAGCTGGTTTTGTCGTCCGAGACCGTGAATCCGCAGAGACTAGCAATTCGGCGCTTTTCCTGGACGACACCAGCTACTTGCTTCGAGCATGCAGATCCGACTACCGCGCTCGCCATAGCCAGGGTTGAAGGGGAAAAAACAGCGACGTGGACTGAAGCGCTCAAGACGAAGCCTCCGTCATCATCTCGGCCATCTGCCTCGGGCTTGCTAAGCCAATAAGTCGCGAAGCGGCTATCCGTTGCCCGCGGCCAAAACTTGGCTTTCTCATTGCTTTTCTCACTCAGCTTCATAAGCTACAATCGTACGACCGACTCTTTACTCGCTCCACTCGCTCCACTGCCTTCACTCTCCCGCAACATGGTCCTGAAACTCTACGCCGGCGCACGCGCTTCTGGGGGCAGCGCCGTCGTTGCGCTTGTCTTGGCTGTGAAGAAGATCCCGTACCAGCACGTCTTCATCGACATGGGCGCGAAGCAGAACAAGTCGCCAGAACATCTCGCAAGACATCCGTTTGGGCAGATACCTGCCATCGTGCGTCGTTTTCCTCTCCAACCTCATCGATGTACTGAGGACGCCCGGCAGGAAGACGACGGCTTCGTCGTCCACGAAACGCGCGCCATCTGCAAGTACCTCGAGAACAAGTACCCGGGCCAGGGCGTGAAGCTCGCGCCGGCGTTGGATGATATCAAGGGGCAGGCGATGTACGACCAGGCGCTCTCGGTCGAGCTGTGCAATTTCTATCGTCCGATGTTGAGGGTCGTGCAGGAGGTCGTGTTTAACAAGTGCGTTTTTTGCTTCTTCTTACTTTCCCCCCCTCTTGCACTGACGATGCTGCACAGAATGTTCGGGAAGGATGTGGACGAAGCGAATCTAGCCGACGGCCTCAACGATCTTGGTATCAAGTTGGATGTATATGAGAAGATTCTGGGCAAGCAAAAGTACATTGCTGGAAATGTGCGTCTTTTCGCTTTCTCCCAATTATTTCACGTTGCCGACGCGCGCGCAGGAACTCTCCCTCGTCGACTTCTACCACCTCATCTACGCGCCTTCGATGGCTCCCGCCGGCGTGGACATCATGACGACCGAGCAGAGGCCGAACGTCAAGCGGTGCGTATTCGTGCTGTTGCTTCTGAATCTCGTTCCTGATTTATTTCCCTTTCCGTTTCGTAGGTGGTGGAACGAGCTGATCACATACCCCGCGTGGGTGAAGTTGAACGAGGAGGGCATCAAGTCGACCGCTTGAGTACTGCTTATAATTAGTACTGTTTTGCGCCCGGAGCCGACGCACAGAAGTAAGGAATGAATGAATGATGAACGTCGATGAACTCAAGTCAGTTGTTGTGAAACGGCATTGTGGTCCCACGCGGGAACAGCCGCACCTGACACCCAATCGCAGGTGACCTGAACCCTCCTATGGGGAACCTCTACCTCACGACCAAGTGGCAGGCCATGTAGACTACATACAAAAGTAAACACCAACATCCAAACCCAACAAACCCTTGCGGAAAGTGCAATTATCGAGCGAGACTCTGGAATTTGGCAGTTGTTTTCGCAAGTTGTGAGTGACGCAGTGATAGAGATAGAGTCCTTCATTTTGTCCATGGCAACGACGGACAATCACGACGGATGGGGCTTGCATGAATGTGAAATTTTGAATCTGTCAGATGTGAAGAACGTCGGTGATGCGCGACGCGCGTCTTCAGGTTGCCCCAGCCTTACACTTTGGCGGTGCTTCTACTCCAGTGAACCTCAACGCCGCCCGCAACTTGCCCGCAACACACCGAACGCCTCCTCTAAATACGAAAATAAACGTCGGCCAGTCGGCGTCTTTAGATTCGTCAGCCTAGTGATTGCCCGATGACAGCTGTTTTCCGAAACGGGCAATTATGAGATTCATTGCGGCGGCCACGCTGTCACCTCGCCCTTCCCGCCTTGTCACTTTTCTCCTTCAACCCCGCCCGCTGCGAGGACGACGACGGTGACGACGAGGATATACCGGACAGCGCACTGCAGGGAGCTACGTTCGAGAGGAAGAGACTCTAGGTGCGTTCGGTACTCAGTCTTGCCGTGTTTCTGTACTCATGGATGGGAAAGCAGCTGCTCCCTCGTTCTCGTCTGTTCCTTACAGGCACCGGCCCTAGCTTCCCTCCTACTGTCATGGGCCAGCCTGCCTCCAAAGATGCCCGCACCGAGCGCGCGCGGTCGGACGCTATCGACCGTACCATCCAGGAAGACTCGAAGCGCTTCAAAAAGGAATGCAAGATCCTGCTCCTCGGGTCTGGCGAGTCTGGCAAATCGACCATCGTGAAGCAGGTCTGTTCGCTTCGCTTTCCCTGTCGCTTTCTGGGGTGACTGACGACGACGAAACGAGCAGATGAAGATCATTCACCAGAAAGGTTACGACACCCGGGAGCGGGCGGTGTACAGGCCAACGATATACAAGAACGTCTTGGACAGCGCAGCGACGCTGGCACGGGTCGTGCGACGAGTGGGCGTGGAAAGGATTGCGATGGAAGGGGAGGAAGTCCGGCGGTTCGTGGGGGTGCTTTTGGGTGCATTTCCCGCTGGGACGACGCTGGGTGTCACTGGGCTTGACGAGATGGACGGCGATGGGTCGACGACGAGCGGGAGCCTGACCGGTACTCTAGGCACCCTCGATGGGAGTGCTGTCGAGGTCGGTGTCGATCCTGTGCCGTTCACAAGAGACGGCGGGTACGCGGGTGGAATGCCGCTTGGTCGCGTACCCACAGCGACAGATTCCCCACTGGCGGCGGATGTCCTGGCGCAAACGCATGCGGTGCTTACCCCAGCGCTGGCTGATGCCATATGGCATATCTCAAGGCTACCTGCGGTCGAGAAGATGGTCGACGACCATCCAGGCGAGTTTTATCTCATGGATAGTGCCGGCTAGTGAGTGCTGCTGCTTTGCTTCCCTGACCCGGCTAACGAGGACCACCACTACCAGCTTCTTCAACTCCATCCATCGCATCGCGGTGCCGACCTACGTGCCCAGCGAGGAGGACGTCCTCCGGGCGCGAGCCAAGAGCACAGCGATCATCGAGACGAGGTTCTTCATGGGGGATCTATCGTGAGTGTACCATGCGACACCTCGTCGTGCCGGCTAACGACCAGGACAGGATCCACATGTTTGACGTCGGCGGGCAGCGCTCGGAGCGGAAGAAGTGGATACATTGTTTCGAGAGGTGCGTCTTGGGGGTCGTTCTGCTCTGCTGTGTTCTGACCCACCGACCCCGCAGTGTTACGAGTATCATCTTCTGCACGGCGCTGAGCGAATATGACCAGGTGCTCGAGGAGGAGCGGAGGGTGGTGAGTCGTCTATCCATATCCCCTTCAGGCACATTCGTCGCTGAGCTGCCTCTCTCTAGAACCGCATGCGCGAATCACTCTACCTCTTCGAGTCCATCATCAACTCGCGCTGGTTCCTCCGCACCAGCGTCATCCTCTTCCTGAACAAGATTGACGTCTTCAAGCGCAAGCTGCCCAAGGTCCGCCTTCCTTGCTACCTCGGGCCTGCACTCATTCATTGCCCTATGTAGATCCCTCTTGGGCGATTCTTTCCCGAATACGCTGGCGGGAACGACTTGCAAAAAGCCGCCAAATACATCCTGTGGAAGTTTATGCAGGAGAACAGGGCAAAGTTGACGGTCTATCCACAGTGCGCCCTCCTCTTGCTCCTCTCTACCTTCGTCGCTGACTCTCCTGTCCTGTAGCGTCACCCAAGCCACGAATACCAAGAACATCCGGCTCGTCTTTGCCGCTGTCAAGGAGACGATACTGCAAAATGCCCTGAAGGATTCGGGGATATTATAACCCTTCGGACGCGTACGCGGCCGCCTTGGCGGTGTGCCTTCGTTCTTCTGGGGGGGAGGGAAGGGTTGATGTGCGCGGGGCGCTTACACGATCAAGATTCCCGAGCGACGCCCGGGAGAGTATTGTATATACACAAGGGCGATGGCCCGTTGCGTTCGCCATCGCGCTCGCCGCGCCCGCGAGACCAGCAGGGAGCGGGAGTGGGAGGACCGGTCCGGGAGCGCGGTCCGGGAACGGCATGGATGGGAATGTGGATGTGGATTGGAATGGGGAGGAAGGGAGGGTTTTTTTTTCGTTTTTTTGGCTCTAGCTATCTTATCTTACTCTGGTCGTCCATTTGTCTGAAAATCTTGAATTTGTTGTATGTGTAGGTACAGTATGTATATTCGTATCTCTAATCGTCGCCGTGCATGCGCATGGGAGTCGTTGTAATAATAATTTTTCGTACGTTTGAGGATGCGGCTTTTCATTTGACTCTGAGAAATAGCTCGAGTGTAATTATTTTGGACGGACAAGTCGAATATGGGTGAGAATTGAATCTACCACCGGCTGTGATCAGTGTGACGCGGCGTCTTCTCTCGCTTCCTTCTCCGTTCCTGGGGACTGCTCAAACCTCAGGGGCTCTAGAAACTCCCGGCGTGTCACTTAGTTCATGATCTGTCTTCTGCACGCGGAGCGCTACGGTCCGCTGCCATAATCTCGGAACTGCGAAAGACTCGGAGTTTGGACGGAGCCCCCCCAAAATCTGTCGGAAACTGCCTCAAAATCTGCATACCGTATGTCTACGTCTCGGTGCATCGCCTGCCCCCAAAATAAAAGCTGTGGATGTGGTCTGCCATCCGAATGCCTCAGGCCTTGACGGACGTGAGTTTTGTCATTCATGCACGAGGCTGTGAATGATGCTTAAAATAGTCAAACAGCTCATCGACGGCGGCTAGACAGCTCACGTCTCGCCCTCTCCCTCGCCCATCACACTTGCCATCCGGCCCATCCCGCTGGCCCAATGTTCAATAACTGCAACAACGTCACGATTCACGGAGGAACGTTCAATCTCACTCTGCCCTCATGCTCTCAAGACAATGGTGCGCCATTCGCGCTTGGAACTTCCTCACTTGACGATTCTCAGGAGAGGAAGACTTCCGAAGGATTCGTTTGGGCGATATCCACCTGGTTGACTGCGTAAACGAGAGGGAACTCGTTGAATACCGCCCGAAGAAGACTGGTCGGATCAGGACAGCGCGGGTCGTGGTGGGAGCTCGGCGAATGTATCGTGCCAATATCTTTGGTAGCCCTGCGGCGTTCACTGTTGTGGTTTACGAAGGGACCAGAGCAGAAGCGGTTTGTCAGATCCTCTGTCTTTGGGTGTTTTCTGTTGACCATTCCTGTAGCATAAACAGCAGGCTCTCGAGATGCAGGCTCGCTTACCCCGGTGAGCGCCGAGCAAATACTGTCTGATTCCCTGATCTTCGGTAGGCGACCATATCTCAATCAGCTATTCGGCGTAACAACAACACACAACTTCTCGGCTTTAACCTACCATGGCGGTGGGTAAAACCTGGTGGTATTCTTCTTTTGCTGACCCTCTTGCCAAGATCCCCTCCCCTGGGATCTTGCCTATTCCGCAGCTAGCTCCACGCTGAGAAAGGCCATATTTGAACATCTCACGGTACACTTGTTTAACTTACGATGGCCAAGACTAGACTCAATACATTACAGATCCAGCAGCTTGAGGTATGATTCAACATGGGCTTACATACACTCAAAGAAATATCTCTCCAGACAGCATTCGAACAGCCTCTTCGACGTTGGTGGCGCGGCTGGACTGACAACAGCACTATCGGTAGATCCACTGGGGCAATCATTGTCGAAGTCAGAGCAGACGACAAAACTTTCGCCGAGTTCTTGAAGTCCCAATCGACCGAAGCTTCTCGCAGACCACCGCTTCATGTTACACTGATTGACTGCATGGACCAGGATGATCGCAAGCTCATGGATCACCTTGCTGTGGATGATCTCTTGGATCTTTTGTTCCCTTGGCTTTCATTCCATATACTGCAGCAGCCTTATCCTCAGAACTCAATCATGCATGTTGGTGCAGTGTATCATACCAGAAGGACCCTGGCAACGGATACTCAGGCTGTCCTAAAGGCTTGCGGCTCCTTCAGGATTGGAAAAGTGCTCGTGACTGATTTCTGGGAAACCTTCAACTCAGAGTTCCTAGAACTCTCCCCACTTGACTCCATGTATTTGAGGTGGGTGTCCAATCCTTTGACACTTGGCATAGTAATATTGGTTCCTGCTTTTTTTTCCCCAGGGTCAAGGATCTCCGGTTAGTGCCTCATCGGGTGCTGGTCCGAGTCGTTGTATTGATAATTCTTCCAGAACTCTCACGCAAAGTGAACATTCTGATGGCCTCAGCCTGTCTATTGCTGCAGAACCGACAGAGCTCATCCTGAGCTGGCTTGTGCAGGCCAACTATATGATCCCTGCTCTGGGGAATATCCGACGTGAGTTACCAGCCACCAGATATTGGATATTTTTTTCACACACACTGACTGGTTCCAACTTCCCGGTCCAGAAGCTAAGGAACTCTGTGGGTTTTATTATCTAATTCAATTTCTCTGAGACTAAATGACCATTTAGTCCTTGCGACTTTGCTTGCGGTCTGCTACCAGATGGTATTACCAGATTGTGACATTACTCTTCGAGGGACCTTCATGGATGATGCACCAACGGAGGAGCTCTACCTATTCCTGAAGCGGCCTCAAAAATACTTGCAGGATGGAGCAGTGGCTGTCGAACTGCCGTCTGACACTCATCCTGGGCAACCGGTATACTTCTGGTCCATCTACCCTGACGGAAGGGAACCCTTGCATCTAGATGCATTGGACAAATATTATCCTCCTCAGATCAAGATGGAGATACAGCTTGGAGGATGGTCATGGTCGGCCGAAGAATACAAGCTGATTGCGGATGTAATGCGTCTGAGAGGATATGATCCCTTGACAAGGGACTATGCTCAAGAGCACGGAATGCTGGAGCCAGTCTTTCATCCTGTTTGAGAACCCGTATGTACCTTGTTTCTTTCTTTCCTCTAAATTTTCAAAACTTCCATGCAGAGAACCGAGTCCATGCTGATGTGTTTTCCGTCTTTGCCCAAACCATATACATGTTTCGGACAACATGAATACAATCCTGCCTCGTATAAAATCTATACATGTAAACACTTCAAAATACCAAACAAACAAATGGCCTACTAGTGCTATGCTTGTGATGTTGAAATATTTCATATGACATATGTATCACATTTCTATGTCATTGGCGAGCTTAGTGGAAGCGAACACCTGCTCCTGAACCTCCAAATTCCACAAAAGGAATAAAGGACTCCATTATTCTGCAGTTGTTGTGCAGGCTTGCCGCACGATGTGACTGATGCTAATTCGGCGCATGCGACAGGCAGATGGTGTCAAAAAACCAGAGGAACCAGCTTTAATAAAATTGCCATTCACATACTTCTGAAACTCCGGAGGTGATTCCCAGCGGAGAAAATCGGCTGTCGGGGATCTCGGGTGAGGCGCTTTATAAACGCCCTCCCACCGAAAATTTTCATAAAACCGGTATGATACTCAATCTGAAATCTTTTACAAACCGGGCCCTGACAGGGATATCCATTCAATTTCACACAGTGCTCTTGATTCCATCTGCAACTAACTTGAGCCATGCCGGGCGGTTCACGAGCTCCTTCCACCAGCTGCATCGATTTAAAATGTATCAGCCAAATCCAGTGGTCGAAGTGCAACTAACTACTCACCGCGCGACGTTCGGACGTTTCTCGACATTCCCCATAAGGTCCATCTTTAGGTTTTCCGTCGTCAACACCGGGACAAGTTGGAGATGGAAGAGGTCTGCCAGTGTGAGTTCCTGAAAGGAAGGAATTTCAGTCGGGGGAATTATGAGGGGGAATGAGGAGGATGAAGGTTGCGCTGCATACATCACCCGCGAGGTACTTGGTCTTCTTCAAGATCCGTTCATACGCATCCAACACCTCCTCAAATTTAGCGATGGTCTCTGCAACCTTCGCCTCGTCGACCTCCGAGCCCTTACGCCTGCAGAATTAAAATGAACATTCTCATCCATTCGAAAAAAGAAGAAAGAAAAGAGGACGAACGATTTGAAAAGCGTCTCCACGGCGATCTTCACCGCCCCAGGATACCCATCCATCATCTCGACACTCATCGCCTGCTCGAACCGCGCAGTCGCTTGGATGCCATCTTCCTTGCGGGGGACGAACGTGGCGCCTTGCCCGGGGTACTTGGACTCGAGGTAGCGCGCGATGGCGCGGGACTCGTATAGAATGAAGCCGTCGTCGTCCTACAGTCGCCCATAAACGAAACAAGCAAGGGAAGCAGGACGAAAAGGGCGGTACGCACGATAACAGGAACCTGTCCAAACGGATGCAGCGAGTCCATAAACTCGCTCGTCTTGTTCGCCTTGTTGGGGATGTCGACGGGGACGAACTCGAATGGAATGTTCTTCTCGGTCAGGACGAGCGCGACGATGCCGGAGCCGCCGCCGGCCCTAGAGGTGCAGTAGAGTTTGAGGACCATTGTTTTTTTTCTGGTGGGTAGTTTGGTTGATGGAATAGAATGCGAGCTGCGGTGGGCCTTTATAGAGAATTTGGAGAGACGTGACTCGGGAACTTGAAGAAGATGCCAGTGAGGGCGACGTGTTCGTAGGACAGCAATTAGCGAAGTGCTTGACAGCCTGAGTACAGTAGGCCTCGGCGAAGAGCTGTAAGCTTAGAAATCGCCAGTCAAGCGGGAGGAATTACCAAGCGGGAGGAATTACCGATGTTCTCGGGAAAAGACCAGAGATGCGAGAGGCCGTTTTTCTCGAAACCAGACGGGGTAGGGCGAGGATCGCCGAATCGGCGTGCCCTGAACAAAGTTTGAAGCTTCAGCGTGAACGCATTGTTTCAGTCCGCCGTCGATTGCACTTTTGCATGCCGCGATCCCGAGAACGTACAAGTCTTTGTAATTCCCGGTACCCCGGCATATCTGCAGGCAGTTCAGGGTGCGAGGGAGCCGGGTAGAAACGGGCCGAGACCTGTGAGGCTTGGTAATGCGCGAAATGCTCGGGGATTCGTGTTGTAGCGGGAGGGATGGAAGGAAGGAAGGATTTACACGGCACCGTGACGGTCAGGGAGTCGGCAGAGAGCTGACAGTGCAAGTATCTTCGAGCATCGCGTTGAACCTGTTGACGTTGATTAGGACGGATGTGGTCCAGGAGGATGGCCCCCGATGATTATGGTTGGGCGCGAACAGGAGAGGGAGGAAGTAGAGAGAGAGCGACGAGCAGGGGAAGACGAGCAGCCGGAAGACGGAGAGCACGGAGTGCGACGAGAGTGCGAAAAGGACTCGGCTGGATGTCTGCTCAGCCCATTTATATATCGGCGACCCTCTGCAATATTCGACGTGGATGGCGCAATATCGAGCGAGAAATTCCGAGCGGATGATAAGTTTGTGCCGGATCAACGCCCAAATTACGACCATTTTAGTCGACATTTGATTTGATTGGAGAGAATCTGAGAGATACACTACAGCTAGATAATACAGCAGATGAACATCAAGTCCGAGAATGAGAATAATGAGCGTCGTCGTACAAGTACACCACCAAGATTAGTGGCCCAGCCACGCCTGGAAAGTCTGCATAAGATCGGCAACTAGCACATGGCTCTCCTCATGCGGTCCCCAGACCAATCGGCCTCGCTCATCAACCTCACAGACCGGCGCCAAGACGGTCTTCGCGTGCTCCCGTGCCTCCCCCGCGCAAAACGCCGGCCCTGCGTGGACGAGAAGGGCATGGACCGCCATCAGCTTGAGGAACGCGGGTTTGTCGGCGACCGTGACGAGGAGGACGACACAGCGGTGGATATCGCTGTAGGGTATCGTACCAACGGCGAAGAGGGAGCCGAGGAGCCCAGCGATGTTGACGCCGCGCGAGGTGAGGTAGTCGTGGTCGCCGCGGGGCTCGTTCTGCCAGATGGCGCGGTTCTCCCAGTGCCCACGGAAGAGGTCGAGCGCCTGGGCGCGGACAGCGGGGAGGAAGACGTCTTTGCCACCCCGGATGACGGAGGAGGAAGAGGAGAGACGGACGACGAGGGCTGCGATGATCTTGGCTTGCATCGGCTCGACGCCAGTCTCGAGGAGAGCGCGGATGGGGTGAACAATGTCCTTGGCTACACGGAGCTCCTCGCGGTAGTGCTTGTAGAGCAGCTCGACGGGGTCTGCGGGTGGCAGTTGGGGAGCGGGGGCGCTGAGATGGAGAGGTCGAGCGGTGGAAGGAGTCGCCGGCTGGAGCTCACGAATGAGCGGGCGAGCGGTGGTCGGGGTGAATGGCAACGGCGAAGTGGCACGGGACTTGGATGGCTCTGGCTCTGGTGTCGTACCGCGGCTGGTGCCTCTCGAGGACGAAGACCACAACGACTTGATGGAGGCAGAAGCCAGCGTCGAAGATGTGCGGGAAGACACAGATGCCACCGAGGGCGATGGGGACGGAGCTCGCGATGAGTTGGGGCTGGGTCTAGCGCTGCCGACGACAGAGACAGAGCCCTTGGGAGTGAGGAAGCGCGGCACGAACTCCGGCGCATCCTCGTTCAACTCACGCATCGCGTAGCCTTCGTCGTACACCATCGGCCTTCCCGTCTTGGCGCAGCGCGTGACGACGACCTTCGGGGCATGCAGGTCCTTGGAGATCTGGTCCTTCCAGCCCTTGGTGCCGATGAGGCTGCGTGGTACGGCCGGGATTTGAATGGGGTAGGTCGTCCGTGGCTGCGGGTGCGGGACGTAGGGCGGAGAGCGCGCTGGGATGTTGAGAGTCGCGAGCCGGGATGGGTTCTTGTAAGACATGATACGAGAGTTGGACAAATGCGAGGGAGTGGATAGTATTGCGGCCAGCTGCAATGCGTTTGCGAGTGGATTCGGTGGGGAAGGATCAGCGAGGGCTTGCGGTTTTTATACGAGCGCACAGATCCTTGAGCTTTGAGAGAGCACGTCGGAGCCACCGCTCAATTACAGCACTGGGTATCCATTGTTCGTGCCGAGTTTGGTGGCAACCCAAGCGTTTGCGCAATTCCCGGACTTTTCAAGAAGAGAGGCCGAATAACATCCTTCCGGGACTCTTTTGAACTTCGCCTCAGTCCTCAGGAAGCATGACCGTCGAGAACAAGCTTACGTCTGATGCGGCCGACGCCAATGGCAAGCACGGCCAAGCAATCTGTTTGTCAGCACTACTTTCATCGGCCGATCAATCAGCGACCGCGCATTCCTCAGCTGTCCCTGTTTCGAAAAATGCAAGTTGTCGACCAAACGCCATGCTTTCAGCGCTGCCAGTGCTGCTCCTCCCGCTCGCCTATGCTCTCATTTTGCCTGCGAGTCCGAGTCTCCAGCACCCGTTTTCCTTTCCGCCCAACGACTCGGAGAGCATAGCGAGGAGCCTGATTACACCGCGAGTGGACGCGTATATACGGGCTCAGCAGGCATATTGGAACTCGTCTGGGCTGGCGGTTGCTGTCGTTCGTCGACGGCCAGGCGACAGCCAATGGGACATCGAATTCGGGTCGTATGGAACGGCACGCGCAGACGGGACCCCCGTGAGCCCAGACACGCTCTTCGCCATCGCCTCGGACAGCAAGCTGTTCACCGCAGTGGCCGTCGGGCTCCTCATCAAGAACCAGTCGCTCGCAGAGGCTCGAGGAAAGCCGTTGCGCTGGGATACCAGAATCGCTGACGTGCTGGGAGACGAGTGGGGCTTGATGGACGAGGAGATGCAGCGCGGGGTGACGCTCCAGGATATGCTCTCGCACCGCACTGGCATGCCTAGGCATGATTTGTCGGGCTTTGCGAGGGAGGGAGGTGTTCCCGAGATGGTGTGTGCCAGTGAAAACGATTCTTTTTCTCTCGAGTCTCGCCAGCTTTACTCATTCGCTCGCTCGCTCGCAGATATCCACCCTCCGATACCTTCGTCCCTCAGCCTCTCTGCGCGAACAATACCAGTACAACAACCTCATGTACGAAGTCCTCTCGCACCTTCCGCCCACGCTCCTCAACCAATCCTTCGAGTCCTACATCACGCAAAACATCCTAACGCCACTCGGGATGAACGCCTCCACTTACTCCGTCGCCGAGGCCGAAGCCCGCGTGCTCCCTGGGCCTGATGGACTCACTCGTCAGCTGGCGCATGGGTTCCATTGGAGCATGAAGGATTCGCTGGTAAACCGCACCGGGGTGTTGACGCCAAGCGAGTACTTCGAGCGGCCAGGCGAGGAGAAAGTTTGGGCAGGTGCCGCGGGGATATTGGCTAGCCCGCGGGACTTGGTTCGTCTCTTCTTTCCTCTTTCCTCTCTACTCCGTCCGTCCGTGCATTATTGACTCGGGTTCACAGTCCACTTGGGTCGCAATGCTGCTCAACGAAGGTCGACACCCGTTCACCAACACCACCGTTATTCCAGCAGACATCATCGAGCATGTGGCGCTCGGCGCCAGTGTGTCTCTACAGAAGGCGGAATACCCCGAGACTGTGCGTTCTTAGCGCCGGCGCCTTGCATTCCTCCACTAACCCCGAGATCGATATCTTTAGAGCCCCAAGGTCTATGGGTGTGGACAAAATCGCTTCTCCTACCGAGGGCACGAAATCATCGAGCACGGCGGGAGCAACCCGGGCTTCAAGAGTATCGTCACGCGCCTTCCCCATGGTAAGTTAGGCATTCAGTCCTCTTCATTCCATTCCCCGTCCTTGCTTAGCCACTCCTCCTCCCCAGACCAAATCGGCATAGTCGTCCTAACGAACGACGACGACGGCGTGCGCGTCATGGAACCCGTGAAATTCCGCATCCTCGATGAACTGCTCGGGTTCCACGAGGACCCGACGGACTGGGCGGCGCGCTACGTCGCCTACAACGCCAAAAGCATCCAACAGAACCAGGCGGTGACGCCGCGACCAAAGGCTGACCGCGTCCGCTTGCCGTCGACGTCGTTTGCCCGGATGCAGGGAAGGTTTGGGAATGGGGCGTATGGAGCTCTCATCAGGAAAACTCAAACGCGCTGGCAGCGCTGGCACAGCGCTGCCAGACGTCGCCAGACCGCCAGCCCCGTGTCTGGCGCCAACTGACCTACCTATCGCCAGCACCGTGCCAGACACGAATTCTGGCGCCAGCGCCTTGCCAGCGGCGCTTCCAGACAGCTGCCAGCGTCATCCCAGTCAAGTTGCCAGACCAGTAAATGGATAGACAAATCATCATATTGCACAGATAAAGGTACAGAATACACTCCATGAGTCCTCCCCTTCCTCTGCCCGCCCATTCGACCTTCCCGCCCATTCGACCTGCCCGTCCATTCGACCTCCACCACCAGACTGCGAGTTGTCGCACCGAGCACCACAGCAGCTGCAACCCGGCCGGCAGCCCGGTAGCGTCTATGGACGCGGAGGCAGCGTTACTGACTGTGACATGAGAGCCGAGGGGAGAGTGGTTGAGAGAGACGGGACGAAGGATTCTGAAAGAGGGCGATGAGTTGCAGGATTAAAACCGAGCTCGCACTCACGAGCACAATGATCTATCCCTACCCGGCGTGCGTCGCGGCGTACATAAGCGATGTGTTGGAGGGTTCGCCGTGGGTGGGATTCAGGATACAGGCTTGAGAGTTTTGACCTGCGGGATTGTGGATTGACACTGGGCTTGAGAGATTGAGGCAGGCTAGACTTGAGGGATCAACGTAGGCTTGACGCTTGACGAGGTTGCTATAGACATCCCGCGAAGTGGGCTAGCCGCTTGAATGGCATCTTGCGCGGAGGTCGAGCGCCGTGGACCGTCAGCGTCGTAGAGGGAAGGGACTGGGAATAAGACGGGAAGGGATTTATGGAGGGTCGGGTTGCGGAGGACGCGTAGTGGGGATGGAGCTTGCCAGTGGCACCGTGGAGCGACGCCGAGGGGCTCGATCGGGTAAGGGATTGAGGACATGGTGAGGCGTGGGTATGGCCGCGGGTTAGGAATGGGGGTACCGTTGAGGCCGCAGGCAGGCTTGAGCGAATGCAGGCGATGGGTGGTGGGATGGTGGGCGAAGAGGGAAAGGAAGCAACCAGTGTGACACCCTGTTACCACTTGACTCATGCATCAAGCACGTCATCACACGTGCTGATGTAGGGACTTGTGATTTGTCGTCGGAGTCCGTGCTCGCACCTAGCTCTCGCACACATCCAGGACGCGTATGACGATGAAAAGCAGCAAGAAACTCAGGACTCACCATACTCCACTGATCTATCCAGCCCGCCGGAATCACGAATTAGCGACGCCATGGGCCGGGCCGGCGAGACTCGGACCCCAGGGATCCGAGGCAGTGGCACGACATGAACAAATCTGCAGACGATAAGCAGGATATTGTTGCTGAATGTTACTCGAGACCAAAGGAAATGCTGGCCGGTCTGGCGAGGAGTGGAGTACTGGTGGGGCTCTGGCAGTGCTGGCAGTGCTGGCAGCGCTGGTGCTCCGCTGGCGCCAGACCGCCAGACCTGCCAGACCTGCCAGAGCCCGCCAGCGGGATTGAGTTTTCCTGATGCTGGAGCCTTGCTTCGTCGGGGTTGATGCATCTGCTGGGGCGAGGAATGAGTCAGAGATATGCGAGGAGGTGCTGAACTCTTCTGTTGTGCGACACATTGTCGCTGCGTCGGAATCGGACTCGGACTCGGAGCAAGTGCCAGTGCCGACCCTCATCGTCCCGTTCAAGCGAACCTTCTCGAGCTACATCCGGCTCGCGCATTTCGACGGCAACTTGTTCAACGCCTCGGTTATCTGGGCTATTCCCAGCATCGGCGCCGCCCATGATCAGGACGACAAGGGCAAGGGGGAGGACGTGATTGTCGGGCTGGACAGACGATATCTGGCGGAGTGGGTTCCCGGACGAGCGGGGGACGACGGGGCTAGGGAGAAGGAGACCGGGAAGGAGAAGGAGATGGAGAAGGATGATGGATGGGCGTTCAAGGGCGATTTTTGGGGCAAGGAGGGTGAGGTGCGTGAGTTGGTGGGTGATGGCGAGGAGGGCGCCGAGGTGTGGTTTGGCAGGACGACTATGGGTGGGAATGGGAATTAGGCTGAAGATTGAGGATTGTGCGTTGGCGTCTAGATCTGGGATGAGCTGTATTGATTTGCTGTACAGTTAGGCCGTCGGGGAGAAGGGAACCCCCCTAGAGCGTCGGATGCCAGATTAGGCCGGGTCTCTGCACTGTGTTTTCATTCGTCTGTCACATCCGGTTATCACGGGTGCTCCTGTAAGCCGCTACTTCTTGTAATGCTGACACACAAAGTGAGTGGGTGAAGTATAGGATTCGAGAAAACTACTGAACTACTCGATCTAGCCACTTTTTATACCGATATACTGCGGAACAACTACTCTACGACTGCAAATGAGTCTGCGCGCTCCTCGAAGCGGACTAATGAGCGGCTGCGATGCGCATGCAATTGCCAGCCATATCCGTGACAGCTCCGAAGGTGAACCTGATGGACAGACTACTATCTGAAATTGAACCAACAACTTGAATGTTCCGGATGTATTGCTTTCTGGAAGGCTGAGAATATATATATATAAATGCTCTTCAGAATACATAAATAGTTGGAAAGTCTCAATCTCCTACTCAGACTCTGCTTCACCCAATGCCAATGACCGCTGGCGACATCCTGACTATCCCAGACACGCTGCGATCGTGGCCATGGCCTCGCGCTATCAACCCATGGTACGCAGTGTGCAAGGAAGAGTCTGCGGCATGGTGCGAAGCGTTCAAAGCGTTTGGTCCCAAGGCGCAACAGAGCTTTAACCGATGTGACTTCAGTATGTTTTGTCGTCGTTTATATACTGGTTGGCTCACCGTGAACGAGGTCTCCTTGGCGCGCTTGCCTACCCCCTCTTGAACAGAGGTTCGTTGTAGATCTACCATCCACCAGTCTAGAAAAGCTAACCACATGTAAGATGGGTGTCGAATCGGCTGCGACTTCATGAACCTCGTCTTCGTCATCGACGATCACACGGATGTTTCTGGGCCAGCCGTCGCGCGACAACAGGCCGACCTGGTCATGGACGCGATGCGGAATCCGCATCATCCGCGCCCGGCGGGGGAATGGATTGGTGCAGAGGTTGCGCGATCGTGAGCAGTCCTCGGCAGTTGCTTCTAGCGACTAAGGTTGCATTAGATTCTGGGAAAATGCCATACGCACAGCAACACCCACCGCGCAGCGCCGTTTCGTCGACACCTTCCAGCAATACACGGACGCAGTCGTGCAGCAGGCCGACGACAGAAGCTCGAGCCGTATTCGCGATGTGGACAGTTACTTTGACGTGCGCCGAGACACGATTGGAGCCAAGCCCGCGTTTGCGGTGGTCGAGATACACCTGAATATCCCGGATGAGATTATGGCGCATCCGAGTGTGATGAAGCTCACTTACCTTGCCATCGACGCAATCATCATTTCGAATGACTTGTGCTCTTACAACGTCGAGTGAGTTTTCCTCTCCCTTTGCCTCAATGGACCTCTTAACGTTGCGTAGACAAGCGCGCGGGGACGACGGGCACAACCTCGTCACAGTCGTCATGCATCAATACGATCTCGACGTGCAGCAAGCAATGAACTGGATCGGAGACCTTCACGATGAGATAGCGGATGATTTCCTCCAGGCGTTCCAGGAGCTACCCACATTTGGAGGGCCGCCGGCGCTGGATCGCGAACTACGCACGTACGTCGATGGGCTGGGGAACTGGGTTCGAGCGAACGATACGTGGAACTATGAGGTCAGCGTGATTCTGGAGCTTGTTCAATAGGCTGACGTTGGAGAACAGAGCGAGAGGTACTTTGGGAAGAAGGGCATCGAGACCCAGCGCACGAGAAAGACCGTTTTGTTGCCAAAGAGGCGAGCGTTAGGATTGGAGGTGTAGATGTGCCAGTGGAGACCCATGTATCGTGTCGTTTAGTCTTTATGGATTGGTTCAGAAACTGAGGATGTCGTGGAGGAACAAAAGCCGCGTCGTCGGTGATGGTCTGCTGTCAGTGACAATCAGAGCGGATCAAATCCAAATCATCAAGTGTTAAGATTTTTTTTTTGGCTGGGTCATCCTGGGTCATCATTCATGAAAGGACAGTATGTGTCTGTTCGCAGCAGGCAGAACGACGACGATGAACGCGGTATCACCGTCATGTCCGGAACTTTCTTCAACTCGCGACAATCCCGGTTGAATCCCGGACCTTCGATTCCCAGCGGGCCGCACGGCACATGCATTCCATTCCCACACCAACTTTCAGACACTTTGCACAGACACAGAGGCTATGAATCAGTGATTCCCGCTAGATACGTGCTCGGAAATCCATCCACGTCGGAAAGGACTCAGACGTGGCACTGGTGTAACACTCTAACTTCCTTCTAGGACCTGAGTGCGTGCCGTTATATTATCTCCGGGGGCATGAGCGTCTCCACAGGACGGTAACTAGAGCGCTATCAGATAATCTTAATCTTTCAATCTTTCAATCGCATTCTTCGGCGACGCCCTGACGAGAACTTCGGAATGAATTACCGCGCCAAACTCATTAATAGACACGACGCGTACCTTCAAATTTCGCTGAGACGCCATCCGCCGGAAGGACCATCAAACGCTGACTAATCCCGCCGACTGTTCTAATTCGACGATGATGGGTACGAAATATCGCATACGCAATCTCGGAATGCCCTGCTTCTGCTGACCAAGCAATGCCCAAGGACGTTTACGCCCTTGAAGTTGAGTAAGGAGGGTCAGACTCTTCCTGTCATCCTAGCCCTTAAAAGGCACGTCCTACTGGGCAGTAAATGCAACAACCCTCTCGACTTCAATCGACAATGGTTCTCAAGATCTACGGCTCCAAACTCGCTACATGCACCCGCCGCGTCGCCACCGTCTGCTACGAGCTCCAAATCCCCTTCGAGCTCATCGAGGTCAACGTTATGAATGGCGAGAACAAGACGGCCGAGTTTTTGAAGTATCAGCCGTTCGGGCAGATTCCATATATCGTGAGTCCCTCGCCTGTCAATGCGTCGAGCGAGCTCACACTGGCATCAGGACGACGACGGCTTCAACCTCTTCGAGACACGCGCGATCTCTCGCTACCCTCGCCGCCAAGTATCCCAAGAACGATCTGCTCCCGACGGACCCCAAGGAGAACGCGCTCTTCGAGCAGGCGGCGGCGTTTGAGCAGAGCAACTTTGATCCCGCGGGAAGCAAGATTGGGTTGGAGTTTGTCAAAAAGTTAGTTGCGCGGTTGATTCCTGTTTCATTACCTGACGCATCCTCAACTCACGCAGGAGACTCGGCTGGGGCTTCGACGAATCGCTCGTCGCGGAGCAACTCCCGCTCCTCGAGATTCGGGTCCCTGGGTACGAGGCGATCTTGAGCAAGACTCGCTACCTTGCTGGGGATGTGCGTATATGCAGCCCAGTCTCTCGTTCGCTGACTGAAACATTCATCAGAAAATCACCCTCGCAGATATCTTCCACCTCCCCTATGCGCCCTTCGTCTCGGAGGGGAGTGATGTCTTGACCAAGCATCCCAACATCGCCAGGTAGGCCGTCCTTTTTCTTCGATGGCGACCTTGCTGATGCATGTTTGTCTAGATGGCTCAAGGAGCTCACCTCGCGTCCCTCGTGGTTGGCTTACACCGACGGCGTCGTGACCACCCTCAAGTACTGAGAAGTATTGTTAGTTCAATAGGCGTAGATGATCAGCTCTTTAAATGAAAAACCTGTGTCCCCGATTTGCGCTTTTGAGTCTTGGCTCCACCGGAAAGCAGCTCTATCCGAGTCTAGACCGGACGCGCCTTCCGGATCGACAAGCTATATTTACAAGATGAGCCATTGGACGGGTTCAGAGAAGCAAGACAGTCGCGGCTGACTGCGAGAGCCCGCGCCACAGGTAGACACGGAGTAGAGTTTGAGAACCATTGTCAGTGGGGTTGGGTGACCGGGTCGGGTGTACTAGTATGTGCGTGCCGGTGCAGGCGTCATTTAAGGACGTACGTGATGAGTCGAATGACCACTGCAAGCCAGCGTTTCAACGTGGCAACGCTCGTATTAGTAGCCGGCCTTGCGGATTGTTAAGCTGGGCGTGGCAAGCTGGCTGCAGTATCGCAGAATTATTCATCAGCTCCCTTTTTCGCACAGGGGTACAAAGCACGTACCGGCGTCCCAAGAGTTAAAATTGCCAGCCAAAACGCGTTCGAGACATTATACACCAGGAGGTCATTATGGATCGCCACCAACTCGCCCGAATTCTTGGCGAAGAACGGGCGTAGGACGATAGCCTGCCGGTGGATTAACATCGTTTCGTTAGCCCGCAAGAGCTTTCGCTTTGGCATGGTGGATATGTACATACCGTGAACAAAGTCGCTGGATCGAGCTGCAGTGAGTGGTGAGCAGACTGATACCGGGAAGCAATGAAGCGCTCACCTTAAGTCCACCTTTATTAAAAGTCGTTGCATTGAGCAGGATAAGATCCAAATCCAGGCGGTCCAGTTCGCTGGTGATAGAGTCGAGGTCGATTTCCGCCGGCTCGATATCGCGCTCGTAGTTCATGAACCACCCGTGTGCCAAGAGGGGAAGTGCGAGGGGTCCGACCGAAAATGTGAGCATGAGAGAGCGCATTGTGTTCTCGTGCAATGCCGATGAGTGGATACTTGGTTGCCAGTGCGTTTGAATACCCGTTTGGCGATCTCGAGAAGCTCCATATAGGTATTCAAAAATGACGCGACCCACTGCGAAGTTCCTTGAGAGCTGAAATGCGCGAGCAAAAGTATATCCAGGCTATCACGATCCATCCAGCGCCTTGACATACATATGGCGTCGAAGATGCGTATATGCCAGATGCGGATTGGAGGAGGTGGTTTCAGAAATTGCGGTTCGTCCTCGCCGACAATTCAATTACACTCAGCAGGGCATAGCGCTTCCAGAAATAGTTGAGATCCCGAGGTTGGAGACGAGATAAGTATCCGTGCAGGTTGTTGTGGGCAGAAGCAAGATGACGTGTGACATGATGGGATCAGTCTGCCTTTCCTGAGACCATCACCTCGAGTAACGTCGCACGTTCAGGCTGTGGACCACGCGACGCTAATTGAACCCCCCCCTGCCCCCCCCCCTCGATTTCGCGAGCTCGACACCCCAGTCGAAGTGGACGGTGCGGCTGGAGCCCATACCACTCAGAACCTCCCGTCATAACGATGGCTCAAGGGCCCAGGGACATCCATCGAACATTTCGCTGTCCTCAATCGGACTGCCGCTTCAACTTGGTCGCGTACCCACGGCGACGGATTCCCCACTGGCGGCGGATGTCCTGGCCCAAACGCATGCGGTGCTTACCCCAGCGCTGGCTGATGCCATATGGCATATCTCAAGGCTACCTGCGGTCGAAAAGATGGTCGACGACCGCCCAGGCGAGTTTTATCTCATGGATAGTGCCGGCTAGTGAGTGCTGCTGCTTTGCTTCCCTGACCTGGCTAACGCGGTCCACCAGCTTCTTCAACTCCATCCATCGCATTGCGGTGCCGACATACGTCCCCAGCGAGGAGGACGTCCTTCGGGCGCGAGCCAAGAGCACAGCGATCATCGAGACGATGTTCTGCGTGGGGGATCTATCGTGAGTGTACCATGCGACACCTCGTCGTGCCGGCTAACGGCCAGGACAGGATCCACATGTTTGACGTCGGTGGGCAGCGCTCGGAGCGGAAGAAGTGGATACATTGTTTCGAGAGGTGCGTCTTGGGGGTCGTTCTGCTGTGCTGTGTTCTGACCTACCGACCTCGCAGTGCCACGAGTATCATCTTCTGCACGGCGCTGAGCGAATATGACCAGGTGCTCGAGGAGGAGCGGAGGGTGGTGAGTCGTCTATCCCTATCCCCTTCAGGCACATTCGTCGCTGAGCTGCCTGTCTCTCTCCAGAACCGCATGCGCGAATCACTCTACCTCTTCGAGTCCATCATCAACTCGCGCTGGTTCCTCCGCACCAGCGTCATCCTCTTCCTAAACAAGATTGATGTCTTTAAGCGCAAGCTGCCCAAGGTCCGCCTACCTTCCTACCTGTGGCCTGCACTCATTCATTGCCCCATGTGGATCCCTCTTGGGCGATACTTTCCCGAATACGCTGGCGGGAACGACTTGCAAAAAGCCGCCAAATACATCCTGTGGAAGTTTATGCAGGAGAATAGGGCAAAGTTGACGGTCTATCCCCAGTGCGTTCCTCTTCCTGCTCCTCTTTACCTTCGTCGCTGACTCGCCCGTCTCGTAGCGTCACCCAAGCCACGAATACCAAGAACATCCGGCTCGTCTTTGCTGCCGTCAAGGAGACGATACTGCAGAATGCCCTGAAGGATTCGGGGATATTATAACCCTTCGGACGCGGTCGCGGTCGCCTTGGCGGTGCGCCTTCGTTCTTCTGGGGGGGAGGGAAGGGTTGATGGTGCGCGGGGCGCATACACGATCAAGATTCCCGAGCGAGCGCCCGGGAGAGTATTGTATATACACAAGGGGCGCCGGCCCGTTGTGGCTTTGCAGCGCGCCCCGCGAGGCCAGCAGGGAGCGGGAGTGGGAGGACCGGACCGAGCGGCGGCGGGTGGGCGGACCGGGAACGGCATGGATAACTGCGGATGTGGATTGGAATGGGGAGGAAGGGAGGGTTTTCTTTCTTTCGTTTTTCTTTTTTGGCTCTAGCTATCTTATCTTAGTCTGGTCGTGCATTTGTCTAAAAATCTTGAATTTGTTGTATGTGTAGTACAGTATGTATGTATATCGTATCTCTAATCGTCGCCGTGCATGGGAGTCGTCGTTGCAATAATATATTTTCGTACATTTGAGGGTTGCTTTTCATTTGACTCTGAGAAATAGCTCGATTGTCAACAAGGATATGGCTGTGAGGAAGGCGTAGAGTAAGGGGGATACGCATCAGTGTGCAATGCAAGTGCAATGAAAGCTGTATCATTGACGTGTGAAATGAAAGCTGTTACTTGTAAGCCTCGTGTCAGCCGGCTCCCTTCCTGCTGCCTTCGTCCTCTCTCCCTCCATCACGAAAAGTGTCAGATCCTCGTCGGGTCTCGGCGCCGTGACGAGATGTGACTAGGCTCCCACGATCCTCGGCATCTCCTCACTAGCCCACGACGATCATCGTCACCACCGACCATTCTCGTCCCCAGCTCGCGCGGCCTCCGCTAGCATCCGGCTAGTATCGTTCCCACTAGCTAGCTGCCCGCCATCCCGACCCCGCCACGCTAATTGATCGAACGGGTGGGGCATCGCTGCATCGTCAAAAACCTTCATCAAGCCCTCTGTGCATGTGGGGATCCTTCGGCGGCCGTAGGTGTGTACGTTCTCCTTCGAAGTCCTGCTTTCACTAATTTCTGTATCATTCTCTCGGTAGCCATGACGCTTGGACAATCTCATATTGGGCCGACGTTCTTCGCACTCCGAGTCGTTTACTCGACTGGGAGCCACCTGATGCTCACACCACCTCTATCCACCAGGACGTCTCGACGCACCAACAATACACTTCGTCCCAGTGCTGGCAGCCCATCGGCGGTTTATCATGGCAAACTCTGAGGTGGGTAACCGGTGTGTCGCAATTTCCCTCTTGAGTTCTTACGAAGTCCTCAGTCAGCGCCCGATTCCCTCGAATGCCAACACCAGCACCTTGGTCGTCGTCAGCGCTGCTCCTCCGTTGACCCACTCTTCGTCCAGGCATCGGACGTCTCGATGGAGCTGCCTCCGCCCGACTTTCTTCGGAGCTCTATACTCTGCGCCTCTCTCCACACTCAACCACATCCGGAGAGTATTTCGGCGGAGAAGTTTGCATGGGAGGACTAGTAACGATTGGACGGAGTGTGTAATCCCAGTGCGACGAGCTGGATTTCGAGAGCAAGCTCTGTCGACCCGGAGCATGCAGAGACGCATATGCAGGAGGAGAATAACTGAGTGGACCAATGATTATTGTATCGCCGAATAAAATATTCTTCAGAAAGACTTTGAGCGACGCAGTTCGGGCTCGCGGACCAAATTGACCCGGGTTTGAGCCAGTCGAGAGCCTAGGTCCCAGCGTGAGAAACTGCCATTCACGTTGCTTCTTGGCCACCAGGACGCCCGTCGAAAACTTCACTGGCACTCTCTGCTGTGTGGGGACTACCTTTGGCTGCCGTTGGGGTGTGTCTATGTCCGTTTTCAACACTCTGTCAAGCCAATTCTTGTTCCTAGGGCTTTGGGTCGTCGACAAGTAACGAGTCAGAGGTACTATTCGCGCATTGGGACGACGTTGGGCGGCCTTCGGGCCTACCAAAGGTGTGTATACTTTGCTTTCAGGCATCGTGCTCAAGCTAACGCGTTTTATTAGTGTTTCGACGCTCGTCAACGGTCAAATAGCGCGGTTGGGGATTCTTGCGACCGTGTAAACTGCGTTCAGGCAGACTGCGGTAGCATCCCAGGTGAGTCTAGATCCGTGAATATTGCTCCAATTCGATTCAATTCTTTTTAGTTCTATATCTCTTCCGCCCGCTCACGCTCGACGACGATGCTATGTCCCCATTGCTCAAGGGAAGTGCGGGGAACTTCAGGGCTGCAAAGACATCGACCAAACTGTCCTGGCCTGCGTCAACAACACACTCAAAATGTGCAGGCTGTCTTGACGCACGAGCAAGAGGTACAGAATCAAGCAAATGCGCTGGAAGAGGCTCGCGTCGCCTTTGAAGCTGCCGAAGCGGCAAAAGCTGATGTACGTCTCTCATTTTGCGACCTTGTATTCTGTTTATGCCATTCAGGCCCTTATGCGAGACCCCACGCCCCCACCGCCAACTCACAGTACCTTGGAGCGTCCCCGTCGTAGTGCGCGTGCCCGCCAGCGACCTCGGCGCTACCGAGACGAGCCTCCGGAACCTCCTGCTCCTGCCGAGACTACTCCATTCTCATCTCCCAACTCGGATGGCCCCGGGGACGTGCCACAAGACGAGCAGCAGGAAACACCGCCTTCACACGTTCAAACCTGGTATCGTACCCCTCCGAATATCCACGGAGTGTACAAGGTCTATCCGCAGCGACCCACGCACGACCCCGACAATAGCACCACCCTTAACGATCTTTGCCGCAGTTCTCAGCTCCTCCGACCCGAGACTGAGCCGCTCCACATCCCAGACCTCCCCGCCTACTTCCCATTCACCAACTACTCGGCCGCCTGGCTCATGACGTGGTTCTTGAACACGCCAAAGCTCAATCTTGCGACGTTGAAGACGTTGGTCGACAAGGTCTTTCGGCGGTCGACTTTCAGCACCGACGAGATTGTCGACGACTTTGACCCAAACCGCGAGCTCCATCGCGTCGATGAAGCGGCCAAGAAGATGCCCGACGACCTTCCCAAGGGCTGGAAGAAGGGCTCGGTGAAAATCAAGCTCCCGCCGCCTCCGGGCCATCCAACGCTCGAGGCTGATGCTCCCGAGGTCGAGATTGGGGACATTCTCTACCGGCCGCTTTGCGACACACTGCAGGAAGCCTTTCAAGGTCCCGCGTTTAACGCAATGCACACGACACCGTTTTCGATGCGATGGGACCCCGACTACGATGTTGCCAATCCGGATATCGCGATGGAGGCGGCGGACCCCAAACTCGACGACTTCGGACTACCGGAGCTGCCCAAGGGTCACCAAGAGCTCTACGGCGAGAGTTATACATCACCAGCGATGCTTGGACCTCACTGCAAGCTCCCCAGCGAACCCGACATCGAGAGCGTCGTTGCAGGCTTCATGTTCTTCTCCGACGCCACGCACCTCGCCAATTTTGGGACGGCCTCGCTCTGGCCGTTGTACACGTTCTTTGCCAACCATTCAAAGTATCTGCGGTGCAAACCAACGGCGCATGCAGGATACCATCAAGCGTACTTCCCGTCGGTGCGAAACTTAACTCTGAAGCTCGGAAATAATACTCATTGAGTGATAGGTGCCCGAGTGGGTCAAGGACAAGTACAAAGAGCATTACAACGTCCCGATGCCTTCCGACACGCATACCCACGTCAAACGCGAGCTCATGCACGCCGTTTGGGACCAGCTCCTGCTCACGCCCGAGTTCATCCATCTCTATCTCCGAGGTTGGCGAATTCGATGCGTCGACGGGGTGTGGCGACTTGTGTTCCCTCGCTTCATCACATATGGTGCCGACTATCCCGAAAAGTGAGTATTTTTGAATCAGTTCAGATTTGATTAACGTCTTGCAGAATGCTCCTCGCAACACTGAAGAACAACGGGACCTGCCCTTGTCCTAAGTGTTACGTCACGAAGGACCAAATTCACCAACTCGGCACCAAGGCGGACACCAAGCGACGCAAGAATATCCGGCAGGATAATTCCAAGTGGCGCTACATGGTCGATCGCGCGCGGGACTTTGTCTTCAGGCTCGGTCGCAAGATTACCGGGTCCACCGTCGAGAGGATTCTCAAGCCATTCTCGTGGGTTCCTACCAAGGCGAGTAGTATTTGTTGCTCTTCGATAATCTGACACGGAACTCCAGAATGCTTTCCATAAAATCCAAGAAGTCGACCCAGATTTTAATCTCTTCAAAATGATCTCGTTACCGGATTCGCTGCACGAGTTCGAGATTGGTCTTTTCAAGGCAATCTTATTGTTTATCCTTCGGCTCTTGGAAGCAACGTCAAACGCGCTTGATGAACTTGACCAACGGTGAGATTTCAATTTGTAGCCACCTACAACGCTCAGACATCTTCAGCTTTCGGCGTGTTCCGACGTTTGGACGTACCACGATCCGTCGCTTCATTCGAAACGTCTCGGAGACAAAGCAGTTTGCCGCTCGGGATTTTGAGGATGTAATGCAGGTATGCTGGTCCACGTTTCCTTCAACTACGACTGAGAAATCTCAGTGCATTCTCCCGGTGATCAATGGACTGTTTGTCGATGGAAAGCATGATGCGTATGATGCGCTAGTGCAGGACGTTCTCTTCGACCTGGTTACCTGCCACGCCTACGCCAAACTCCGCCTTCACACCACCTCATCCATCCAACTCTTCAGAAACTCCATCACCACCCTTGGAACCAGCTTGCGTCGCCTCCAGCGCGAGACAGCTGAAATTGTCACCGTCGAGCTTCCGAGCGAGTACCAGAGCCGTATGCGCGCCAAATCACGCAAAGCTGCTGGTGGCTCAGCGACTCCCATTATAACGACGACCAAGCTCGAGAAGCCGCTGAACATTAATACTCCGAAGGCACACCTCATCGGGCACTATCCAGATGGCATCGTCAACACAGGAACGACTGATGGGTACTCAACGCAGCTTGTGAGTTTCCTCCTTTCACATTTTTCTGTTTCTTTGCTCATTTACATAGTGCGAGGCTTCACATCGCCTGCCCAAAGTCTGGTACGCCACTCGGACCAACCGTCGCAACGTCGAGACGCAGCTTGCGACTAACGAGCACCGGATTCGAGTTGCAGCCCAAACGGAGGAGCGAATGCTCGCAGAGGAGACGGGATCCAAGCAGGGTTTAGCCAACAAACCCTCCGACGGACGACACACCCTTCCTGAACCTGCTGAGGAGACGCTTCCCGATGCGCCACCTCACCAACACCACCAGATTGGAGAATCCAGAAGGACGTACTGGAAGCTGGATGATTTACCCCATCTTCCCGGTGTTCCTGTTGCGAACGACCCGGCGTATAAGGTACTATTCTGCTGTTTCTCTTTATCTCACTCTGACCTCGAAACAGGACTTCGGCTTGAAGCTCAAGGCACATCTCCGTCGCCGTCTCATCAACACAGATGGAGATGACGACTCTGAAGAGTTCACGAATGCGGAACTCAATGACGTGCTCATCGAGCAGAATCGACTCTACACGCATGCAATCATGCATGTCAATTTCACCTCGTACGACATGCAGCGCGATCAAGACCTCGTCAACCCACGAACCCACTGTAACGTCATGGTCGCAGCGTCAGAATCCGAGGCCGCCGAACAACCCTACCTCTTTGCACAGGTCCTTCAAATTCACCACCTCGATGTTCGCCTCCGCGGCCAGCGTCCACAGCGAGTGGAGGTTCTCTTTGTCCGGTACTACCAGGTCGATACAACCCACCGCTGGGGCTGGAAGCACAAGCGCCTCCCTCGCGTCGCATTCCTTCCTTACGATCACCCCGACGCTTTTGGCTTCCTCGATCCACACGATGTCATCCGAGCTGTGCACCTCATCCCGCAATTCCGCTACGGTCGTACCACCGAGCTCCTTCCGCGTTCTATCGCTCGACAGTTTGATGTGGAATATGACGACGACGGAGACTGGCAATTCTACAACGTTAACTGGTATGTCTTTCAGCTTGATTTGTGCCTTTCTTGATGCATCTCCACAGGTTCGTGGACCGTGATATGGTCATGCGCTTCCACAAGGACGCCGTCGGTCACCGCATTGTCAAGATCAAGGCAGATGATCCCGTACCATTAGAGCAAGAAGACGGAGAGCAAGATGGAGATGTCGACGTTGAAGCTCTGCTCGCAGAACTCATGGCACTGACCGCACCAGCACCGGAAGAGACGGAGGGAGAAGGACTCGGAGACGTGGGTGGACTGCAGCCGGGAGAGGAGGATTATGAGGCGGAAACAGGACGGAGGGAAGTGGATGAGGAAGATCAGGGTGAACCGCCAAATGCGATCCAACGACCTGTTGTAGCGCTCGTAGGCGACGAGGCTGCACTCGATGCGGCGGGACTTGACAATTATTGATTTCTTGGTAGTACCGCCTTTCTGTATGATTGCTGTAGAAAACTTTTTTGTACAACAAAATGATCTAGATTTGTCCTGGAATACACGCCTGAGCGGCAAAAAAATGGTGAATTCGATGCCAAGAGCAAGCACGGTCGGTGCAGTCAAACTCAATCAATCGATTTCTCGTCCAAATAAAATCGCAAAAAATTCTATAAAATTGCACGACGTGTTGAACATTCTTATCGTTCATCCTGGTGTTAAATAATTGCGATAATTGCGTTTGTGGTCGTGAACGACCACGAGAAAGAAATGTCACACATTGTGACTCAGTGCCTATAAATGGAGAAGCTGTGACGACGCGCTCCTTACTTCTCTCCCTCATCATGTCCTTCCCTCGCCCGCCCCGCACCATTCCCTTTTCCCTCCCCTCCCGCCACCATGAAGACTACACCCAGATCCTTGTTGGCCTCGGGCTCATGAACCCGCCCGCCACTCTTCAGCCCGTTTCTCTTCCCAAGAAGCGGAAGCGCGCCAGTACCAACGTGTATGTCTCCCAGCTGTGTTCCTTGCCTATCTAACGCTCTCTTAGTCATACTCGCAGTGCTTACGACCGTCTCATGTCCGCCGGACGCGCGATTACCCGTGCTGTCAGCCCTTACGTCGACGTCCACGAATTAATGCTCTGGGGACCACTCGCAAAGTGGGGAACGCTTGTCAATGGCACCGACAACGAAGAGTCCATCTCTGCTGAGTACGCAGCCTCCACTTTTCATTGATGTTTCTCACCTACCTGCAGGGCACGCACAGAGTGTGAAGAGGGCTTCCGTATCATCATGGCGACCGTCCCCGAGCTCGAACCAATTGTCAAGCAGCTGTATCTCGACTCCATTCAAGATAAGGAGCCCTGGGTTGTCCTTGTAGCGAACGTATGTCCCGATTGACGCGCATATATCCACCTACTCACAACTCTAGATGGCCGCTGCTGCTCGGGATACGCGCCAGTACGACACGGGCGAGTATCGAAACAAGGACCAGCTCATCGTTCCGAATACCAGCGACCGGCTCTATCCCCCTCTATCGGCAGACACCAAGGCTGATCGCGGAGAAAGCCATCGCGTGCTACGTCTCGAACTCCTGGGCTGGCGGAACCGCTTGCTACTTCCTCCTGTATCCTACAAGGAACCCACCGACGTGTGAGTGATTTCTGGACGCATATATCTATATACTGATAACTCTTTTCTCCAGGACGACGACGACCTTTGTAATGACGTGCGTGCTCGCTTCCTCCGTCTGTCTCCTGCTCATCTTTGCTTCAGTCTGGCAGGCTTCGAGTATGTGGCGGCCCCAATTCGCATCGTCATGCTCACGCCATCCCAGACTCGACCAACAACTTACCGGCGGTACTTTCGAATTCAAAGACACCGTGTTGCCTTCTTGCTTCTATGCGATCAACTCGTATGACCCGGAACGCTACTGGATCGGACTTTTCAAGGGTATCATCATCGTTCGCGTACGTGCTTCTTTTCTCGCCTCTTCTCCGCTGATACATCTCGCTAGATCCTCCGCTATATGCTCACGGGCCCCAAGAGCATGCTCGCCCGTGTCGATCGTCCCGGTCCGTGCAATGCCCGCCTCATGAACATCTGGACCATTACACCTCGCCTCGTTGCATACGCCGCCGTTCAGGTAACTATCCTCTTATCGCTCGGCGCCGCTGATGTATTCTCTTAGGCACGGACGATGCTCAGCAAATCAGACTGGACGTCACAAGATGGCAGCTACGACTACACCAAGCTGTTTGCGCTAGTCCTCGAGATCTTTGCCGAGGAGGACCTTACGGATTGGTCTCGGGAGACACTCGCATGGCTTCAAAGGTGTGTTGTCCGCTTTTCATTCTGTTTTTTGTTTCTCATATACCTTCAGCGAGGTCTTTGGGACCCTCTCGGCTCCCTCGTCTTCTCCCAGCAACAACTCGAACGACGACGACGACGACGACGAGATCAGTGTCCAACGCCGTGCTCGTCGTGCGGCTGCCCTTGCCGCCGGTCCCGCTTAATGGTGCCCAGATCTCCTCCTTCATCGACATCGACCTTGCTGAACACACACACAGTCCCTCGCCCTCACGCTCCTTACACTTTTTTTTCCAGTGCGTCTTCATGCTATCCTGCTTTGTCACGCTGACTTGGTGCTTATAGATGAACTGCACGCACTCACGAACGGTACGCTATCCTTCGATCGTCGCTCTCATCACTGACCCCCACGGTAGCTCTGATAATTTCGTATAATGTACGTCCTCCGCTCCGTTGTTGTTGTCCCGCCATTGACACCATCTCTTTAGCTTGCTCTGTCACCGACCCAACAGCATTCACTGTATTGTCATGCTCGCATACTCGCACTCGTTTTCCTCATACTCTCGCTTGCTCGCACTCGTCTCGCATCACGCATAACCTTGCTCTTGTACGTCCGTTAGATCATCGCTGTGAATGATACTAATGATGTGTACAGCATCCTGTTCTCGCTCAGCAGCCTCAATGACATCCCGTACGTTGCTTTCATTCTCGCTCGTATCAATTTCTGACTTTCTCATTTTAGAAATAAAGCAATGTATATTACTTCAACTCGCATTTGTACCGCTACGCTCGCAATATCATTCTCATTTGAACCCTTTTCTGTGTGCTTTTTGAGTGAATCGATGGGCTGGATTTGGGACGCTGGTGGTGACCTCGCGAGCAGCGCAAGGTCGGACGATGAGGGCGAGGATATGTCTGGTCGTGGGTCCCTAGTGATGGACAGGCGAGCGCTGCTAGGGCCCACGATAGGCACTAGCCTTGCGGAGCCAGCTAGGGCGACGAGGGACGACGAGCGTGACTAGCCTTGGGGAGCTAGCGAGGGCGGCGATGGTGGACGAGGGCGACTAGGCTAGTGCAGCCTAGTCGGGGATGGTGATTCGGTCAACGTCCTAGCCAGCCTGGGGCGAGGCTAGTCGCGCTAGTCCGGGATTGTGCGGCCCGCGAGGTGCGGACTAGGGGCCGACACTTTTCGTGATGCCAGTCACACCGCTTCGCAGACCCGCTCATGATCAACCTCGACTCCCACCAATACAACACAGCCATTCATGGGTACCCAGGGTACCCAGGGTACCCAGTACCCAAACCGCTCCCAGCCAACTCTTCGTTCCCCCCGAGCTAGTCACCGCCATCGCTCATTCCTGCCCCGCACCAACGCTCAGGCTGGCCGCTATGTGTCGCGTCTCCCGGTCGATGCAGAGCACCATCTGTACCACTGCGTCGAGCTGCTGTACCCCTGCACGATGGCCCAGGTCCTAGGCCGTGATGCGGAACTCGCGGCTGTCGTTCAGGCATTATTCTCTCGTGCTGGCACTCGCCGCGATGGACGTTCTCCCAGCGCAGACTACAGCTGCAGGCCTGTACTTTGCGGAGGACCAGCAGGATGCGCTCAACCGCGGGCTGGATGTGTTCGACAGGGTCAAGGCGGATGCGGTGTTTGCGAGTCGTATCAAGACGTTGAGGATCCACTGGGTGTACGAGGAGGGCGAGATGCTGGACTTGATGATTCGTGCGTCTTTTTTCTCTTTTCTGCAAGCGTTTCTGACCTTGTCCTTGCACGCAGGTATCTTTCGCTCTACAATCCCCGAATTCAAGGCTCTCCAGACCTTTGAATGGATAGGCTACCCAGAAATGCGTGCCGAACTGGTACAAACCATCCTCACCACCCATCCGCACCTGCAGTGCCTGGGGCTGATTGGCTGGCACTTTGATGCCGTCGGCGTCTCTGTTTTCTGACCCCTGCACAAATTCACCCTCCGCGCCGAGGACGACGATGGGTTCGCGGACATGGGGGAGGTCCGCGCAGTGCTCGACCAGAATGCTCAGACGCTAAGGCATCTGGTGCTCGGCGCCTATCTCATGTGGGCGCATAGCTGGGACACTGCATTCCAGAGCGTCACCATCAAGAACCTCACCCACCTCGACCTCGTCGACACACGCATCTCGCAGCTTGTCCTCGCTAGGATTGCCCAGGCGCATGGGCTGCAGAGTCTCACCCTGCACGGGTCGTTCGAGGCGCCCAGGCTGCAACAGTCGTGTTCGCCACCGACGTCCCGAGCCCGAGCGACGACGGTGCTGGCGCCCGGAACCCGCCGTCGGGTTCGTTCGCGCCAAGGTCGACAGTGCCGAGTACGCACTATGGCATCGCCTGTTGCCCTGGATGCTCTTCTTCCAGCGGTACCACGCGCTGGGATTCCTCTCCCCAGCGCTCTGCAGAGCGATTCCGGAGCTCAATATCTGTCTCCCCTTCTTGCATTTCACCATGGAGGTGTTCCAGCCCATCGACGGCGATCTCACCGAGCTGTACAAGACGACGCCGGGCCTCGCACGGCTCCTGTTCCATACTTGGAGGCTGATCGTCGAGGATGGTGGGAAGGCGGACGAGCTGGGATACCGCGCGTTGACTGTACTCCTGCCGCGAGAGTTCACGGCGGAAATGGTATGTCAACTCATTCTTCCAACCGATAACCTTCATTAAAAGATGGTATCTGTAGTTTGCAAGTTCTGTCGAAGGTGCCGGAGGCACGCTTGGGCATGTCGCCGCTCTCATCGCCCGCCACATCGAGGTGTTTGGCCCTCGCATCTCTCGACGCGTACCTGGACCCGCAAGGCTCATGCCCATCGGGATCCACCTTGGTGTCTTCCGCACCGTCCTGCTCACGACCAACGCACTGTCCAAGTTCTGCATCGGAGCATCCGACTCGTCGTCGTCCACGACCGAAGACCATTTTGGTCCCTTCATTCGCACTCTTGTCCCCGCTCTCAGCCTCCCGGCGTTGACGAAATGCATCAAGCAGCTTGGCAGGATACCCGTCGGCGAGGATGTGGGCACGAACAATAGTCCCTGGGATGGCGCGCTCTACGAGACGCTCTCCCTGCTCTCCGCCTCCCTCATGATCGACCGCCATGGGATTTCCTCTGCGCTGCGGCATGGACTCGTTCCCGCCCTTGCTCGCTGTTGTCAACGAGAACTATCCGGACGGACCGCGAGGAAGGTAGCGTTCTTCGTTGCCAACATCTTGGGTCCCGCGACGATGCTGCGTTTGCTGGGAAAGTATATCAAGAGTGATCGCGAGGAGGTGGCAGAGTTGGTGGCCGAGGCACGCGCTACGGGTGAGGCGCTGCAGATCATGGACCTGTTGGACCTCTGGTGCGAGATGGCGGACCGACATCTACTTATGCTCCGGCTGCGTAGGGAGATGGATATGTGCGCGTATGCTTCTGTGCGTTTTCCCTTCTTCAGAAACACCTGACTAACTTCCTGCAGTGCGAAAACAAGGACGCTCGTCCACAGTTACGATGTTCAGGTTGTGCAACGAGGTTATACTGTTCTCGAGTCTGTCAAAAGGCCGATTGGGCCGCCTCGCATCGCACGACTTGTGCCGCCGCTCGCGCCGTTCGTCCACGTACAAGTTCTTCTGTTCTTAATCCACGCTAATGCTAAATGTGACAACCAGCTCTCGGGGAGCTCTTCTCCTCCAGCGACCTGCGCTCCATCGGCCGGATCCTGCGCGGACACTACCTCGCCAACCGCGCCGAATACCGTCGCCACACACTCGCCATCCAAAAACAGTTCAACGAGCCCGCCGTCATCATCAGCGACTTTTTCCGCTGGCAGCCCGACAAGCGGATGCCGTTCCTCGAGTCGTTTCCCTTGGGCGATGCGCAGCTGCGCGAGCGGATCATCAAGGACGACCCGACGTGGGACGATTGGGTGGAGAGGAGTTGGCGCAGCGATGGAGGGTTGGCGTTGCATGTCGTGAGGCTCCCGGTGGGCGACGAGTGGGGGCCGTATAATAGGTATGTTGTGTACCCGATGCGAGTGAATGTGTAGTGTATGAGTGGGATTTTTTCTTTCTTTATCTTTATTGGTGTAGTCTGTGGATGGATAGAGTTTGGATTGTAATTGACTCGGAATTGCATTGGACGTGAAGTCAACTGCGCGTCGGCGCCTAACTGCCTCGGCTCTGAGGCTACAGCGCCGGCGCCGTTGGATATTATATCATGATTACCGTTTGCCGATCGCGAGCGCAAACATCTACCCGCACTGTAGCTGTGATAGGTCTTCTACCGGCGAATAAATATTTGTCAACTCGGACTGGTACTGCCGCGCTCGGGCTTCTCCCGCATGGATGTGAATGTGAATGAAAGCTTGGTAAATATCGTGCCTGTCGGATCTGCAGTGCGACGATGGAGCGTTGAACGTCTCTATGTTAGGAAGGAAGACATAACACTCCTCCTATGTTGACTTGAGCAGGCGTGATAGACCGGCTACAGCCGTGGTCCTTCGCGAGGCATCATCTGCCATAGCCCATTCGAGTAAGGTGAGGATAACGATTTCCGAATCTTGCAAAGTTGAAGAATACTTCTTGGGACTGCAGATAATGCTTACCTCGCGCACCGAAACCTGACACGCATTTGAGGATAGCATCGCGCCGCTCCGATTCGCGCCGCGCCGATTCGTGCCTATATGTCAATGATGAACCAGAATCTCTGAGCCCATCCACAAGGACAGAAATCGCTGGCCGGATCTCGGTCTGGAATTCCACTATAAAACAGTGTCAGTCGGCCACGAAGCCCAGACAACATAAAAGATTCCTTGAGCTCCAAGAGCACCGAGGCATGCAATGGTAGCTGCATTAAAATGTGGACTCGAATCTCTCAGCGCTTCCACGAGAATGGGAATCGCTGGCCGGATCTCAATCTGGAACTCCACTATAAGCAGTATCAGTATGGTGGGACGCGAGACGACGACATAATGCATACCTCGTGCTCCGAGAGCACCAACGCATGGAAGGGCAGCACGACGAACATCTGGATCGGGATCGTTCACTGCTTCCACAATGGTGGGAATCGCAGCCCGGATAGCGGCTTGAAATGTTACTATAAACCAGTGTCAGCATGGCATGAAGCGCGTCCAGACGAGGAGATGACACATCCCTTCTACTCCGAGATCTTTGATGCACACAAGGGTAGCCCGACGAAGCTCTGAATCGGAGTGCTTCATTCCTTCCACGATGGCGGGAATGGCAGCCCGGATCACAGTCTGGAATTCCACTATAAAATAGGGTCAGTGGGCAACGAAGTGCCCCCGAAAAAAAAGACCAAACAATATAATTACCCTGTGCGCTGAGGGCAGCAAGGCACTTAAGGGTACCCCGGCGAAAAATCGGATCGGGATGCTTCAGCCCTTCGACGACGGTGGGCATTACAGCCTGGATCTCAGCTTGAAATTGCACTATAAAAACAGGGTCAGTAGACGACAAAGCCCTTCGATACGACATCCCTTGTGCTCCGAGACCACCGAGGCATGCAAGGGCGGCCCGCGGAGAACGTAAAACGGAACCCTTCAGAGCTTCTATGATGACGGGAATCACAGCACGGATCTCGGCCTGGAATGCCACTATAGAACCGTGTTGGTAGACCGTGAAGCTCTCAACATGATAAAAATACATACTCTGTGCTCCGAGGGCGGATAAGCACTCAAACCCACATGTCCTGTGATTCTTCAGCGCTTCCACAACAAGGGGAATAGCAGCCTTGATGTCAGCCTGGTATTCCACTATGTAGAACAGTGTCAGTAGGCCAGGAAGCGCCACAAGACAGCGGGAAGTACCTACCTTGTGCTGCGAGGACACAGAGGGTGGCGATGGCATCCTTACAACTGTCTGGAGCGGGAGCATTCAGCGCTTCCGCAACAATGTATGGGATCCTAGGCTGGATGTCAGGCAGGAATTGCACTGTAGCACATGGTCAGTAAGCCACAGAGTGCCCCCGAGAAAACAAGGCGATACATCCCTTGTGCTCCGAGGCTACCGAGACACGACCAGGCCATCCCATAAGTTCCGATGATATTTGTATGCTTCAATGCTTTCAGCACGATGGGGATTGCAGGCCGGATGTCAGGGTGGAATGCCACTATCAAACGGGGTAAGTGGGCCACAAAGCGCCGCTGAGACGACATACATACCTTGTGCCACAAGAGCGCCGAGGCACCGACAGGCAGCCCAACGAACAAGAAAATCGAGATCTTTAATTGCTTCCACAATGGTGGGAATCGCAGTGCGAATTTCAGCTTGAAATGCTACTATAAAACAGTATCAGTGGGCTAAAAAGCACTGGAGATGTGCCAACCTTGGGATCCGAGACTAGCAACACACGCAAGCGCTGCCTCACGAAAATGTGAACCGGAATCTTCCAGTTCTTCCAGGACAATGGAAATTGCCTCCCAGCTCTCATTCTGAAATTCAACTAAAGAAACTGGGTTAGTAAGCCACGAAGCAACGATACAACAAGATAATACATCCCTTGCGCTCCGAGACTACCGAAGCTGGCAAAGGCAGCTCGACGAACATTTGGATCAGCATCTTGGAGTGCCTCTACGACGAGGGGAATCCATGGGCGGATTTCACGCTGAAACTCGACTATGAAGCGACGTCATTAGGCTATACAAAGTGTCTCGAAGAGATGAGACAATTACCTTGTGTTCCGAGACCACCAAGGCATGCAAGGGCAGCACCCCGAGCATCTGAATCGGAATCCTTCAGCGCTTCCCCGACGACGGGGATTGCAGCCTGGATCTCGTCTTGGAATTCCACTATCAAACAGTTTCAGTCATGGAAGCAAACAACGACATGGTACATACCTTGAGCTCTGAGGTCACAGAGGCACGCAAGCGCCATCTCACGAACATTGGAGTTGGAATCCCGCAGAGCCTGCACTATCATTCGGATGGCTCTGTGCCTCGTTTCTTTATGTCAAGTGGCTTGTCAAAAGGTAACATTAAAAACGATTCAACCTACCCGCCCGATGCGTCTCGTTCCTGGCCTTCCCAAGGAGGTGGGCAGACATAACACGATTGTGTCTCGCAGCAGCTTCGAATGCAGCTCCTGACTGCTGATCAGCACCACAACACATGAAAGCAACACCTTGCCTTCACTGTCCTTCGCTCCTCTTCTGAGAAGATATTCAACAAGATCTTCCTCTCCCTTGTATGCTGCAAATTGTAGAAGGGTCACAATTGGTGGAGCGCGTGTAAGCCCATTTTTCGGGAGCGGTCGCGTTGAACTTAACCACACCAGATTCCCGCCTAGGCCATTTCATCAGCACATGTCTCGAGATGCCGAAACCCTACCGTCTAGCTCGACATTTGGATTTGCTCCGTCGTCAATCAAACGTTTGAACCCGTGCATGTAATCATCTAGGTTGTCAGCATCGAGAGCTTGCCGGAGATCGTCATTGAACGTGTTCTGCAGGTTTTCCTTTGCGAATTTCTCCCTCTCCAGTTTTTCTCGAATGTCAAGAATGGATGTGACAAAATCGCGCAGGGGTACGATGAGAAGAAGCAATGCGAGTACCTGCCCAAAGCCCCATTCATTCTCCTCGCGAGATTGATCCCAGGTGTTACGGATAAGCGTGAGTTCGATATCGACAAGGAGGATGAGGTTGATGACGACGAGACAGATTAGGCCGATAATGAGAAAGGCAGTGTGATTTTTCACTGGAGCCGGCCCAGGTTGAGAGCGAGCGGGATGCTCAGAAGGGCGAGTGAGCTGTTTGCCAGACTCTACGTCGCCATATGGACGGTGATGCCGTGTACCGATTCCCCGAGCGCAAGCAATGAACCATTCAAGTCGGCTCCAGAAGCGGGCATGGCGGTGTCGAGACCAGTTGTATGATATATGGAGTGTGAGGAAGAAGATGAAGGGTGGGACAAGGTTGAGACCGGGGATGACGAGCAGAGAATAGATTGCCAACGAAAAGACACGTAGCGTCGGTGACGAAAACGGCGCAGCGCCACCGACAACTGTGAGGGATGGATCACAGAAAATCGGACTCCCGAACTTGGAAGGATCGCTCCAGAGCCAGATACCGATCGCGGCCATGAGGGACAGGTGGAAGGAACCAAGGGTCAGAACGGCTTTCTGGGAGACGAAATACCAGGACCGGCGCACAACTACAGGTGGCATTTGAGTGTCGCTCAAAAGCAGCAGTAACTACGTACCAGTAATGCGCACTGGCATTCTGCTGGAAGCGGCATATTTTTCGGTGCCCTTGACCAGCCAAAGCAGAGGGGCGAGAAGGACGTCGGTCCAGGCTGACCAGGTCGCTGGGACGGGTACCGTTTTCTCGTTCGGGTCCGGCTTGGTGAGATGGTGGATATAGAGCAGGAACCAGATCCAGGTACTGGTATTGTTCATCCAGCTCAAATCGAGGATGACGGCGGCATGGAAACGGGTGAGGCCTTGTCCCGTAATGTTCGTGGTAGTGGCCTCGATGATGGTGGAGATAAGAATTGCGAAGGCAATGGCAAGCATGCCGATGGATTGATCCTTCACGCCCTTCATCTCGTCGGCTGAGACGTGACCGTCCCGGAGGTGGGCGACAACAGGTGCGAAGCATAAGAGGTTTTGGGCATAGATGGCTGCGCGGACGCCAATACCAGACACGTCGGGGTTGGCTGGGATAATGCACCTGTTGAGGTCCATGGTGGTCAGAAGGAGAGGCGAAAACGTGGAGGCTCACGTCACGCCAGCACATTTAATTTCCCGTCTCAGGGTACAGTGCTGCCGGCATAGTTCCAACTTGAGGCGGCTGGATGGCATTCAGGGGACTGCCTCCGGGACACGGCGAATGCGCGGCGATCGCGAGTAAGTACGAGCAGGATTCCCAGATGAATCGACGGAAAGAAGATTGCCACAAGTCTGGCGGCTATTCTGCAATGGGCGTTGCGGAAAAAAACGATAAGAGGAAGTTGTACAGACTCGTACTGAGTACTCACTGGAGTGTCTCGGAAGCAGGATTCCTCCGGTCCGTGGCGACGGAGATTATAGTGCGGACTGCTAGCATTATCCGTCAAGGATGCTGGTCGCCAAGGTCTGCAGTTCGTTCGCCTGCCAGTGGTGCAAAATGTACGGCTCCAAACCGTACCGTATACAGGTACGGCGGTCAGAATTACGGCCGTATTTCGCGACGGGACGGGCCTACCCGAGCGCAGACCTGCCAATACGGGACTGTCCCGTCACGGTATTGCGAACACCGTACAGTATACGGGCTGAATACGCGTTCAGTATCCATCCAAAATGCTCCTGGCCCTCAATTCAAGGATGGCTCACCTCAGCCAGTGTTCCTGGAGTCCCTGCATGCCGTCCCTGCCAGTGGTCATCATCGCTCAAAGCGGGTTCCGCAACCCGTATGCGCTGCTCGCCCGTCCGGGCCCGGGGACGTACCGTAACCGACAGCTCCGCGGTCCCGAGCCGGTACGGGCAAACCCTCAAATTCTAGGGGGAGATTTGGAGATATTCGAGCGACTCGGACTCAGACGGCTTGCAGACGGCATTAAGGATTCAAAAGCGTCGAAAGGTAGTAAGATGAGTCAGCAAAAAGTCGTGCCCGGGTCACGACGTCACAAATCCGATCACTCGCTTGCTTCTCTTCCTTCCGACGTCGATGCTCTCACCAGTGCCAGCAGGATGAGCACTACGGACGAGCACGACGAGCAGCTCACCGCCACGGTCTTTGGCGCCATCCAGTCGCTCTCCAGCATCCGAAAAGTCAACCTCTTGCTGGATACGGCGCTTGCGCTGATTAACAGTACGTACACGTCCTGCGTTTTCTTGCCAAGTTACGGAACTGAGTTGTCGCACGCAGATATGGCCCGGAGGTGGAGAACTACATCGAGGTGTACCTGCGTACGCCGTATCTGCCGTTGTTGGCGAGGGGGAGTGCGCGCAAGGCGGTTGGGGAGAGTCTCATCGCAAAAGCAGAGCAAGGTGCGTTTTGCGTTGGCTGCAGAGGCTGATATGAGAGGCTGATATGGGGGGGAGGGTAGACTTCAGAGCAGAGCAAAGGCTAGACCCGACAAACCGCGACCTACAAAGACATCTCCAGCGAGAGAAAGTCGTGCGTCCTTTCTGTGTTGTCCTTGCATGCTGTTGACGCGAGAGCAGAAAATCGCATTCGCGCATGACCCAGCGTCGCACCGAGCGCCCGCAGAGGTGTGGGAGCGCATAGCGTCCTTCATCCCGCGATACCACCTCCGGACATGGCTCTTCGTCTCGCCGTTCCACCGCGAGATCGCTGTCCGGCTCATCTTCCACACACTCGACCTGTACTTTGCGGAGGACCAGCAGGATGCGCTTAACCGCGGGCTGGATGTGTTCGACAGTGTCAAGGCGGACGCGGTGTTTGCGAGTCGAATCAAGACGTTGAGGATCCACTGGGCGTACGAGGAGGACAAGATGCTGGATTTGATGATTCGTGCGTCCTTTTTTTTCTCTTTCCTGCAAGCATTTCTGACCTTGTCCTTGTACGCAGGTATCTTTCGCTCTACAATCCCCGAATTCAAGGCTCTCCAGACCTTCGAATGGATAGGCTACCCAGAAATGCGTGTGGAGCTGGTACAAACCATCCTCACCACCCATCCGCACCTGCAGTGCCTGGGGCTAATCGGCTGGCACTTTGACGCCGTCGGCGTCTCTGCCTTCCGCTCCCTGCACAAGTTCACCCTCCGCGCCGAGGACGACGACGGGTTCGCGGACATGGGGGAGGTCCGCGCGGTGCTCGACCAGAATGCCCAGACGCTAAGACATCTGGTGCTCGGCGCCTATCTCATGCGCGCGCATAGCTGGGACGCTGCGTTCCAGAGCGTCACCATCAAGAACCTTACCCACCTCGACCTCGTCGACACCCGGATATCGCAGCTTGTCCTTGCGAGGATTGCCCAGGCGCATGGGCTGCAGAGTCTCACCCTGCACGGGTCGTTCGAGGCCCCCGAGGTTGCAACAGTCGTATTCGCCACCGACGTCCCGAGCCCGAGCAACGACGGTGCTGGCGCCCGGAACCCGCCCTCGGGTTCGTTCGTGCCAAGGTCGACAGTGCCGAGTACGTACTATGGTATCGCCTGTTGCCGTGGATGCTCTTCTTCCAGCGGTACCACGCGCTGGGATTGCTCTCCCCAGCGCTCTGCAGAGCGATTCCGGAGCTCAATATCTGTCTTCCCTTCTTGCATTTCACCATGGAGGTGTTCCAGCCCATCGACGGCGATCTCACCGAGCTGTACAAGACGACGCCGGGCCTCGCACGGCTCCTGTTCCATACTTGGAGGCTGATCGTCGAGGATGGTGGAAAGACGGACGAGCTGGGATACCGAGCGTTGACTGTACTCCTGCCGCGAGAGTTCACGGCGGAAATGGTATGTCAACCATTCTTCCACCGATAACCTTCATTAAAAGATGGTATCTGTAGTTTGCAAGTTCTGTCGAAGGTGCCGGAGGCACTTTTGGGCTTGTCGCCGCTCTCATTGCTCGCCACATCTAGGTCTTCGGCCCTCGTATCTCTCGATGCGTACCTGGACCCGAAAGGCTCATGCCCATTGGGATCCACCTTGGTGTCTTCCGCACCGTCCTGCTCACGACCAACGCACTGTCCAAGTTCTGCATCGGAGCATCCGACTCGTCGTCGTCCACGACAGAAGACCATTTTGGGCCCTTCATCCGCACTCTTGCACCCGCTCTCAGCCTCCCTGCGCTCACGAAATGCCTCAAGCAGCTTGGCAGGATACCCGTCGGCGAGGATGTGGGCACGAACAACAGTCCCTGGGACGGCGCGCTCTACGAGACGCTCTCCTTGCTCTCCGCCTCTCTCATGATCGACCGCCATGGGATTTCCTCCGCGCTGCGGCATGGACTCGTTCCCGCCCTCGCGCGCTGTTGTCAACGAGAACTGTCCGGACGTACCGCGAGGAAGGTAGCGTTCTTCGTGGCCAACATATTGGGTCCCGCGACGATGCTACGTTCGCTGGGAAAGTATATCAAGAGCGATCGCGAGGAGGTGGCAGACTTGGTGGCCGAGGCACGCGCTAACGGTGAGGCGCCGCAGATCATGGACCTGTTGGATCTCTGGTGCGAGATGGCGGACCGACATCTACTTATGCTCCGGCTGCGCAGGGAGATGGATATGTGCGCGTATGCTTCCGTGCGTGTTTCTCTTCTTTCCGAAACACCAAACTAACTTTCTGCAGTGCGAAAACAAGGACACTCGTCCACAGTTACGATGTTCTGGCTGTGCGACGAGGCTATACTGCTCTCGAGTCTGTCAAAAGGCCGATTGGGCCGCCTCGCATCGCAAGACTTGTGCCGCCGCTCGCGCCGTTCGTCCACGTACGCGTCTTCTGTCTTATTATAATCCACGCTAATGCAATGTAACCCCCAGCTCTCGGAGAGCTCTTCTCCTCCAGCGACCTGCGCTCCATCGGCCGGATCCTGCGCGGACACTACCTCGCCAACCGCGCCGAATACCGTCGCCACACACTCGCCATCCAAAAACAGTTCAACGAGCCCGCGGTCATCATCAGCGACTTTTTCCGCTGGCAGCCCGACAAGCGGATGCCGTTCCTCGAGTCCTTTCCCCTGGGCGACGCGCAGCTGCGCGAGCGTATTGTGAAGGACGACCCGACGTGGGATGATTGGGTGGAGAGGAGTTGGCGCAGCGATGGAGGGTTGGCGTTGCATGTCGTGAGACTCCCGGTCGGCGACGAGTGGGGGCCGTATAATAGGTATGTTGTATACCCGATGCGAGTGAATGTGTAGAGTAGTTTTTTTTCCCTGTGGTTTTTTCCTTATCTTTATTAGTGTAGTTTGAGTTTGGATTGTACTTAATTGACTCGACGATTTCAAAACACCTCACGTCCATGAAATCGTCAACCCTGCTCTGTTCATCTTTATTAGTGTAGTAGGGTGTGGATGGAGTTTGGATTGTAATTGACTCGGAAATTGCATTGGACGTAGAAGTCAACCGCGCGTCAGCGCCGAACTGCCTCTGAGGCTAGAGCGCCGGCGCCGTTGAATATTATATTACCGTTCGCCGATCGCGAGCAAAAATTTACCCGCACTGTATACGTAGCTGTGATAGGTGTTCTACCGGCGAATAAATATTTGTCAACTCGGACTGTACTGTAGTGGACTCGTGTAGTAGGGTGTGGATGGATAGAGTTTGGATTGTAATTGACTCGGAAATTGCATTGGACACTGGCATGGGCGTTTCAGTCGTCAACCGCGCGTCGGCGCCCAATTACCTCTGCTCAGAGGGTGGAGCGCCGTTGAATATTTATGTTACCGTTTGCTGATCGCGAGCAAACATCTACCCGCACTGTAGCTGTTCTACCGCCGAATAAATATTTGTCAACTCGGACCGCCGCGCTCGAACTTCTCTCGCATGGATGTGAATGAAGGCTTGGCAAAAATCGCGCCTGTCGGATCTGCAGTGCGACGATGGAGAGTTGAAGGTCTCTATGTTAGGAAGGAAGACATAATTGAGACATAACATTCCTCCTATGGTGACTTGAGCAGGCTTGATAGACTGACTACAGCCGTGGTCCTCCGCGAGGCATCATCTGCCATAGCCCATTCGAATAAGGTGAGGATAATGATTTCCGAATCTTGCAAAGTTGAAGAATACTTTTTGGGGAGTGCAGATAATGCTTACCTTGCGCACAGAAACTTGACACGCATTTGAGGATAGCATCGCGCGTATATGAACCAGACGCTCGGAGCCCTTCCACGAGGATGGAAATCACTGGCCGGATCTCAGTTTGGAATTTTACTATAAAACAGTGTCAGTCGGCCACAAAGCCCCGACGACATAATGCATACCTTGTGCTCCGAGAGCACCAAGGCATGCAAGGGCAGCCACATCAAAATGTGGACTCGAATCTCTCAGCGCTTCCACGAGAATGGGAATCGCTGGCCAGATCTCAGTCTGGAATTCCACTATAAAGCAGTATCAGTATCGTGGGACGCGAGACGACGACATAATGCATACCTTGTGCTCCGAGAGCACTAAGGCATGCAAAGGCAGCACTACGAACAGATGGATCGGGATCGTTCATTGCTTCCACAACGGTGCGAATCGCAGTCCGGATAGCGGTGTGCCAGTGAAATGTGCCAACTATAAAACCAGTGTCAGCAAGGCATGAAGCGCGTCCAGACGAGGAGATGACACATCCCTTCAAGTTCTACTCCGAGACTTGTGATGCACACAAGGGTAGCCCGCCGAAGATTTGAATCGGAATGCTTCATTCCTTCCACGATGGCGGGAATTGCAGCCCAGATCACAGCGCGGAATTCCACTATAAAATAGTGTCAGTGGGCCCGAAAAACAACGACAAAACAATATAATTACCCTGTGCGCTGAGGGCAGCAAGGCACTCAAGGGTACCCCGGCGATAAATCGGATCGGGATGCTTCAGCCCTTCAACGACGGTGGGAATTGTAGCCTGGATCGCAGCTTGAAATTCCACTATGAAAACAGTGTCAGTAGACGACAAAGCCCTGCGAGACGACATCCCTTGTGCTCCGAGACTACCGAGGCATGCAAGGGCGGCCCGCGGAGAACGTAAAACGGAACCCTTCAGAGCTTCTATGATGACGGGAATCACAGGACGGATCTCGTCCTGGAATGCCACTATAGAACCGTGTTGGTAGACCGTGAAGCTCTCCAACATGATAAAAATACATACCCTGTGCTCCGAGGGCGGATAAGCAGTGAAACCCAGCCTCGCATGTCATGTTATTCTCTAGCGCTTCCACAACAAGGGGAATAGCAGCCTTGATATTAACCTGGTATTCCACTGTGTAAAACAGTGTCAGTAGGCCAGGAAGCGTCACAAGACAGCGGGAAATACCTACCTTGTGCTGCGAGGACACAGAGGGAGGCAATGGCATCCTTCCAAATGTCTGGAGTGGGAGCATTCAGCGCTTCCGCAACGAGGTATGGGATCCTAGGCCGGATGTCAGGCAGGAATTCCACTATAGCACATGGTCAGTAAGCCACAGAGCGCCCCCGAGACAACAAGCTAATACATCCCTTGTGCTCCGAGGCTACCGAGGCACAGCCAGGCCACCTGACAAGTTCCAGTGATGTTTGTATTCAATGCTTTCAGCACGATGGGGATCGCATGCCGGATGTCAGCGTGGAATTCCACTATCAAAAGGGATAAGTGGGCCACGAAGCGCCCCGAGACGACGACAGACACAACATACATACCTTGTGCCGCAAGAGCGGCAATGCACGGAAAGGCAGCCCAACCATCACCATCGGGCTCTTCCAGTGCTTCCACGAGGGTGGGAATCACAGCCCGAATTTCAGCTTGAAATGCTACTGCAAAACACTGTCAGTGGGCTAGAAAGCACCTCGAGACCACCAGATGCGCCAACCTTGCGATCCGAGACTAGCAATACACGCAAGCGCCGCCTGACGAAGATCTGAACCGGAATCTCGCAGTTCTTCCAGGACGACTCGGATGGAAATTGCCTCCCAGCTCTCATTCTGAAATTCAACTAAAGAAACTGGGTTAGTAATCCACGAAGCAACGATACAACAAGATAATACATCCCTTGCGCTCCGAGACTACCGAAGCTGTCAAAGGCAGCTCGGCGAACATTTGGATCAGCATCTTGGAGTGCCTCCACGACGAGGGGAATCAATGGGCGGATTTCATCCTGAAACTCGACTATGAAGCCGCATCACTAGGCTACCACAAAGTGTCCCAAAGACACGAGACGGTTACCTTGTGTTCCAAGACCACCAAGGCATGCAAGGGCAGCACCCCGAGCATCTGAATCGGAATCCTTCAGTGCTTCCCCGACGACGGGGATTGCAGCCTGGATCTTGTCTTGGAATTCCACTATCAAACAGTTTCAGTCATGGAGGCAAACAACGAGATGGTAGCTACCTTGATCTCCGAGGCCACAGAGGCACGCAAGTGCCATCTGACGAACATTGGGGTTGGGATCCCGCAGAGCCTGCACTATCATTCGGATGGCTCTGTGCCGCATTTCTATATGTTAAGTGGTGTGTGTGTGTGTCAAAAAGTAACACTAAAAAGGGTTCAACCTACCCGCCCGATTCATCTCATTCCTGGCCTTCCCAAGGAGGTGGGCAGACATAACGCGATTGTGCCGTGCAGCAGCTTCGAATGCAACTCCTAACTGGTGATCAGCACCACAACACATGAAAGCAACACCTTGCCTTCACTATCCTTCGCTCCTCTTCTGAAAAGATATTCAATAAAATCTTCCTTTCCCTTGTATGCTGCAAATTGTAGAAGGGTCACAATTTGCGGAGCGCATGTAACCCCATTTTTCGGGAGCGGTCGCAGGGACCTTAACCACACCAGATTCTCGCCTAGGCCATTTCATCAGCACATGTCTCGAGATGCCGACACACTACCGTCTAGCTCGACATTTGGATTTGCTCCTTCGTCAATCAAACGTTTGAACCTGTACATGTAATCATCTAGGTTGTCAGCGTCGAGAGCGTGCCGCAGATCGTCATTGAACGTGTTCTGCAGGTTTTCCTTTGCCTTCTCCAATTTTTCTCGAATGTCGAAAATGGATGTGACAAAATCGCGCAGGGGTACGACGAGAAGAAGCAATGCGAGTACCTGTCCAAAGCCCCATTCATCCTCCTCGCGAGATTGATTCCGGGTGTTACGGATAAGCGTGAGTTCGATATCGACAAGGAGGATGAGGTTGATGATGATGAGACAGATTAGGCCGACAATGAGAAAGGCGGTGTGATTTTTCGCCGGAGCCGGGCCAGGTTCCGAGCGAGCGGGATGCTCAGAAGGGCGAGTGAGCTGTTTGCCAGACTCTACGTCGCCATATGGACGGCGATGCTGCGTACCAATTTGTCGAGCGCAAGCAATGAGCCATTCGAGTCGGCTCCAGAAGCGGGCATGGCGATGTCGAGACCAGTTGTACGATATATGGAGTGCGAGGAAGAAGATGAAGGGTGGGACAAGGTTGAGACCAGGGATGACGAGCAGAGAATAGACTGCCAACGAAAAGCCGCGTAGTGCCGATGATGAAAACGGCGCAGCGCCACCGACAACTGTGAGGGATGGATCACAGAAAATCGGACTCCCGAACTTGGAAGGATCGCTCCAGAGCCAGATACCGATCGCGGCCATGAGGGATAGCTGGAAGGAACCAAGGGTGAGAACGGCTTTCTGGGAGAGGAAATACCAGGACCGGCGCACAACTATAGGTGGCATTTGAGTGTCGCTCCGAAGCAGCAGTAACTACGTACCAGTAATGCGCACTGGCATTCTGCTGGAAGCGGCATATTTTTTCGCGTCCACAGTGCCCTTGACCAGCCAAAGCAGAGGGGCGAGAAGGACGTCGGTCCAGGCTGACCAGGTCGCTGGGACGGGTACCATTTTCTCCGAGTCGTTCGGGTCCGGCTTGGTGAGATGGTGGATATAGAGCAGGAACCAGATCCAGGTGCTGGTATTGTTCATCCAGCTCAAATCGAGGATGACGGCGGCGTGGAAACGGGTGAGGCCTTGTCCCGTAATGTTTGTGGTAGTGGCCTCGATGATGGTGGAAATAAGAATTGCAAAGGCAATGGCAAGCATGCCGATGGATTGATCCTTCACGCCCTTCATCTCGTCGGCTGAGACATTACCGTCCCGGAGGTGTGCGACGACAGGTGCAAAGCATAAGAGGTTCTGGGCATAGATGGCTGCGCGGACGCCAATACCAGACACGTCGGGGTTGGCTGGGATGATGCACTTGTCCATGGTGGTTAGAAAGAGAGGCGAAAACGTGGTTACCTCGAGGCTCACGTCACTGGCACGTGAGCGCAAAGTCGGCGGCCGGGTGAAGAGCCACCGCATAAGTCCATCGACAAAGCACAAACTGGGTCCCAGCGGACAAGCACTAGGGATCCGAACTCAATAGTAAACAAGTCCTCGTTGCTTATGATCAACAGACCTTGTTGCTTCGAACGCAAAACACCAGGCAATTCTGCGTCGGGACTCAGCCGGCTTAATAGGACACGATGTACTGACATTGTACCATATCTCAACTCTCCCCCAAACAAAAGCTGCATCGACACACATTCCCTCCATCTCGCATCCGCTCTTCGGTCCAAGTATCCAGCAACACCTCGACATCTTCATCTCCATCCACGTAGTACCCCTCAGAGCCACGAAAGCCATCTGCGGGTCTGGCTGCGGCGAGGCGCAATTGGACTTTCTGCCCGTCGGAACCAGAGTCAGCGAGCGAGCGAAATTCGTCAACAAGCGGTGCAGCGATGAGGTTCCGATGACGGTTCCGATATTCCGAATCTCCACCGGGACGCTCTGGGTAGTCTGGTGGCGGCGATTCCGGCGGGGTCATGGATGATGAGCGCGCTTGAACCGCCAGCTCAAATTTGTGAAGATGCGAATTGGGGTCTGAAAAGCGCAATTTGAGGGCCTCGAGGAGCGCTGGTAGCGCAGTCGGATCGTCGTCCATCCACATGCGGAGGATAAGAGTATCCAACTTGAGGAGACAGTTGGTGTCTGCGAGGAGCGTCGCGATGATGGGTATGCCGGGGAGGTGATCGTGGTCGAATCTGAGCGAAAGATGGGTCAGCGCTGGGAGACTACCGAGCAGCGCATGCAGGCTTGCGGCAGGTCCCGAGCAGACTCCCTCGTCGATGATGAGGGATTCCAGCGTTTCCGCACACGATGAGCGCGAGACGAAAGCAGCGACCACACCGAGCGGATCAGGGCCCGTTCGATTGACGTGGTGGAGATGGAGATGAACGAGCGACGGAAGGATGAGAGCGGCGAGCAGGTTTGGGTCGGTGATGCGGAGGGAGCGCAGGAAGAGGAGGGGAGGGAGTATTCCACCCGTCGGTATGCTTCCCGGGACACTCCAGAAACACTCGAAGCGCTGAAGAGATCCGCATGGACGCAGGGCGTCGACCGCATTGTTTACTGCCCAGCCGCCGCATTTCAATCGCGTAAGTTGTCCCCACGGAAGGTGGAGTGCGATTGGGGATGGATGGAGCGCTCCAGTGACCAGATGACGAAGGCGAGGAAAGCGATTCCGCCCTGCAGGTATCGAGCCTTGTACAGCCATTTGTGTGAACCGCGTTGTGGTTCTGAGAGCGAGCTTTTCGAGCAGGGGATATGTGGACCCAGTGAGGAGGTCCAATACCACGGAAGGGAAGGTAAGTGACATATCTTGCCACTGGTTTGCATGCTGCAGTAGAACTGCCATGATCCTTTGCGCTGTGTGCGAGTCTGCATTTTGATGCACCCGAACGTCGTAACGCAGTGGGTACACTCCAGTCCGGGAGAGCCACAACTCTAGCAATTCAGGAGTTTTTATTCCGCCAAACATGCTGGGGAGCCGGCTGCTAGGCCGCGTCGATCCGTCAAAGACACAGGAGGACCATAGCGACGGAGTGTGCAGCGCAATGGCGCGCCAGCTGCCGCAGATTTGGGTGAGGAGGAGGGGAGGTTGGAGTGGGTGAGGAACGGGCTGGATGGAAAGGGATTCTTCGAAGATGTTCTGCAGGATTTCTGGCGCAAGAACTGCGATGGACATGGTGGTCGATGGGAGAAATCTGTGGTGATTGACAGTTTCCTTTCCTGGTGTCAGGCGTCAAAAATTGACGCCCGTCTTTCTCCGTCTTCGTTCTCTCCCGCCGAGATTGTGGCGACCGTCGACGGCCAAAGCCACGCGCCGCAGGTCTTATACTCCACCTCAGTAGTGCTCTTGGTTTTCCGTTGCTCGACTCGCTCCCGAGTGCTTGGCTACGCGCGTACGTGTCTGGTTTGAGTACAGCGCGGATTTGCTTACTGATTCAACAATTGTGTATCTTGTACCCGTTTCTGGTACGTTATCTACCTATCTCATCGTGAAATACAGACTCCGCTCACTCAGAAGAAGCACGAGTTTGGGCTCTTGGTCCGTGCGCCTCGACGCCTGCCAACTCAAGACTGTGACATCCTTCGTTTCTTCCTCCAGGCTTGCCTCTTACCGCCACCATGACTGCAAGGCCGCGCTCCTCGCCCCGCACAGGACCCTTTCCACGTCCAACTTAGCGAGCCAGTGGTCCACTGTAACGTCGTTGGTGCTCCGTATGGAGTTTCGCGTCCGTTCTGTGGGCCTACACCCTTCATCCGTCGCTGGCAGCTCCCGCTCTGCTCTCCACTGTACGCTTTCTGCGCCCGGAGTGAGTGTTCACGACAAGGCTTTAATCCCCTCCGCCGTCGAGCATTGCTTTCCCTTTCCGTGGTGTCCTTTCCTTCACATCGGTCCGGCCGCTCCTTACCTCGCTCTTGTCTCTGCTCGCTCGTCGTTCGAGTCGTAGCCTTCTCTTCTTACTGTCCTGCCCATCGTGGCTCTATCGCATCGTGTCTATCTGCTTTTATGCAACCGTACTTCGCTCGGCGTTCCCGGCTGTTTGTGCAGGCGACGCTGCGGTGGCGTAACGAAGCGTGTGGTGGGTCAAGAGCAGAGCGTTTGTTCCCAGTGTCAGATGTAGGGTGTTTTTTCGTTGCGCGGCGCGCGAGATTGTCCGCGTACTTGGTCTCTGCAGCTGTGGTGTGCCTGGTTCCTGGCAGCATCTAATTTTTTGGAACCATCTCGTCGCTTCGGCGGTCTGTTTTCATGCTCTTCTTTCGCTCGATCGCGAGTCGGTGCGTCATTCAATTTTTCGACAGTCATTTCCTTCTGCTGATTTACTTGCTAGCTTTTTGTTTACGATTGCTTTCTCGTACTCACGGACCGACCATGTAATCGATCCCTTTCCCGTCCATCGCTCAATCCCCTTCAATCGCTTCGGCGTCTTTCTTGTCGTCCTGTGAATGTCCTTACACTACTCGAATATTTTTCTCTGCTGAATTAGAGTACGGACTTGTACATTCTGTACATTTATCCAATTAATATTGGTACTGCTACTCACCTGTCCAATGCAACCTGAGTCGAGAACCGCGCGCCGTCCTAGAGTGCGGTCCATTGGCTCTGGGAAACAAAGGAAAAGACTCGGGAGATAAATTCAAATCGACCAGATATGACACTCGTTCCCGAATCGAACGGTATCCTGAACGGCGTCGGCTGCAACAGTGACAATACTGTTCTGAGGCTAGAGTGCCGGCGCCGTTGGATATTATATTGCCGTTTGTCAAACCGATCTTTATTGGTGTAGTGGGTGTGGATGGATAGAGTTTGGATTGTAATTGACTCGGAAGTTGCATTGGACACTGGTATATCGTCAACCGCGCGTCGGCGCCGAACTACCTCTGCTCTGAGGGTGGAGCGCCGTTGAAATATTTATGTTTGCCGATCGAGAGCAAACATCTACCCGCTCAGACGAAAAACACGCGCACGTACTACCCAGTAGAAAACGACGTCCAGCTGTTTCGTTCTTTTGGCGAGTTGTCGTTGCTGGAGGGTACGCCTCGGCAGCATCCACCCAGACAATGTGGCAGAGACGCACGAAGAACAGAACAGAGTGGCTGCAGTACAGAGATTATTATATGCTCAGGGTACCAGTATCTTAGAAAAAAACAAAAGACGGCCGGCGAATTCACATTCAGCTGTGTCATGGCCAGGAACAGCGCAAACATTCTGCCCGCCCCGATCCGAGTCCAGCAATCAGAGCGACTTTGACGACGTCGCTTCGCCGGCGGGAGGAGACTGAGCACCGCCAGTGTGACTCGGAGCCGAGGTGCTACCGCTTCGTTTGCGGATATCGACGGAGTGTGCACTGGCAGGCGGAGGTCATGGCGTGGACACCGTCCCCGTGCACAATCTAGATCTGGAAAACGGACGGTGCTGGTGCTGGTGCTGGTGTGATTCCGGTGCCGGTGCCGGTGCCAGTGTATTTCGTGGCCTGGGTTTGTCGGAGCCTCGAGGCTCGATGGAATGTGGAGCCCAGAGCGCTCACAGACCTGGGTTATCGTTCGTAACGACCTGGCCACTGGCCAGAAGCAAGCGGTCGCCGTCACCAGTCACCAGAACGAGAGGCGGGATACTAGTAGCGTAGAGGCGAGGCGGCGGGGAAGGAGTCGGCGGAAGGAAGGATTGAAAGACGGCAATGCGACTACGGTTGCCCTTCACATTTTGGATCGCGCAAACCGAGTCCCCGTGCTGGAAGGTGCAGCACAGGTCGTGGTATAACGAACGCATCGACACACACACTCGATGTCCTCGTCCTTGTCCTCGTCCTGCGTGCCTGCGTCAGGCCGTTTGCAGACGTCATCGACTCTCGAAGGCAGCGAACTCCGAAGCGGGATGAGGATAACTCGGCCCTCGGGAGGCAGACGATGCGGAAGTAGAGGTCTGGGCACTTGCTGAAAAGCTGGTCGACTTGTAGGGCTCGTTCTACATGTGTGTGGGTATCGGATTATGAAAGTCGTTGTCGTGTATCCTCCTTCCCAGCTTGTCCAGTATTCCGACGACGAGTCAGCACCGCGGCACCGGGAGCGGATTGTCCTCGTACAAAGGGATTGGCGGAGCTGGTAGAAGAGAAGAGAAGGCCTGGACTGGAGACGATGATGGAGAAGAGGGTGAAAGCGTGGGGTATGGACATAGACGGTAAGGCGTACGACCGCAGCTCGACAGCGTCCCGAGGTGTGTGTTGGTCGTAGTCGAAGTCTTCTTCCCGTCTACCACCCAGCCAAACGTGCGCTGCACGAACAGCAGAACATTGCCACAGCCTCAGGTGTGTGTTTCGCTCTCTATAGTCCCTTCAACAAACGCATATTAGCGGAGAATGAATGAGGAGAGAGAGGGCAGCCGGACGCACTTGTCGTCCTCAGCCTTCGCGCGGCCCAGTACGGTTCTCTCGATCTCCGGATCCGCAATCACATTCGTCGTAGGCCCTAGGTCCGCTGCACGTCTCTGTGCATGATCATGAGCGTTGACCAGAGAGAGGCAAGTCACAGAGTGACGCACAGTCCTCTCTTGCGGAGAGCCCGTTACAGAGGATGGATGCCATTGAAATAAGAAGTACAAGTATGCATGATATATACGAGGCAGTATGGCCATGGTTGTACAGGTGATAACTAACCTAATCAAAGAGCCGATAGCAAGAAAAGCCCAAGCGAAAGCATACACAACGTCCACACTCCCTCAACCCTCAACCCTCCGTCGGCATCTCATAATCCATCGGAACGTCCTTCCTCTCCAACCACGCCGCGTCCTCCCCACCCAGATCCACGCCACTCCCACAATCCAGATGTCGTCTGCCCGGCAGCTCCTTGAGCTGAATACCACTACCACCACCACTAACACCGCGCACGACGGCATAATGCTCGCCATGCCATCCCAAGAAATCGACCGCCGGCAGCGCCGCAACGACGCTCCGCGCGGCGCTGGCCCACGCATCCATCTGGACCGCACATTCCTTCTCGCTCATGACTGTGGGCTGCGGGCGGCGCGCGGCGTGGTTCTGCAGATGCAGGAAGGTTAGTGTGGGGAAGCGCTTGAGGTGCTCGGGCGCGGTGTCGTGCAGGGGGCGGTCGGCGATGACGGTGGTGAGGTGCAGCGCGGAGAGTGGGAGAGGGAGCGCCGCGACGAGGGCGGAGAGCGCGGTGGGTGTGAGGTGCGCGATGCGGACGCCCAGGACACGCAGGGAGGGGAGCGTGGGGAGGAGTGTGTGTACCAGCTCCCAGGGACACGTTCCCAGGTCGAGTCTGCGCAGACGGGCGCGACGCGCGAGGCACTGCGTGACGGAGCGGTAGAGCTCGGGCTGGTCGTCGTGTCCGATGAGGACGAAGCGGAAGGATTCGAGGAGGGGGAGGAACGTGTGTTCCAAGCCACCGCCACCAGCGCCGTCGTCACTCGGGACGTCGGTGGCGAACACGACTGTTGCAGCCTCGGGCGCCTCGAACGACCCGTGCAGGGTGAGACTCTGCAGCCCATGCGCCTGGGCGATCCGCGCGAGGACAAGCTGCGATATCCGGGTGTCGACGAGGTCGAGGTGCGTGAGGTTCTTGATGGTGACGCTCTGGAACGCAGCGTCCCAGCTATGCGCGCGCATGAGGTAGGCGCCGAGCACCAGATGTCGTAGCGTCTGGGAATTCTGGTCGAGCACTGCGCGGACCTCCCCCATGTCCGCGAACCCGTCGTCGTCCTCGGCGCGGAGGGTGAATTTGTGCAGGGAGCGGAAGGCAGAGACGCCGACGGCGTCAAAGTGCCACCCGATTAGCCCTAGGCATTGCAGATGGGGATGGGTGGTGAGGATGGTTTGCACGAGCTCTGCCCGCATTTCTGGGTAGCCTATCCACTCGAATGTCTGGAGCGCCTTGAATTCGGCGATTGTAGAGCGGAAGATGCCTTTTTAAGGTCAGGTCAGAAAATGTTTCGAGGGGTAACGCACGAATCATCAAATCCAGCATCTCCCCCTCCTCGTATGCCCAATGGATCCTCAACGTCTTGATCCGACTCGCAAACACCGCATCCGCCTTGACCCTATCGAACACATCCAGCCCTCTGTTCAGCGCATCCTGCTGGTCCTCCGCAAAGTACAGGTCGAGGGTGTGGAAGATGAGCCGGACAGCGATCTCGCGGTGGAAGGGCGAGATGAAGAGCCATGTGCGGAGGTGGTATCGCGGGATGAAGGACGCTATGCGCTCCCATACTTCCAAGGGGGCGCGGTGCGACGCTGGGTCATGCGCGAATGCGATTTTCTGCTCTCGCGTCAACAGAAGGCAAGGGACAGGGATAGGATGGGAGACGCACGACTTTCTCCCTCTGCAAATATCTCTGCAAATCACGGTTTGTCGGGTCCAGCTTTTGTACGGCGCGGAAGTCTAATATACCCCCATATCAGCCTCTGCTCGTTCCGCAGTCGACCAAGTAACAAGCAACAAAACGCACCTTGTTCCGCCTTGGCAATCAGGCTCTCCCCACCGGCCTTGCGCGCACTCCCCCTCGCCAACAACGCCCGCACGACGTCCTTCCGCGGTAGGTACGGCGTGCGCAGGTATACCTCGATGTAGTTTTCGACTTCGGGGCCGTATCTGCGTGCGAACGACGACAACGTCAGCTGGGGGTGGTGGGTGGGTGGGGAAGGGGGGAAGGAGGGGAGGAGGGAAGGGGAAAGGGAAAGGGAAAGGGAAAAGGGAAAGGGAAAGGAAAGGGAGAAGGAAAAAGGGAAAAAGAAAAACGCAGAACGCACTGCCCACCCCCAATCAACGCAAGCGCCGTATCCAGCAACAAATTGGCTTTTCGGGTGCTCGAGAGCGACTGGATGGCGCCAAAGACCGTGGCGGTGAGCTGCTCGTCGTGCTCGTGCGTAGCGCTCATGCTGGCGGTGGTGGTGGCCCTGGGAGCATCGACGGAGGATGGGAAGAAGGATGGGAAGAGAAGAAGCAAGCGAGTGATCGGATTTGTGACCACGGTGACCACCGTGACCCGGGCGCCGACTTTTTGCTGACTCATCTGACGCATCGCAGTCCTTTTGACGCTTTTCATCTGGAATCCTTAATGCCGAGTCGCTCGAATGTCTCCAAATTCAATCTCCCCAAGAATTTGAGGGTTTGCCCGCCGCCGAGCTGTCGGTTACGGTACGGTACGGGACGCGTACGGGATGGGCGAGCAGCGCATACGGGTTGCGGAACCCGTTTTGAGCGATGATGGCCACTGGCAGGGACGGCATGGCATGCAGGGACTCCAGAAACACTGGGTGAGGCGAGCCATCCTTGAATTGAGGCCCAGGAGCATTTTGCATGGATACTGAACGCTTCCCCACCCGTAATATTCAGCCCGTATACGTACGGTGTTCGCAATACGGGACAGTCCTGTATTGGCAGGTCTGCGCTCGAGTTACTTACTGTACGGGTAGGCCCGTCCCGTCGCGAAATACGGCCGTAATTCTGACGGCCGTACCCATATACGGTACGCTTTCAAGTTTGGAGCCGTACATTTTGCACCACTGGCAGGCGAACCTTGGCGACCAGCACCCTCAACGGATAATGCTAGCAGTCCGCACTATAATCTCCGTCGCCACGGACCGGAGGAATCCTGCTTCCGAGACACACTGCCAGTGAGTACTCAGTACGAGTCTGTACAACTTCCTTTTTCCGGAACGCCCATTGCGGAATAGCCGCCATGCGTGTGGCAATTTTTGCCCGTTGACGTGGTCAGGACAACGTCTTATGGCGGAATCCTCCTCTTACTTACTCGCGATCGTCGCGCATTCGCGGCAGTCGCCTGAATGCCATCCAGTCGCCTCAAGTTGGAGCTGTGCCAGCAGCGCGCATTCGCCGTGTCCCGGAGGCAGTCGCCTGAATGCCATCCAGCCGCCTCAAGTTGGAGCTGTGCCAGCAGCACTTTACCCTGAGACGGGAAATTAAGTACACGTGTTGACGTGATCACGACGTGAGCCTCCATGGATCCACGTTTTCATATATGTGGAACTTATATAGCATTCGAAGGCCTCCACGTTTTCGCCTCTCCTTCTTACCACCATGGACCTCGACAGGTGCATTATCCCAGCCAACCCCGACGTGTCTGGTATTGGTGTCCGCGCCGCCATCTATGCCCAAAACCTCTTATGCTTCGCGCCTGTCGTCGCACACCTCCGGGACGGTAACGTCTCAGCCGCCGAGATGAATGGCGTGAAGGATCAATCCATCGGCATGCTTGCCATTGCCTTCGCAATTCTTATCTCCACCATCATCGAGGCCACTACCACGAACATTACGGGACAAGGCCTCACCCGTTTCCACGCCGCCGTCATCCTCGATTTGAGCTGGATGAACAATACCAGCACCTGGATCTGGTTCCTGCTCTATATCCACCATCTCACCAAGCCGGACCCGAATGACTCGGAGAAAACGGTACCCGTCCCAGCGACCTGGTCAGCCTGGACCGACGTCCTTCTCGCCCCTCTGCGTTGGCTGGTCAAGGGCACCGTGGACCCGGAAAAATATGCCGCTTCCAGCAGAATGCCAGTGCGCATTACTGGTACGTAGTATACTGCTGCTTTTGAGCGAAACTCAAATGCCACCTATAGTTGTGCGCCGGTCCTGGTATTTCTTCTCCCAGAAAGCCGTTCTCACCCTTGGTTCCTTCCACCTGTCCCTCATGGCCGCGATCGGTATCTGGCTCTGGAGCAATCCTTCCAAGTTCGGGAGTCCGATTCCCTGTGATCCATCCCTCACAGTTGTCGGTGGCGCTGCGCCGTTTTCATCATCGGCACTACACGGCTTTTCGTTGGCACTCTATTCTCTGCTCGTCATCCCCGGTCTCAACCTTGTCCCACCCTTCATCTTCTTCCTCGCACTCCATATATCATACAACTGGTCTCGACACCGCCATGCCCGCTTCTGGAGCCGACTCGAATGGCTCATTGGTTGCACTCGGGGAATCGGTACGCAGCATCGCCGTCCATATGGCGATGTCGAGTCTGGGAGACAGCTCACTCGCCCTTCTGAGCATCCCGCGAAAAATCACACCGCCTTTCTCATTGTCGGCCTAATCTGTCTCGTCGTCATCAACCTCATCCTCCTTGTCGATATCGAACTCACGCTTATCCGTAACACCCGGAATCAATCTCGCGAGGAGGATGAATGGGGCTTTGGGCAGGTACTCGCATTGCTTCTTCTCGTCGTACCCCTGCGCGATTTTGTCACGTCCATTCGAGACATTCGAGACAAACTGGAGAAGGAGAAATTCGCAAAGGAAAACCTGCAGAACACGTTCAATGACGATCTCCGGCAAGCTCTCGATGCTGACAACCTAGATGATTATGTGCACGGGTTCAAACATTTGATTGACGAAGGAGCAAATCCAAATGTTGAACTAGACGGTAGGGTTTCAGCATCTCGAGATGTGTGCTGATGAAATGGCCCAGGCGAGAATCTGGTGTGGTTAAGTTCAACGCGACTACTCCCGAAAAATGCGGTCACACACGCTCCGCATAGTGTGACCCTTCTACAATTTGCAGCATACAAGGGAAAGGACGATCTTATTGAATATCTTCTCAGAAGAGGAGCGAAGGACAGTGAAGGCAAGGTGTTGCTTTTGTGCATTGTGGTGCTGATCACCAGTCAGGAGCTGCATTCGAAGCTGCTGCGCGGCACAATCGCGTTGTGTCTGCCCACCTCCTTGGGAAGGCCAGGAATGAGCTGAATCGGGCGGGTAGGTTGAATCATTTTTAATGTTACCTTTTGACACACCACGTAAAGAAACGAGGCATAGAGCCGTCCGAATGATAGTGCAGGCACTGCGGGATTCCGACCTACATGTTCGTTGGATGGCGCTTAGGTGCCTCGGCAGCCTTGGAGCCCAGCGTAGGTACCATTTCATTGTTTGCCTCCGTGACTGAAACTGTTTGATAGTGGAATTCCAAGACGAGATCCAGGCTGCAATCCCCGTCGTCGTGGAGGCACTCCAAGATGGTAATCCAAGTGTTCGTCAGGCTGCCTTTGCCAGCTTCGGTAGTCTCAGAGCGCAAGGGATGTATTATCTTGTTGTATCGTTGCTTTGTGGCTTACTAACCCAGTTTCTTTAGTTGAATTTCAGAATGAGAGCTGGAAGGCAATTTCCATTGTCCTGAAAGAACTGGAAGATTTCAGTTCAGATCTTCATTCGTCGGCCATTCAGTGCATTGCTAGTCTCGGATCGCAAGGTTGGCACATCTCCAGATGCTTTGTAGCCCACTGATACTGTTTTATAGTAGCATTTCAAGCTGAAATTCGGGCCGTGATTCCCACCATCGTGGAAGCAATGGAAGATTCCGATGCCTTTGGTGAGGTTCGTCGGGCTGCCTTTCTGTGCATTGCCGCTCTTGCGGCACAAGGTATGTATGTTGCGTCTGTCGTCGTCTCGGGGCGCTTCGTGGCCCACTTACCCCGTTTGATAGTGGAGTTCCACGCTGACATCCGGCATGCCATCCCCATCGTGCTGGAAGCATTGAAGGATCATCCAAGCGAGTTCGTGTTCGACACTGGAACTTGTCGGGTGGCCTGGCCGTGCCTCGGTAGCCTCGGAGCACAAGGGATGTATCACCTTGTTGTCTCGGGGGCACTCTGTGGCTTACTGACCATGTGCTACAGTGGAATTCCTGCCCGACATCGGGCCTCGGATCCCATACATCGTTGCGGAAGCGCTGAATGCTCCCGGTCCAGACATTCGTAAGGATGCCATTGCCACCCTCTGTGTCCTCGCAGCAAAATGTAGGTACTTCGCGCTGTCTTGTGGCGCTTCCTGGCCTACTGACACTGTTCTACACAGTGGAATACCAGGCCGACATCAAGGCTGCTATTCCCCTTGTTGTGGAAGCGCTGGAGAATAATAAGGGGACATGTGAGGCTGGGTTTGAGTGCTTATCCGCGCTCGGAGCACAGCGTATGTATTTTCATCATGTTACAGAGCTTCACGGTCTACCAACACGGTTCTATAGTGGCATTCCAGGCCGAGATCCGTCCTGTGATTCCCGTCATCATAGCAGCTCTGAAGGGTTCCGTTTTACGTTCTCCGCGGGCCGCCCTTGCATGCCTCGGTGGTCTCGGAGCACAATGGATGTCGCCTCAAAGGGCTTTGTCGTCTACTGACGCTGTTTTTATAGTGCAATTTCAAGCTGAGATCCAAGCTGCAATTCCCACCGTCATCGAAGGGCTTGAGCATCCCGATCCGATTTTTCGTTGGGGTACCCTTGAGTTCCTTGCTGCCCTCAGCGCACAGGGTAATTATATTCTTTTGTCGTTTTTTTCGGGGCACTTCGTTGCCCACTGACACTATTTTATAGTGGAATTCCAGACTGTGATCCGGGCTGCAATTCCCGCCATTGTGGAAGGAATGAAGCACTCCGATTCAGATCTTCGTCGGGCTACCCTTGTGTGCATCAAAGATCTCGGAGTAGAAGGGATGTGTCATCTCCTCGCCTGGACGCGCTTCATGCCTGCTGACACTGGTTTATAGTTGCATTTCAAGCCGCTCTCCGGACTGCGATTCCCAGCGTTGTGGAAGCAATGAAAGATCGCGATCCATATGTTCGTAGTGCTGCCCGTACATGTGTTGGTGCTTTCGGAGCACAAGGTATGCATTATGTCGTTCGTCTCGCGGGCCATGATACTGATACTGCTTTTATAGCAGAATTTCAGACTGAGATCCGGCTAGCGATTCCCATTCTCGTGGAAGCGTTGATAGCTTCCAGTCCACATTTTGATCTTTTTGATGCGGATACCATTGCATGCCTCGGTGCTCTTGGAGCTCAAGGAATGTTTTATGTCGTCGGGGCTTCGTGGCCGACTGACAATGTTTTATAGTGGAATTCCAGAGTGAGATCCGGCCAGCGATTCCCATCCTCGTGGAAGGGCTCAGAGAGCCTTCTGATCCATATACGCGCGATGCTATCTCCGCATGCGTGTCGGGTCTCAGTGCGCGACTCGGAGGTAAGCATTATCTGCAGTCCCAAGAAGTATTCTTCAACTTTGCAAGATTCGGAAATCGTTATCCTCAACGTACTCGAATGGGCTATGGCAGATGATGCCGAGCGAAGGAACAGGGCTGTAGTCAGTCTATTTCACCTGCTCAAGTCACCATAGGAGGAATGTTATGGCTTCCTTCTTAACATAGACACGTCCAACTCTCCATCGTCGCAGATCCGACAGGCACGATATTTACCAAGCCTTCATTCACATCGATGCGGGAGAAGCCCGAGCGCGGCAGTCCGACTTGACAAATATTTATTCGCCGGTAAAAGACCTATCACAGCTACAGTGCGGGTAGATGTTTGCTCGCGATCGGCAAACGGTAATATAAGATCCAACGTCGCCGGCGCTCTAGCCTGAGGCCTCAGAGCAGATGTAGTTGGGTAACTTGGGTTGACGATTACAAAACACCTCACGGCCAATGTAATTTCCGAGTCCATTACAATCCACTAATAAAGATAAAACCGCAGAAAAAAAAATCCCACTCGTACTCTACACATTCACTCGCATCGGGTATACAACATACCTATTATACGGCCCCCACTCGTCGCCGACCGGGAGTCTCACGACATGCAACGCCAGCCCTCCATCGCTGCGCCAACTCCTCTCCACCCAATCATCCCACGTCGGGTCGTCCTTCACAATACGCTCGCGCAGCTGCGCGTCGCCCAGGGGAAACGACTCGAGGAACGGCATCCGCTTGTCGGGCTGCCAGCGGAAAAAATCGCTGATGATGACGGCGGGCTCGTTGAACTGCTTTTGGATGGCGAGCGTGTGGCGACGGTATTCGGCGCGGTTGGCGAGGTAGTGTCCGCGCAGGATCCGGCCGATGGAGCGCAGGTCGCTGGAGGAGAAGAGTTCCCCGAGAGCTGGTTGTCACATTTAGCATTCGCTAGATGAAGAACAGAAGAACTCGTACGTGGACGAACGGCGCGAGCGGCGGCACAAGTCGTGCGATGCGAGGCGGCCCAATCTGCCTTCTGACAGACTCGCGAGCAGTATAACCTCGTTGCACAGCCAGAACATCGTAAATGTGGACGAATGTCCTTGTTTTCACACTGAAGAAAGTTGGTTTCGTGTTTTGGAAAGAAGAGAAACAAAACAAAACGCACGGAAGCATACGCGCACATATCCATCTCCCTGCGCAGCCGGAGCATAAGTAGATGTCGGTCCGCCATCTCACACCAGAGATCCAACAGGTCCATGATCTGCGGCGCCTCACCCGCAGCGCGTGCCTCCGCCACCAACTCCGCCACCTCCTCGCGATCGCTCTTGATATACTTTCCCAGCGAACGCAGCATCGTTGCGGGACCCAAGATGTTGGCAACGAAGAACGCTACCTTCCTCGCGGTACGCCCGAATAGTTCTCGTTGACAACAGCGCGCGAGGGCGGGAACGAGTCCATGCCGCAGCGCAGAGGAGATCCCATGGCGGTCGATCATGAGAGAGGCGGAGAGCAGGGAAAGCATCTCGTAGAGCGCGCCATCCCAGGGACTATTGTTCGTGCCCACATCCTCGCCGACGGGTATCCTCCCAAGCTGCTTGAGGCATTTCGTGAGCGCAGGGAGGCTGAGAGCGGGGGCAAGAGTGCGGATGAAGGGCCCAAAATGGTCTTCTGTGGTGGACGACGACGAGTCGGAGGCTCCGATGCAGAACTTGGACAGGGCGTTGGTCGTGAGCAGGACGGCGCGGAAGACACCGAGGTGGATCCCGATGGGCATGAGCCTTTCGGGTCCAGGTACGCGTCGAGAGATAGGAGGGCCGAACACCTCGATGTGGCGAGCGATGAGAGCGGCGACATGCCCAAGCGTACAGGTCAGAGACGCTTGGAGGAAAGAGAAAAAAGGCGCACGAATCATCAAGTCCAGCATCTCGCCCTCGTACGCTCAAACACCGCATCCGCTTTGACAATGTAGAATACATCCAGTCCGCGGTTGAGCGCATCCTGCTGGTCCTCGGCAAAGTACAGGTCGAGGGTGTGGAAGATGAGCCGGACAGCGATCTCGCGGTGGAAGGGCGAGATGAAGAGCCATGTGCGGAGGTGGTATCGCGGGATGAAGGACGCTATGCGCTCCCATACTTCCAAGGGGGCCCTGTCATGCGCGAATGCGATTTTCTGGGCGGGGGGGGGGGGGGATTCCGTCAATAGCAGCCAAGGACAGGATTAGGAACGACGCACGACTTTCTCTCGCTGCAAATATCTCTGCAAATCGCGGTTTGTCGGGTCCAGCTTTTGCACGGCGCGGAAGTCTACCCTCCCCCCCATATCCATATCAGCCTCTCATATCACCCTCTGCAGTAACAAGCAACAACGCACCTTGTTCCGCCTTGGCAATCAAGCTCTCCCCACCGGCCTTGCGCGCACTCCCCCTCGCCAACAACGCCCGCACGACGTCCTTCCGCGGCAGGTACGGCGTGCGCAGGTATACCTCGATGTAGTTCTCGACTTCGGGGCCGTATCTGCGTGCGAATGACGACAACTCAGCTCTGTATGTAACTCGAAAGGAAAAGAAAAACGCACTGCCCACCCCCAATCAACGCAAGCGCCGTATCCAGCAACAAATTGGCTTTGCGGGTGCTCGAGAGCGACTGGATGGCGCCAAAGACCGTGGCGGTGAGCTGCTCGTCGTGCTCGTGCGTAGCGCTCATGCTGGCGGTGGTGGTGGCCCTGGGAGCATCGACGGAGGATGGGAAGAAGGATGGGAAGGAAGAGAAGCAAGCGAGTGATCGGATTTGTGACCACGGTGACCCGGGCACCCGGGCGCCGACTTTTTTGCTGACTCATCTGACGCATCGCAGTCCTTTCGACGCTTTTCGTCCAATCTCCCCTAGAATTTGAGGGTTTGCCCACGCGACTGGCTGGCAGGCGAACAGACCTTGGCGACCAGCACCCTTAACGGATAGTAGTCCGCACTACAATCTCCGTCGCCACGGACCGGAGGACTCAAGAAACTCCGAGTCCTGCTTCCGCGATACACTGCCAGTGAGTACGAGCCCTGTTACTGCCTGTACGACCTCCTCTTATCATTTTTTTCTTTCTCGCGAACGCCCATTCCAAGTTCATACTTGTGGTAATCTTTGCACGCAGCACCCTGTACATGGACAGAAAAACGCGTTGGTCTTACCCACCTCGCTGGCTGGAATTCTCAAGGCTCGTTCGCGGCGAAATACCTTCAGTAGGTATTTTGCGCCCCATATACTCGCTCAGGGGACTAGCTTCGAGTCTAAGGAATCTGTCTCTGTGCAGCTAATTATAACTCGATACTAGTAGCTTGGTCGGTCCACGCCGCCGGCATGGCAGACTCAGAGACGCCGTCGAACAAGCTGATGTGCTGACTCGAAGTTGCTCGAAATCGCAAGTCCGCGAACTTGCTTCCAACGGCCATCTACGGAAATTGGAAAAACCCTTTGGCACTAGTCACTGGACGCAATGTTGCGTATCCCTTACAGTATCGATTCATCTTCCGCCTATCAGACAACATCTCCCGAGGTTCCCGTTCTCGTACAAAATCCATGGCCGAGAATGCCAGTGATCCGATGCTGTTTGGAACTCTGCTCAGACGTCCGATTGTATTTGAAGCCCGGCTTTGCAATCGCTGACGATTCCCCGCTCATTCACCCATAATGCCAACAACGCACCACATCTTGACGCTGCTCTCGCCGGCATGGGGACACACTGTCGGCTACATGCATCTCGCTCTTCAGATGCTCAAGGCGGACTCGACACTCGTCATTTCAATATTGCAGCACAACCTCGTCGGTGCGCGATTTCGCGTTTCCATCCGCCCAATGAAAGGCTGATGACTCGGATTCTCTTTGCAGTGGCGCAAATGGAGAAAGATTTGGCTACCTGCGAGTACGACGCGGCGCGGCTGAGGATTCTCGGTGTAGGCGACAAAAAGTCCGTTTGTTTTTCTAACTCTATTGTGAACATCGCTCTGAACAATTGTCAGCATCGAATTTGGGCCCACAGCGCTTGGAGCAATGCTCCAGGAACTGTGCGCCGGGTGGTTTGAGTACCTCCCCAAACTCGCGCAAGGCAGTCCTGGATGGCCGAAGCCGCAGTCCACCCACGTCCGTACAACACCACTTTCACGGCAAACTTCCTGATATTCTTTCATGCAGTTGGACTACATCTGCGGTGGCCCAGCGATTGAAGCGACCACGGCAGCCATGGGTCCTGGATGCAAGATACTGCTGTTGTATCCCGCTGGCGCATCGACCCTGATTGCGTACTTCAACGAATACGACTTTGTTGAGATTTCCGAGGAGATTTATGCAGATGAGAGCAGGAGGGCTGGACGGACGAAAGAGGAGATCAAGATCCAGGTGTGTTGTCCTTCTCTTGTTGTGAGTTTGCTCCGGCTTATTTCCAGCAAAGGTCTCCAATGCATGGAACGGCTCCGACCAGGTCTCGGGAAAAGTCGTCAAAAACCCAGGTGTTGCAGATATGTACGATTACGAGCGCGTCGCGCACGCCGCTGGCCCGGACGTCGCCAATTGGGCCGTGCTCACCTCCGGTCAGAAGCTCGCAAAGGTCGCGGATGGCTACATCATACCTTCCGGGGTGTTCCTCGAGCCAGTGGGTGTTCCGTACCTGCGCGAATTTTACAAGGCAAAGGGGCAGGAGCTGTTCACCGTTGGACTGCAAACACACGAGAAGTATTTCGAGCAAAATGTGGCGCGGAATCCGATAACGAACGAGCCGGTGCGAGAGTTCCTCGACGATGCGTATGCAAAGTATGGGAAAAACTCGGCGCTGTATATTTCATTTGGGTGCGTATTCGTATCGTTGGTGTGTGTGTCCATCGCGCTGAAGACAGTGAACCTAGATCACTCTTCTTCCCTATCGCCACCCCGAAACATGTTGAAGCGCTCATTGACACACTCCTATCTCTAGACAACCCAGTCCCATTCGTCTTCGCGCTCGCCGGAGCCATGGCTTCGCTCCCGCAAGAAGTCATCAATCGCGTCAACTCGAGCGGCAAAGGTCTCATCTGCAACTTCTGGGTTGAACAACGCGCGATTTTGCAGCACGAGGCGCTGGGATGGTTCCTTACTCACGGTGGATACAAGTCCGTCCTTCTTCCCTGTGCTTTCCGATGGAGACGAACTGATGTGGGTTTTAGCTCCGTTACGGAGTCGCTGGTTGAGGGAATACCCATGATTATATGGCCCGCAGGCTCCGAGCAGCCCGTCAACGCGGCGTTCTTCTCAGCAGAACCCAACCCTGTGGCCATCGAGCTGCTTCAGGCAATACGATTCCTCTTCATCCAATATCCACTCAAATACTTATGCAAAAAAAAAAAAAACAGATTCGCACCGGTGTTCAAATCGGGCCCTCCCTGCGGCACGGCGACGCCGTGAAGATTACGGGAACCGTCGAGGACGCAGTCGAGGAGTTCAAGAGAGTTTTCGCAGACGCACGCGGGGAGAAGGGACAGAGGATACGTGCGAATGTGCAACGGATGGCGAAGGTTGTTAGGGAGGGTCGGGCTGGGGAGGCGGCGCAGGAAGTTGAACGCTTGGCTGTGTTTGGGACCATCTGAATATTTAGGGTGAAGAGTGTGCCAGTGTATCCAAGCTGCGTGAGACGTATCCTACGAATTGCAAAAGTTCCACTGGCAATCAGCATCGAACCCGATATCTCACCCATCGCCGATTCGCTGCATCCCGAGTGATATTTTGGTGGTGCCGTGGTGGTATTAAGCTCCTTGAAGCTTCCGGGCAGACGACATCTGGATTGTGGGAGTGGGGTGGATCTGGGTGGGGAGGACGCGGCGTGGTTGGAGAGGAAGGACGTTCCGATGGATTATGAGATGCCGACTGAGGGTTGAACGTCGTTCACTGTATGCCTTGCTTTCGTTTGGGGCTTTCCTTGCTATCGGCTCTTTGATTAGGTTAGTTTCTCTGTACAACCATGGCCATACTACCTCGTATATATCATGTATATATCATGCATACTTGTACTCTTATTTCAATGGCCATCCTCCGTAACGGGCTCCGCAGGATGAATTCCTGAGCGTCGACGACGGGAGTGATTGTGAAGTGTGACGACGTGATCTGACAGCTCTTGACTTGTTGCTGCCACCATATCTTCTCTTAGTGGTTCTCAACTCTGAGCTTGCGTCGTGTCCCAGTGTTCTCGCTCGACTCAACTCCCATATCGACCTCCCAGCCATCCGCCTTCCCGGCTTGCTTGGCTCACCGGCACACTCCTGATGGTCCAGACGACACATCCAGCGTTCCTGGGCGCGTATCTGGCGATATAGTGGTGTTTAGATATCTGGTGCGTGCCCATACTATACTCTTTAGGATCACCTTTGACGCTGTGTGCACCCGGGAACCAGATCTCGATACCCTGCGCGTCTCGCTGCCAGATGTCCCACTCCCATCGTCCTCTCGAACATCCACAGGCCTTCCACTCGACGTGCAATAGCTTCATTCGGTCCCTCCATGGGCCTGCCCTCAACTTCGTCCCGTGCCAACCATCGACGCACCACTGCGGCCTCGGATTGATACCACTATCCACACCTCGTTCGCCGATGACCCCGACACAGACGCAGAAGTAACCTTAGCGCTATGGGAACACCCTCGAAGACGACGTTCGCTACGAGTACGACGACGAGGATCAGCCCCCTGGGGGACCTTCGCCGCTTGCATCAGCACGACGCTCGCCCTCGCCCAGCAAGTCGACGACATTCCTTCCTCCATCCCCTGGCGCCACCCACACCATCTCTCTCGCTATTCTTCCTGTCCCGACGACGCATTGGACGCGCGCTCAAAGACGACGACGAAAGGCCCTTGAAACACGACTCGGAAGACGGGGAAGAAGAGCTTCCAGCCCGCCACTCGGACGACGAAGAGCCCCCAGCCGCGCGTCAAATCCACGGCGCGACAATCGCGCCGAAAAGGGAACCAAGAAGGCTATGACTCGCAGCTGGCTCAATACGGGTTGCCCGTGCGTAACCACCGACTATACGCGCATATACTGACACCTTTGTACTCTGAAACTTGACTGGCCGTCGCAATCGATCACAATTCGCTGCTTGCTCGTACATCCCGCCCTTTCATTCCCTTCCGTAGCATCCTCGACGCAGCCATAAACTAGCCTACCTGAGCTCGAAAACCTTCCCGAAAATGATGTCCACGATCGGCTGGATAGAGTGGTACGGATAGTATGTCTTCTCGCTTGCTGCGTCGACAGGTTAATGACTGAAAGAGATGCAGGATGCTACGACTCAGGCCAAGCATACAACGCTCATCCGGACCCAAATCGAAAGACTCCTTCCTCTTGATCAAACCAAGCCCGCCTCCCCGCTTCCAACGCGTTTTCTTCCGCGCTCTCGACCGCTATCATGACCTTGCCCACACTCGGTTCGCTCCCATCTCTCCCCTTTGCCGCGCTCACTCTCCCGAAGATTTGTTCACCATGTGGAGGACAAGAAGGTCAACACAATCATCGAGCTGGGGAACGAGTACGTATTCCTATCGGCTTGTTTCCAGTTGACCTTGCTTTCAAAGAGGTCTTCGGCACCGACCGTCCCAAAGACATTTCCAATCGCGTCTCCGACTCTAATCCGAACTCGAGATCCGCCAAGCTGAAAGCCGCGCGACGCGCGCGCCAGGAGGGACATACCCCGACGTCGTAACTGTTGTGTATCTCCTCGTATCCCTCCTGTTGCGGTATTAAACCTTCCTTCCTTCCTTCCTCCTTTCCCTCACTCGTTTTCTCCTCGCTTATATCGCGTTTTCGTCGTCGCTTTGCACCATCGGTCTCGCGCCATATGAGACCATCGTCGACCTAGTCTGATTCGGGGCCGCCATATCCAACCATATCCAACCATCTCGGTTAACCCCAGGTCGGTCATATGGTGTGTGAGGTCTTGCGCTGCATAAATGGACTTGTCGTGCGTATGTTGGCGTGTATGCTCAAGGCCTTTTTCGTGATGCCCCACCCTCCGCAATCACGTTCACACCTGTAGCCTCCAGTAACCCTACCAGGTTTGTTTATCCAACGGGCATGATCATGGTTGATCAGGTTTAACTGATACATTACAGGCTACACTACACTACACTACACTACACTACAGCATCATTCCCACTCTGTTAAACATATTAGCAGATTGAACTACGACGGGAGGTCAAACACACCGTACGGAAGTACTAAGATCATCTGTTAATCCGTTCGTCAGGTTCTGAGATGATGGTTTTACTAACAATGCACGCACCATGAGAAGCGTTGAACGGATCAACCGAGAATATCGTTGAACGGATTAATGGATCCAGGGGGATGTCGGATTGAAAAGTGATGTGCGGTCGGGGCCGTAGGTCGACGGGAATGACGTGTAGGTAGACAGGTGTGGCCGCGGCGGCAAGGAGGTTGGTGGTGCCTGAAATAGGGCGTCAGAATGGTAGCAAAAACAGAGCGGTCACTGAAAAAGGAGCACATACTCTAACGGGGCTTGAGGCAGGCGCGCAGTGGACTTGGGGTGCGACGTTGAGGGTACAGCTTGCGGGGGTGCTTGGAGCTTGCGGCATGGTAGGAAGGAGTGCTGCGGAAGGCGCGCAGCGTCGGCATGATGGGAGACCGGTGGTGTGGACGGGTGAAGGAGGAGAGGCACAGAAGGCAAGAGCAGGACGAGAGCGCAGGCGCCAGGGCAGAGGGAGTGGCGGCGGGAAGAAAGAAGGAAACGCGACGTGGCACCATTTCTTCGAATGGTTGTCATTGGTTACTGATACATCAAAATCACGCCATCGTCCATGTGATCTGCGGACTTAGTAACGTCCAAGACAACGTCCAAGTTCAAACAGGAAGGCCATTGCCTCTGAAACCCGGGACCCGTTCCTGTAAGTCGCCGAGCAAATCCCGCATTCGCAAACTCGAGTCTCCAAGATCTCCAAAACCGTCTCTGACATCTTGGCTTCAAAAAAAAATCGTTTCTCGCACAAGCAGTGCTGTTCTGCCCTGTATTCTTCGCTTTCGAATCATCTAAGACGACTCGAATGCAGCTCATCGCGTGTCTTTTCAAGAGTTTCGCTCTAGAGCTCGTCGATTGCATCTCTTGACCGGCCCGACAAGTCAAAGAGCTCCTCTCAAAGCTTGATTCTCTTCCTGCGCACAAGACAGTTGCAGTGTTGGTTGTCTCGCTGTTCTGTCGGTCTCGGCGTAGCCTTTTGCCGTCGTCTTTTGCCGCTTCGCAGTCCATACTATCCGCAACCAGCCCGAAAACAGAAAGCATCTCACGCGGTTCAAGACGCCATGGTCTGCCGCCGCTCGTCCTGGAGTCAGCGTAAAAAACGGCACCTGTCTTCACGGGTCTCGGACTTCTCAAGGGAGGATGTCAGTGCTTGTCCAATGCCAGAAAGACTCTTTTGCTGCCAGGTATGTTCTCCATATCCCTTGGGCGATGTGTCGTCGTGATTCTCCCAGTGCAAGTCTCACGCCAAGTTGCTCGTGGGCAACTCTGAGTCGTCCAATTGCCCGCTGCTCAACGGCAACTCGAACTCGTTTTGCAAAGACCAGCTTCTTCAAATCGGTCGCAGGCATCCCGATTTGTCAAGACCGCCGAATTGCGTTGCAGCGTGTCTACAAAGATGCAAAATTACCAGCCCAATCGCCGCAGCCGTCCCTCGTCGACTCCACCAACTCCACGAACACTGACAGAGCTCATTCAAGCTTGCCGACGTTTCTCTCTCGTTCCACCATCTCCGGGTACAGATTTGCAATCTCGTCACGAAAATCTATGAGTGCGAACAGTCGTAGGCCTTCATCTCCCGCCAGAATAACAGAGTAACTGCTTGCTGACGAGCAGGTCTCAGCATCAATGCGCCAGAGTTCGATAACCAAATCTACACGCTCCAGGAAATCCACCAAGTCGTCAACAGAATCCGTCGTGAACGTGGGTCGTTGAGGACAAGCTTCGCGCTTGATAGCGCGTCTGGTTCCGGGCGGTGATCTCACCATGTTCAACTTGGACATGGAGTCGGCCCGTGCAAGTTCTCGGAGCGGCACGCTCCTCCCTCAAGACAAATGACCCGGGCTATATCAGTACGTATCCCAAGCGACCTCTCCCTGCAGGAGTTTGCACCCGAAATGATCAAGCTTTGGATCACCGGAAACGGTGCGCTCTTCCTCAACTCCTTTCAGTGTTTCTTCACGTTTGAATTGCTAGTGCGATGCTTGATTTTGGGAAACTCAGCCCGCCTCGGGACTATCATCGACTTCTCAATTGTTCTTGTCACCTTTGAGTTCTGACGACTGAGACGCCGCCCCTGGGATGACCAACGGCAGAGTCACAGCACCAGTAGACCTATCCCCAGACTGATATTAAACTCCACCGGTCGAGGCAATTGAGCGGTATGTGTCTGTAGTAGGAGGGAAGACATTAGTCCAACGCCACATTTCCAACCTCCTGTGGTGCAGAGGTAAATTCGACGTATTTTCTTCTTCCCCCCAACCGTGGACCTCGCGTTCGAGCCTCCTGCTGGCTTTTTTTGGGATTAACGGTTCAAAACCAGCTTAAACTGTTAATCAGTTGAACTGCCTGAAGGTTTCACCGTTAATCCGCTCTCCCAACTACTTGCCCATCCACTGCCGCACACGGCCTTTAACCAGAAATCTGTTAAACCTGATCAACCATGATCATGCCCGCTGGATAATCAAAGCTGGTAGGAATTTATTAGCCTCTACTCCCACTGAGGTATCTGTCTGTGTGCGGCTAATTATAACTGCTCGAAATCGGAAGTCCGCGAACTTGCTTCCAACGGCCATCTACGGAATTTGGAAAACCCCTTCGGCACTACTAGTATTCACTGGACGCAATGTTGCGTATCCCTTACAGTATCGAGCGTCTTCCGCTTATCAGACAACATCCCGAGTTCCCGTTCTCGTGCAAAATCTTTCAACCTCCTCCGCGTCCTCCTGCCTACTCTGCAATGCCGAGTCAACCCTGCGGGCTTTCCCGCCTTCGAATTCTTCAATCACAAATTTCAGCCCCCTTCACGAGGCTCTTACAGAAACACACAACGTATCCTCCGGGCTGATGGACGGCCATGGCGGGGATGATCATGATGTTTGGAACTCTGCCCTCGGACTTCCGATATGTATTTGAGGCCCGGTGCATCGCTTTGCAATCGCTGACGATTCCCCCCGCTCACCCATAATGCCAACAACGCACCACATCTCGACGCTGCTCTCGCCGGCATGGGGCCACACCGTCGGCTATATGCATCTCGCTCTTCAGATGCTCAAGGCGGACTCAACGCTCGTCGTTTCGATATTGCAGCACAATCTCGTCGGTGCGCGATTTCGCGTTTCCATTCGCCCAATGAAAGGCTGATGACTCGGATTCTCCTTGCAGTGGTGCAAATGGAGAAAGAGTTGGCTACCTGCGAGTACGACGCGGCACGGCTGAGGATTCTCGGTGTAGGCGACAAAAAGTGCTTTTGTTTCTTCCGGCTCCGCTGTTCTAATCAGTTTGTCAGCATCGAATTGGGGCTCACCGCGGTTGGAGTAATGCTCCAGGAACTGTACGCCGGGTGGTTTGAGTACCTCCCCACACTCGCGCAAGGCAGTCCTGGATGGCCGAAGCCGCAGTCCATCCACGTGCGTCCGTACAACACCACTTCACACGGCAAACTTTCTGATATTCTTTGACGCAGCTCGACATCTTTGGTGGCCCAGCGATTGAAGCGACCACGGCAGCCATGGGTCCTGGATGCAAGATACTGCTGTCTTATTCCTCTGGCGCATCGACCCTGTTTGCGAACTTCAACGAATACGACTTCATTGAGATTTCCGAGGAGATTTATGCAGATGAGAGCAGGAGGGCTGGACGGACGAAAGAGGAGATCCAGCTCCAGGTGCGTTGTCCTTCTCGTCTTGTGAGTTTGCAGCTTATTTCCAGCAAGGTCTCCAAGGCATGCAACGGCTCCGACCAGTTCTCGGGAAAAGTCGTCAAAAACACAGGCGTTCCAGATATGTACGACTACGAGCGCGTCTCGCACGCCGCTGGCGCTGGCCCGAACGTCGCCAACTGGGCCGTGCTCACCTCCGGTCAGAAGCTCGCAAAGGTCGCGGATGGCTACATCCTACCCTCCGGGGTGTTCCTCGAGCCAGTGGGCGTTCCGTACCTGCGGGAGTTTTACAAGGCGAATGGGCAGGAGCTGTTCACCGTCGGACTGCAAACACACGAGAAGTATTTTGGCCAAAATGTGATGCGGCATCCCATAACGAATGATCTGGTGCGAGAGTTCCTCGACGATTCGTATGGGAAGTATGGGAAGAACTCGGTGCTGTATATTTCATTTGGGTGCGTATTCGTATCGTTTGGTGGTGTGTCCATCGCGCTGAAGAAAGTGAACCTAGATCATTCATCTTTCCAATCGCCACCCCGAAACATGTTGAAGCGCTCATCGACACACTCCTCTCTCTAGACAACCCATTCCCATTCGTCTTCGCGCTCGCCGGACCCATGGCTTCGCTCCCGCAACAACTGATCGATCGCGTCAACTCGAGCGGCAAAGGACTCATCTGCAATTTCTGGGTTGAACAACGCGCGATTTTGCAGCACGAGGCGCTAGGATGGTTCCTTACTCATGGTGGATTCAAGTCCGTCCCTTCTTCCTGTGCTTTCGCGATGGAGTCGAACTTATGTGGGTTTTAGCTCCATTACGGAGTCGTTGGTCGAGGGAATACCCATGATTATATGGCCCGCAAGCGCCGAGCAGCCCGTCAACGCGGCGTTCTTCTCAGCAGAACCCAACCCTGTGGCCATCGAGCTGCTCCAGGTAATCACGATTCCTCTTCATCCAATTATCCACTCAAATAACAAAGATCCGCACCGGTGCGCAAATCGGGCCCTCCCTGCGGCACGGCAACGCCGTGAAGATTACTGGAACCGTCGAGGACGCAGTCGAAGAGTTCAAGACGGTTTTTGCAGACGCACGCGGGGAGAAGGGACAGAGGATACGTGCGAATGTGCAGCGGATGGCAAAGGTTGTTCGGGAGGGCCGGGCTGGGGAGGCGGCACAGGAAGTTGAACGCTTGGCTGTGTTTGGGACCAGCTAGACAGAGTGTGCTCGGAACCATCTGAATATTAGGGTGAAGAGTGTGTATCCAAGCTGCGTGAGACGTATCTTATGAATTGTAAAATTCCCAATCAGCATCGAACCCGATATCCCAACCATCGCCAGTGCGCGTCGTCGCCACGGTTCCAGTCGTTGCATCCCGAGTAATAATACAGCATTGCCGATTGTACTCGGACGGTTTCGCTTTGTTAGACGGCCAGTGCTCGAGGAACATCTCCACGCGGAGACAGGTCGCGCACCAGTCCAGCATGCGCGAGGTCACGATTTTCATCCCTGCCATCGTCATGCCAATGGGTTCGGCGTTAAGCGTAAACAGGACGGCGCCATCGGGACCTGCGGTGCGGAGATGCAAGACGAAGGACTGCAGACACGTCAACGGCTTGCATGCCTCCAGGAGCGGTCCTTCGTCGCGTGGACCAGGCAGATGGAACATCTCGAGGATGTGCAGGTCCGTGAGTCTGGGGAGGTTTTTCGCCACAAGGGCCACGATCTCGCTGAGTGTGGCGGTTATGCCTTCTGCGCGTTGGAGGGTGAGGACCCGTAGAGTGCGGGCATACCCCCAAAGCGCGTGAATGCCGTGATAGGGAGGTTTTAGCTCGATTAAAGCGCGGTGTAGTTTCCAGGAAGATTGGTGTGCGACCATGGTTAGGAGCTCGGAAACGTTGCTCTTGATAGCGACGAGGGGAAGCTTCGCCAATGAATTGACGGGCTTGGCGCGGAGGTACTCGGATGGAATCGTCAGCGACTGGATTGCCGTCTGCATCACCCAAAAGTCGCGCGGAATACCGATCCAGTCGTTCATGTGGAAGTGTGTGAGGCGGAAGGGGCATTGCCCGTTGAGTATTTGCTTCAGTGGGAGTTGTCCTGCAAGGAACGTGAGCAAAACAGTCGAAATTCTTCAAGTTTTGCGAAAAAGAACAAAGAAAAGAAGAAGAAAAAAACCCACCCCCAGTGTGGTCCGCGATCCGTAAACGTTTCAAGTTGACACAGCGCCAGAGGGCCAGCGCGATAGCTGCAATCCGTGTGGGGAGGACGTCCATCGCGGCGATTTCCAGGACCAAAGAATAATGCCTGAACGACAACCGCGGGTTGCGGGTCACAGTCTCGCACCATGCAAGGACCTGGGCCATCGTGCAGGGATACAGCAGCTCGACGCAGTGGTACAGCTGATGCTCTGCAATGGGCTGCATCGACCGGGAGACGCGACACATGGCAGCGAGAGTTGGTTGGGAACAGGATTGGGCAATGGCGGTGACTAGTTCTGGAGGGACGAAGAGTTGGCTGGGAGCGGCGGATGGCTGTAGATGTTGCATCGTTGAGCGGGCCTCTGGTGGTCGGGAGGCGGTGTGCGTGACAGTGCGTCACCGTGACGGTACGGCACGTGTCTGTGACTGCCCTCTGGTCAACAGTCATGCACAGAGACGTCCAGCGGACCGACGACGAATGTTATTGCGGAGATCTCAAGAACGTACTGGGCCGCGCGACGGCGACGAAGCTTCGCAGCAATTCAAGTGAGTCCGGCTGCCCTGGGCCTAAGTAAGTAGTCTCTGCGTTTGACACTCGTGGGCGTCGCTTGACGCCGTCGCAATATTCTGCTGTTCGTGCAGCGCACGATAGTATGTGGGTATGCAACACGATAACGGTCCAATCATGACTACCACGGCTGAAATTTTTCCGTCGACATCCCGATGCAGGGCACTATAACTGCTCTCCGTATGCAGGCGGCAACCGGCCGCTTGGGCTTCTACCGAGGGCCCGGGCCACGACCACCGGACCCGCATCCATGTGTCGCCCGCTTTCGCTCACTGCAGGACGGTCGACCGGCGCCAGCAAAGGCTCTTCCGAGCGCAAATCTGACGGAGAAGCACTGGCAGCATGTGGAAGCGGTCGACGCTTCCACGGTATGGCGGCTGCGTCTTCGCGCGATGAGGCACCGAAACCACCGTCAGAGTCGAATGGTGAGCTGCTTCCGCCTGGATCGCGGCGTGGTCCAGAAACGGAGGTGGAGGCGGAGCTCGCGAGCCTGTATTCTGCGACAGGATCAGCTTTCACTTGAGGTTCGTTCGTACTACCTAAAACTCACCCGCCGGCATCAATCGAGCATTCGAGTTACCTTCACCGGCCCTGCCGATGTACCGCTGCCCCATGCTACCATTCAAGGGTTCCTTCAAAACGCCCTGTTGTCTCCGCCGGTGGACGAAAAGGTACCACCACAGTCCTCCGAGGACAGCGCCAATAACGAACAACCCGCCAATCGCACTTCCTGCCGCAACGCCTGCGCTGACTCGAAGCTTTGTTATTGGCGTGACCGCTGGCAGACTGTTGTTCCCTGTCGTAGAGTTATTGGAACTAGAAGATGACGATGTAGCGGTCACGGTCGGGCTGCTCGTCGGTGAACTTGAAGGTGCAGTGCTCAGGCTGGTTGATGACTGGGAGAGCGTGGAAGACGGTGGTTTGATGACCGACGTCGGCGCTGGGGCGTTTAACGGCGACGACGATTCGTGCAACGTTGTTGAAGCGCAGTGGGTGAATGAATTGTTGTTGGCGACGATGTTGTCCTTTATGATAGTGTCTCGACTGTATATGCTGTGGGCTCCGGCGTGAGCAAGGATACGTCTGGGAGGTGCAGGACAAGAAAGACACACGCACTAAAACCAAGCTCCGTCGCTCCATCCGTTTGTATACAAGTCGTCGTCGATCTTGATACCCTCATTACAGACGGCTGTCTGGATGTCGGTGGAGAGACCTTCGACTGGGCTGCACGAGCCCAGGTAGTCCTGATACGCGCCCGTGCCCGCGTCATAGCCTGTGCCGGTACCGATGTCCTGCTGACAACTGGAATGAAGCATCTCTAAGGCAACGAAAGAGCCAAAAGACAAGAACGACGAACTTGAGACAAAGCATACTCAGAGCAAATGCGACGTTGTTGCAACAGCACGACCAGAGTTGGTCGTTGCAGGCGTCGGGAGGAGTGTTGACGTTCTGCACTCCGACGGTATCTGTGCGACACGGCAATGAGTAGCTAGAAACAAGGAAGGTAAAACGCACACTGCGAGTTGCAGATTTGTCGTAGCCTTTGGTATGTCGTGCCTATGCTGGTCGATGAGAAGTGTGCAGCAAACGTAATATGGTACGCACAAGGTGTCTCCCCAACCATAGTCGTGTACCAGTCCATCCCTGTTCCGCTACAGGCAAGATTGTCTGCCAGTACACCTATTGGCATTGCGGGAGCAGCGAGGAAGAGGAGGGTGGCAGCACGACGCCGTCGACGCTTGAGCGACATCACCATGGTAGAGGAGAGGACAGACATCTTGTTCTATTCGTAGGTCTATGCACGAACAACGCCAGGTACGACAGCTTACTCCGCGCAGATGGATTGCCGTTTATTACACAGCCTGAGGCCACAGGAATCGTAGTTGCGGCTAGTTGCGTACCCTAGAGAGAACCACGTCTGTCCGCGGTTCAAATCGCGGCTGTTCATCTCCAGGATTGAGAATGTGTACACGTGTTGAGCCTTGGCCGGTGCGAGGTCATCATGATAGCGACCCGGGAGCAACGAGAGGCAGTGGACGGAAGGGCGGAGATTGTCCAGGAATACGATGGTACTGCGAGCAAGTCGATACGCCGTACGATGGAAGGGAGGCGGTCGCACGAAGGCCAGTCTGAGGGCTCCGCAAGGCACATGGATGCGGTGGAGAACAAGCGCGTCACGCTGTGCCGGCTGCCAGTGATCTTTGATTGCCGTTCCACAGCTTGTTCGTAACGGCGACGAGCTGCCTTCGAGTCGAGTCAAGGTCACCGTTGGATTCGCTCCTCCGCATACTAACTGGCAGGCTAATGGGCAGCGGAAACAATTAACCTGGTTCATTTTTGAAACGTTGTCTGCGACTCGGACTCGCTGGCAATGCCGAATTTTTGTGTATACGAAGAAGCTGGCTGGCTAGCTCCAGCGCCTAGTCTAGCCTAGAGGCCTTGGATCAACTGCTCAACTCCGACGGCCAAGCCAATCCCGACCGCAGTATCCCAAGAACTTCGAGTCCTCCTTCAACCTCTCCCCGGCCGACGCTCCCACAACACCCTCGCGTCGACGTTCCTAAGCAGCTCAGTGGCGACTCGGAAGTACCAGTCGAAGTGAACGCCCGGTGTGTGATTTTCTTCCTTCTTTTCTGTGCCATTAACTTTAAATCAAGAAGATTTTACGCTGCTTTGAACTCGTCTCTCGAAACTAGTTTGTCCGATATCCCCCCACAACGCGCAGTTGTTCCTCGGTGCGTATATTCCGACTCGGGCTCTCCTTCGATTTATAGGCCTGCACATCGTAGACTAAAGCTGCGAAGTCGACATGCTCTGCGTATCAAACCCTCTCATCTAACCCGTCTTGGTCTAGGCATTCTTGTGGGCGCCTCCATGGCGCATGTTGCGCTCCGAGTCCACTGTCACGGCTATAATATACCCGGAAAGGTGCGTTGACATGGTTACTCAAGAGTTGCGCGAGCCATCCCAGCTTCGCGTTTGGGCGGAAACGTTGCCAGTGCGCATGCAACGTTCAGTGCAACGTTTCAGAATGAACGGATGAGGTGCGTCAACTAGTCGGTCCACAGAGGTACTCCCGGTCAGGGAAGCATTCCGGCTATCATGAAGCTGATGGCCTGTCTGTCTTAGGCTCCAAGCCAAATCTGTCGTCCTTAAGAGGACGCAGATCCTGCACGAACTGATATCCTCTTTTCCCCCATGGCACTGTATTCGTCGCAGCTGCTCGAAACCCCCGCAACGCACTCTCGATACTCCGTCTTCCGCCTGCTTGACGCAGCATGGTCTACATTCACCGAGACGCTCACCAGCACGAGTCTCCGCGCGTTGCATCCCATTGCTCGGAGTAACATCCAAAGGTGCTTGCGTTGCCTGGTGATTCCACTCATCTGTCCATCAACATTTAGTCTGCTCGCCAAAATCACTGTCGGGAAGATCACCGTTGTCGCCGAGTCCCAGCCCGCAATCCACTTTGGCCAAATGGATTCCCAACTGCTTGCGACGCTGCACGTCAAGTCTGACGCCTTCTGGATGCGGGTGGCGCTCTTTACGGATTTGGGCCTCGCGGAGGCATTCATGTTCGGTGATGGTGCGTTCTGTCTTCGTCACCCGGCATGGATTATTCCTGAATACGACCATCTCATCGTCAAGTCGACTGTGAAGACATTTCTTCCTTGATCCAGGTCAATTATTGACGTTTCCCCATCCAAATCTGTTCCTGACATTCGTTCGTAGATCTTGATTGCGAACCGCCGCGCCCTCACGACGGCCACTGACACGCTTCTGGCATCGGTGCTTTCCAAGGGCCGGGCGTTGACGAGTAGCAAGTTCATCGGCAGTCTGGCCAACTCGAGAGCAAACATCTCCGCACATTACGATCTCGGCAATACGATGTATGCCCGTTTTCTTTCGGGCTTGTCTTGATGTTGATGTCGTACTAGGTTCTCGAGCTTCTTGAGCGCCGATATGAACTATTCCTCCGCGATCTTCAAGGATTTGAACGAGGATTTAGACTCCAGCGTATCAGTTCGGGAGTCGTTGGAGGAGGCGCAGTTGCGAAAAGTCCGGTGCGTTTCCTTCCGAGCTGCGCGTCTTCTTTGGCTGACAGATTGCGTAGATTGATTCTCAAGAAGGCGAATATTCTGCCTGGGCAACGAGTCTTGGAAATCGGTCCGTTAGTCCCATCTATCTGATCTCATTGGTTCATCGCCTTCTACGCAGGCACAGGATGGGGCTGTCTTTCCATTCTCGCCGCCCAATCCTTCGATTGCACCGTGGACACCATCACCCTCTCAAACAACCAAGCAGATCTCGCTCGCCAACGCATCGCCGAGGCGGGCCTCGCTCACCGGATCACGGTCCACTGTATGGACTTTCGGGAATGTCGCAGCAAGCCCGAATGGGCCGGCGCATTCGACAAGTTCATCAGCATCGAGATGATTGAGCATGTCGGGAAGCAGTTCTTCGAGGAGTATTGGGCGGTAGCGGATTGGGCGTTGAAGCCCGATACTGGGGTGGGTGTTGTGCAGGGAATCACGATTCCAGAAGCTCGTGCGTCGCCTTCTTCTTCTCGGCGCTGCGTTGTCATTTTTTGTGCGCTTTAGGTGTTGCTTCCTACGATGAAGGCGTGGATTTCGCGCAAAAATGGGTCAGTAGTTAAAACACCTCGCTGAAATCCTTCTTCTGACCCGTTATCTAATCCTCCTTATGCTAATAAATCCAGAGTAAGCTCTTTTCTCCCGTCTCCGTCATCTAACGGGCTGAAATTATTCAAGTATTCCCCGGCGGCTACCTACCCTCTTTCAGCTACTGGATCGCCACTCTCAACGCCGGTAGCAACGGCCGGCTCGTCGTCGACTCGGTACACAACATCGGCCCGCACTACGCACGCACGCTGCGCGAATGGAAACGCCGCTTTCTCGCGAACTGGGAGGGTGTCGTGAAGAAGGCGCTGGTAGCGCAGTATCAGCTGGATGACAAGGGGTTGGAGATATTCCGGAGGAAGTGGATTTGTGAGTTGTGCCTTCTAAATTCAAGGCTTATGAGCCTTTTGCTAACGCGACGATGCAGATTACTTGTACGCTCATCGTTGTTCAAACGTACGGCGACTAACCGTAAGTTCGTAGCGACTACTGCGAGGCCGGCTTCAAAACACGTACACTCGGAGATCATATCGTCACTTTCACGCGGGAGGGGAACGTTGGGTTTGGTTGCGATTTGGATATCGACGGTGTTTGATTTGATGCGAATCTCTGTGTTCCCTGTGCTGTACTTTTACGGATCGCTCGCTAATTGCAAATTATCGCAGAATCTTCTTTTCTCTCTGAATTTTCCTGCCTTACGGGTAGCGCATGAAGACAGCAGATGTGTTTTCGCTGCTCGCGGAGTCGTTAACGTTGCGGCCCTCAATCACCGCACGAACATTCCATTCTCACGCGTGAAATGATGGCAAATTTTCTTCCTTCCCTCCTTTCGCTCATGGACAATGAAGAGAGGAATTACCTGTTGCGCTCTCAGGCGCGAATTGACGAATGGGAGAGAGAGCTTGCCGCTCTGGTGAGCACCTGCCTCATTCCCTCTCGGCATATCAGAGGCTAACGACCGGGTAGACTGGCAAGGGCGACGACTTGGAGACAGAAGTAGCCGTGGGGAGCGACGTAGACGAGCTGGCCGGAGACATGGTGAGTCGCTCTGACTCCTGGCCCCTAGGCTCCAGCTTCTGATACCTCTTCACAGTCGGACGACGCTGTCACACGGATTCTCCTGGATCCTCGGCCCCTGCGTGCACGGAGGAGCCTCGTTAACGAACGGGAGTGCAAGCGCGTTTGGTATACGGTGAGTGTCGACGGACATGCTTTTCTTCGGCTGAAAACTCCAGGAATGCAAGAAGATGGAGGGTGTCCTGCGCAGGACTCACGAGGCTGCGAAGACCGCGATACAGGAGGTGAGCTTCTGACATTGCCTGAAGAGTTCGTCTTATCGATTGCTCTCAGAAAACGAAGGCCGAGAAGGTGTCCTTCACGCATCTGACAAGGCTACGCTAACTCGCCGAAGGACGTCAAGGCCGAAAAGAAGATCGTCCGCGCCCTCAAGCGGGAGGTAGATGAGTTGAAACGGGAGCTAGAGGAGGTGTGGCGTCGTTTTCTTTGCCCTGTACCGCACCTCATCCTCCCTTCTAGGCACGAGAGAAGGCGGCGGCGAGAGACACGATGGGCGAAGAGCCCTCTGAGGTGCGTCTCGGTCGCTCTCCGAGATCTCCGCCGATAAGTTTTCATCTTTCAGGCCCTAGCTGCCCTGCGCGTAAAGTACCAAAAGCTTAAAGAGGATCGCAAGGCTCTGCGCGCGGTGCGTCTCGTCCCCCAGACCCGCTACTAAACGCCTTATAAACACAGAGCATCGCTGAACACGACAGCGAGGTCAACGGACTCAACGACAAAATCGTTAACCTCAGAGAGAAATACAAGGCTGCCAAAGAGGAGTGTCGTACGGTGCGTGTAATGAGCTTTTCCGCTGCCGGACTTGTCTGACTCGCAGCGTTCTGACAGAACTCGAAAGAGCTCACCGTCCATGAACAAAAGATCGGCGCTCTCATTGCGCAACACGAAGATGCGAAGAATTCTCTCGTTGCGCAGCATGAAGAGCAAAAGAAGGGGCTCATCGCTTCATACGAGGCGGACCGCGAGGGAGGTTACTTATTTTTCTTGCGCAAGGGGAGCTAACTTGGACATCCAGACCGCCCGGGCGGTTGTTAAATGTAGGAACGCTCTCAGTCAGGTGTCGGCTTCCAAGCAGCTGACCCTGCCTCAACCCTACGATCTCTGCCGCCCAACGGATAATTTGTTCGCGCTCCTTGCGCAGGTGCGTTTCAAACCCTTTTCATAAATTAACGACGTGGGCTAACGTGATTCTAGAATCCTTCCACTGCCAGGTAAAAACCCCCGAATCTCGTCCCATTCTCCGTTGCCTAACTTCTGTCCTCCAGCTTTATGAACCACATCCTCTTTCTTCCTCAGCGTGTGATCCCCTGCGTCAATAACGGCTTCATCGCATTCGGACCGCGCAGTAGATACGACCCCGTTCAGAAGAAATGGACCCCCGGCTCGGACTTGCGCCTCTGCAAGGGCAGGCGCGAACTCTTTGTCATCGTGGAGGGCGAGAAGAACCGCGCGTTTGTGGCGTACGCAGGTACATATCTGTGCCATCCTCTGCGTGAGTCGTATCCCCCGAGAACGAAGCAGCCGCAGTCCATTGTAAGGAACTTTCATCACTCCGCGTCCGTTTTATATCTCATATTCGAGATTATTCAGCCCGAATTTGCCATTGTGGATGTCGCGTTCGGCGTCCCGTCCAAGCTTTCAGCCGAGAACGTCCGAATCCTTATCAATGCCAAGTATCCCGCGGGGTTCATTGACGTCGAGGCGATGGGGTTGGAGCTCGTCGACTTCAACCACGCCCTGCACGATGCACTCGGGCGTCTACCTGGCGTGATGCGAGCTGGCCAGAGCAAACGAGCCCCGATCGTGGCACCTGCCAAACGCAAGGGCCAAGAGGTTGGCGGTGCGCAGGGTGGTCCGAAGAAGATCAAGTTTAGCGAAGCGTAGTGAATTTGTTCAGCGGTATTCAGTGAGAGAGCGAGCGTTCAATTGTAATTCGGTTTAATTTCGGCGTTTCAGTGGACAGTAACGAGTAAAAAAAAATGTCGATAACCTTGCAGGACCAGCTCCCGCGTTGCAACGGGTCGCTGACAACATTTTTTAACCCTTCCAACGGAATGCGAGCGCACATGCAGTTCGGCGTACTAGTATAATTGATGTTTCCGGGTAGAGTGCTTCGACCTGAATATTCTGGGAACCTTGCAACTTGGGTATGATTCGTCGCGGTAGAATCGTTGCCATACGCGCGTGCGCGCAGCTGCCGGCCGTTCAGGTCAAAGAAGAACAAAAAAGAACTTCGCATCTCAGTCCTACAAGACCTTAGTAGAACCCAGCTCCCGGTTCGAACGGGACCTGCTTCATTTACAAACCATATGAAGATCCCACAGAACGAGCAGGTGCACGACGCGATGGGTTCACTTGAGGCTGTTGCTGCACGGGTATGGTGGATACGTCGCTACGAATGCCGCACCAGTACAGCGAAAAACACACAACCCGCTCTACGAACAACCCAAACCCCGGCTCGAACGAGACCTGCCTCCCTTGGCCTACTTTGCTAAGGGTGCACGATGAGCGATGCGATCGTTTTAGTCTAGTCTTTCGATGCTGGATATGTCGCTACGTTTGTGAATTGAGCATAACGAAATAAACAAAAATTCACTTCTTTCTACTAACCTCCATGAAACCAACCCGCTTCGAACGGACTCCTGACAATGTTACCTTCAATTCACTGTGAGGCAAGGGCACAGTTGGGCTTTCCAGTGAAAGAGGGGAAGGACACTTACCTTCGGGAAATTCGAATGGCCGCCGGCTTTTCGCAGCACACGCATCGCGAAGGAACTTGCGTCGATAGCAAGCTGCGCTTCTGTGGGAGATTTCGAATCTTTTTTTGTCAAAAGAGAGCGAAGAAAAAACAGCTATGTGTATTATATGTACACCGACCATACCCGACTCCCGCGTCGAACGGGACCTGCAGAAACTAGTTCACAACCGCATAATAGACGCAAGGGCGCAGAGATGCAGTCAGGCTTATGGCAGGAACTGCGTTGACCGGTAAAGTGCGTGCTGTTCGGAGGCAGTCTGCCAGGTGCACCACAAAAGATAGTCGTCCCGGGATCGGTTCCACGTTCTGATTCTTCTGAAGCTTGAAGTTGGAGAAACGTGCTGTTTAGAGTCGAAAGAGCCAGCTTGAGAGACGACAATAGCCCATATTGCCAGGCAGAGGCGTGCGCCGTGCGTAATCAAGATCGTTTCGCGAACGTCGTGGTTGTTCGGAGCAAAAGGGTGACCACTGGCATGTCACGATCTCGCGTTCCTTGCTTCCGGCGACGATCTTCGTCCAGTCCGACTCGGACGCGCACAATACATGTACATGATACTCTGCACCGCTCACCGCTCGATTCCTGACCGTCAATCGCCGTGACTCGAAGCCCACCAGCGGTCGAATGTCGAGGGAGACTGCTCACTGGCAGTTTGGCGGTGAATGAGGGCAGAGACGAGGGCGAAAGACTCAGTGCGTTATATCCTCTTGATTCCCAGTCCGAGTCGAATACTGACATTCACCAGGTATCGCTGCGTTCATCGAGTCGTCGACACCCCGCTTTCAAGTCCACACATCGTTCTCCGCTGAACAGCCGCCCGAGCAGCCGTAGGAGACAACGCGGAGCATTCTGCGTATCTGTATCGACAGAGGCGCGGAGCTTGAATACCTACGTACGTCTTGCCCGTCGAATCCCAGGGGATCATTGCTCACCTCCAAGCAGGCCCCGGCGCCGACGACCTCCTCTGCTCCCACATCGATGGATTCTCCCTTCGTCGCCGCACTCCACGGAGATGTCTGTCGCTGCTCCAGCGGCTGGTCTCCCCTCGTAGCTGTGGATAGCATCGGTGTACTCAGCGTTCAGCTGCGTTCTTCTCATTGCGGAGAAACGACTCACAATGCGATCACACGACTGTCCTTCGCCGACGACTCCCTTGGCCCTGGAAGTCACCGAGCTGTGTAACATGCCGTCGAAGGACCTAGCCGCTGCGGCGTCTTGCAGTATGAGCGACACGTCACCGACTTTCGATCTCCCTCCATCGTATCGACGACCATGGCTAGGACGTAATTATACACGCCCCAATCATCGACTCCGGAGCCCGTATCCCCTCCACTCCACTCCACTCCATCCGTGGCGCGTCTGCGTCGTCTGCGGCGAGGAGATGTGCGTCGCTGTTATTCGCTTCACTCAAGTGACCACTCTCGCCCCTCGTCCTCGTCCTCGTCCACGGCCGTGCTTCTGGCCTGAGACGGATCGTACAGCTGCGGTCTCCGGCTACCCCAACGCTCAATCTCCGCTCGAAGACACTGGACAAGCTGGGAAGGCACTGAGAGCGAGGATACACGAGGCCGACAACGACTTTCATTATCGTCACCGTCGCCGATACCCTCACGATGATCCTACAAGTCCACTTCTGCCGCACCGTCTGCCTCTTGAGACATCCTCATCCTCATCCTCATCCTCATCCGGCTTCCAGGCTCCGGCGCTCCCCTCGACGATGTTTGCAAGCGGCGTGACGCGGGCAAGCATTGCTGCAGACCAGGGACATCGAGCGTGTCGATACGTTTCCAGCAGCGGGCTCGGTTTGCGCGATCCAAAATCTGAATGGGAACTGCCCCCACATTGTCGTCTTCGTCTTCGCCTTCAATTTCGCTTTCAATCCTTCCGCCTACTCTTTCCCCGCCGCCAACGTCGCCCTCTACGCTATCCCGCCGCTCGCTCTGGTCACGGCGACGCTTGCCTCTGGCCACGTCATTACGAATCCGATTTCTTTGGAATCCGACGCCAACCCAGGTCTGTGAGCGCTTTGAGCTCCACATTCGAGCCTCGAGGCTCCGACAACCCAGTCAATATCGCGGCGACGAAATGCACCGGCACCAGCACCGGCGTCCGTTTTCCAGGTCCAGATTGTGCACGGGGGCAGTGTCCATGCCATGACCCGCCTCTACCTTCGCCTGCACCTATCCGCAAACAAATCGCATCCAAGCGGGAGCACCTCGGCTCACACACTGGCGGTGCTCAGACTCCTCCCGCCGTCGAAGCAACATCAAAGCCGCTGTCGATCGTTGTCGCTGGCGTTGCATTGGATCGGAGCGGCAGAGTGTTTGCGAGCATACGCAGCTGACCAGGTCGTCATCGTGAGTTCGCCGTCTTTGTTTCTACTAGTACCCTGAGCTTAATCTGTCTGCAGCCGTGCGTCTCTTCCACCTTGTGTGGATGCCGCCGAGCCATACCCTCCCTTGCGATCTCCAGCAATGACAACTCGCCAAAGAACGAAACGACTGGTGCGCGCTCCTGGACGTCGTTTTCTACCTATGTAGGCTGGGTACGTGCGCATGTTCTTTGCTCTCCGTCATTCGTCTCGTTACACACTCACCCAACCCTCTGCTAGGTCTTGACTACACGATCAGTCTTGTGGTGTGGTGTGGTGTCCGACCTGACCGCCTCGGTCGTCTGTCCACATCCCATCCCGAGACGGCCGCCATCCGAGCTTTGCCGCCATGCGTCCCGACGCCTTGTGTATCGTACCTAATCAAACCTGTCTTCTCGATCTCATCTCGATGGTTGTCGCTACTCTTGGCGTGATGGTCTTGTCGCGGGAAATCGGAGGTGGTCGCCTCTTTATCACCACCACCCGACGTTTCTCTTCCGTGTTTCGTTCGTTGCGGGAAGACTCGGAGACGGCGGGAATGGCTAGGATATCTTTCGATGGACAATCTGTTGGCAGTTCTCTGTCTGTAGAAGTGGGAAGTGATATCGCACACGTTTCACGCCAGCCAGCGATGTCCGAGATTGGTACAGATATAGGACCAAAATTGAGACAGCTTTCCACTGGTGACAGATTGCCGCCCGTGCACACTTCTCTTCTCGCCATGACCACACCGCATCGTCCCCAGCCCTCCTCTGCCGTTGCGACTTGGAGTGGGCAGGTGGAGAGGCTCATGCCGAGCCAGGCAGCTTCTGCGCCTCCCTCAGGTCCACCTTCTGATAGCGCTGCCGACACGGCAACAACGTGGCTTGATGACCTGCTCCTTGTGGCACGACTGGGTGTAGAGGTGACTGAGTCCACTCCTCCAGTCGCAAAAGCCGTCTTCGAAAGTGTGGTGCTCTTTCTAGAGAAAGTCGAGGTACGATTATTAGTATTCTGGGGACCCTGCTGAAGAAGAAAAAATCCATAGAAGGTGCAGAAAAATCAACAAGCTCTCCAGGATATCTGCGAGAAGACCGTCAGCACACTCGAGATCCTTCAAAGTGTGATCCAAGGACTGCCTGGAGTTGCAAGTCCAGCACAGTTGCAAGAGAAATGTCTGGACTTCCAACAGTGCGTGTTCTGTGCTCTGAGATCAGCAAGATCTGATTTTATAGACTTCTGAATGGAATTTCAATCAAGATTGAAGAGATCAAAAAGAAACAAACCGGTCATGGACAGCGAGTGAAGGAATTTATCCTCCCAAGTGGTATCACCAGTGCAATGGCTGTGTATGGGAGGAGTATTATGGACTTGCAAGAGCAGCTCAAGGTATGTATGCAGATACTGCTTGATCTCTGTATCCAACACCTCCAGCTCTTTGTGGTGCATGATACCACGCAAGTTTCAAATGAGACCCCTGATGCTCAGATTCTACAAACTGGTGGTTCACAGTTTTTGACAGCTTATACAACAACTGGCATGAGGTGTGCTAGATCTGGAAAATAATTCCTCATATTCATCAATGTCTTAGCTGGTTTTCAGACACTTTCAACCATGAGCTATCGCGATCCCAGGTCGAACATGCTCTAGCTGAAAGCATTGGTGATGTGATCCAAGAAATCTGGATCCACCTCACAGATCGCATCCGTGCAACATTAGATTACACAGAAAATCCTCTGGAAAAGGTTCGGACACTACTCAATCACTTGGACACACAGTTTGGAAATCTGGTGCTCATCCGTAGCTTTCAAGAAGCTGTACTAAGATGGGGCAGGATTAATCATATGATCAATCAGCATCTGCAGAATACTGCTGGGAGTCCAGCTTCCGACAGTCTTGTTGTTGCACTGGCTCCTGGGCAGACGATCATACAGCCGAGATTTGTCAGAGGTAATTATCTAAACTTTCTATGGCTGCAAATTCTAAGATACTGTGTAGAGAAAATCCAATTCATCAGAAACTGCCCTCCTCCCTCAAAATTCTTTCAAGGTCGGAAAGATATTCTATTGCAGTTGGATAGGTTCTTCCAGCCAATGGAGCAGAAGGAACAGAACATTGTACTACTCTATGGTCTAGGGGGAGCTGGAAAAACCCAGATTGCACTGAAGTTTATTTCAGACTCTGGATCCAGGTCTAACAGCATTTTTTGATTCTTTCGATAATGTGACTTATCCTATTTGCAGGTTTACTGACCAGTTCAAAATCAATGCTAGCAGTGAAGAAGCAATTCGAATGGATTACAGGCAGATATCATTAGCCAAGAATCTGGGAGACACTGTGGAAGCTGCACAGACCTGGCTGAATTCAAACCAGGGTGAATGGCTACTTCTCTTCGACAATGCTGATAAAGTGGATCTGGACCTGGGGGCATATCTGCCTAAATGCACTCATGGAAACATTTTAATTACATCTCGGAACCCTCGACTGTGGTCTCATACTGGCCCAGACAAAAAGATCATTGAGATTTCAAATTTGGAAGTCGATGATGCGGTTGTACTGCTGCTCAAATGTGCTGGATTGGATATAGGCAATCACAAAACTCATGCAGTGGCAGTGGTCAAGGTAGGCCTATGATCAATCTATCAGCATATAACTTAATGCTCTTCTAGGAGTTATATTGCTTCCCACTTGCCATCATACAAGCAGGGGCATTCATCTCCAGAATCTCTAGCTTGCACCAGGATATTTCCAACTTTATACCCCTGTATCGGGAAAACAGAGCTGCTCTACTCAGCAAGACACCTGAACAGTCCCAGGGGGACTACAAGTTGACTGTGTATACTACATGGGATATGAGCTTTAAGCAGCTTAAACCAGCTGCAGCTGAATTCCTGCAACTGTGTTCCTTCATCCACTTTGAGGGGATTACCGAGGACATCTTCAGACGGGCATCCGACTATATACCGGGAGATGGGCCACTGGATCCCTCTCTTGATATATTGCAACCTGGTTTGGATCTTCTGTCAAGATTTAAGAATGCAGATTCAAAATGGGACAGTTGGGCATTTGGAGAGATGATATCAGACATTTGTGGTTACTCTCTCATGACATGGCAGAACAATGCATGGTCTATCCATCCGCTTGTGCACCAGTGGTCAAGAACAATGGCTATTGATCCAATTGGGCAACGTAAGTTAGTAGTTGCTCTGCTGGGGATGTCTGCTGCGTGTAGTGCAGAGTTTATGCAGGGGATACAATTGTTCCTGCATCTTGGGCAGTTATTGCAAGATGGGAACTTGATAGGCACAGGATTTGAAGGTCACTTTGGGCATGTCTTTCAGACAGGAGGAATGTACAGACTGGCAGAGATTCTGAGAAGACATGTATTGGCCAGGAGTAATGTCATTCTTGGAGCAGAGCATCTTGACACAATTGGAGCAGCAGGTAATCTTGCTTTGACCTACGGAGACCTGGGAAGGTATGCAGATGCACAAAGGCTACAGGAGCAGGTGCTGGAGCAACGGACCAGGCTGCTTGGAGTAGAGCATCCTGACACCATTCGAGCAGCAGGTGACCTTGCTTTGACCTACAATGACCTGGGATGGCATGCAGATGCACAAAGGCTACAGGAGCAGGTGGTGGAGCAACGGACCAGGCTGCTTGGAGCAGAGCATCTTGACACCATTCTAACTGCAGGCAGCCTTGCTTTGACCTATGGAGACCTGGGAAGGTATGCAGATGCACAAAGGCTACAGGAGCAGGTGCTGGAGCAACGGACCAGGCTGCTTGGAGCAGAGCATCCTGACACCATTCGAGCAGCAAGCAACCTTGCTTTGACCTACACTGACCTGGGACGGCATGCAGATGCACAAAGGCTAGAGGAGCAGGTGCTGGAGCAACGGACCAGGCTGCTCGGAGCAGAGCATCCTGATACCATTCGAGTAGCAGGCAATCTTTCTTTGAGCTACCACAACCTGGGACGGCATGCAGATGCACAGCGGCTACAGGAGCAGGTGCTGGAGCAACGGACCAGGCTGCTTGGAGCAGAGCATCCTGACACCATTCGAGCAGCAGGCGACCTTGCTTGGATCTACCAATACCTGGGAGGGCATGCAGATGCACAAAGGCTACAGGAGCAGGTGCTGGAGCAATGTACCAGGCTGCTTGGAGTAGAGCATCCTGACACAATTCGAGCAGCAGGTGACCTTGCTTTGACCTATGGAGACCTGGGAAGGTATGCAGATGCACAAAGGCTACAGGAGCAGGTGCTGGAGCAACGGACGAGGCTCCTTGGAGCGGAGCACCCTGTCACAATTCGAACAGCAGGCAAGCTTGCTGTGATCTACCAAGACCTCGGACGGCATGCAGATGCACAAAGGCTACAGGAGCAGGTGCTGGAGCAACAGACCAGACTCCTTGGAGCAGAGCACCCTGACACAATTCAAACAGCAGGCAACCTTGCTTTGACCTACCGAGACCTGGGACGGCATGCAGATGCACAAAGGCTACAGGAGCAGGTGCTGGAGCAACAGACCAGACTCCCTGGAGCAGAGCACCCTGACACAATTCGAACAGCAGGCAACCTTGCTTTGACCTACCGAGACCTGGGACGGCATGCAGATGCACAAAGGCTACAGGAGCAGGTGCTGGCGCAACAGACCAGACTCCTTGGAGCAGAGCACCCTGACACAATTCAAACAGCAGGCAACCTTGCTTTGACCTACCGAGACCTGGGACGGCATGCAGATGCACAAAGGCTACAGGAGCAGGTGCTGGAGCAACGGACGAGGCTCCTTGGAGCAGAGCACCCTGTCACAATTCGAACAGCAGGCAAGCTTGCTTTGACCTACGGAGACCTGGGACGGCATGCAGATGCACAAAGGCTACAGGAGCAGATGCTGGAGCAACAGACCAGGCTCCTTGGAGCAGAGCACCCTGACACAATTCGAACAGCAGGCAACCTTGCTTTGACCTACCGAGACCTGGGACGGCATGCAGATGCACAAAGGCTACAGGAGCAGGTGCTGGAGCAACGGACGAGGCTCCTTGGAGCGGAGCACCCTGTCACAATTCGAACAGCAGGCAAGCTTGCTGTGACCTACCAAGACCTGGGACGGCATGCAGATGCACAAAGGCTACAGGAGCAGGTGCTGGAGCAACAGACCAGACTCCTTGGAGCAGAGCATCAGGACACAATTCAAACAGCAGGCAACCTTGCTTTGACCTACCGAGACCTGGGACGGCATGCAGATGCACAAAGGCTACAGGAGCAGGTGCTGGAGCAACAGACCAGACTCCCTGGAGCAGAGCACCCTGACACAATTCGAGCAGCAGGCAACCTTGCTTGGGTCTACCAATGCCTGGGAGGGCATGCAGATGCGCAAAGGCTACAGGAGCAGGTGCTGGAGCAACAGACCAGGCTGCTTGGAGTGGAGCATCCTCATGTTGAAAGAATAGATGGTAGTATTCGATACTCTAGCTAGAATACAACCAGAGCTTTTATACTACTGAGGAATAGGCTGTGTAATAATAGGTACAAATAATAAACACTCAAGCAAGTACTAAGCGAACAGAGACTCGGCGTCGGTGTACAGCAAGGCTGTGTGTCGGTGGTCGGTGTTCCGGAGTCGGCTTCGGCCGGGACTCGATGTTTGCCTAGATAAGATAACTTCAACACCTGACACCATTCGAACAGCAGGCAACCTTGCTTTGACCTACCGAGGCCTGGGACGGCATGCAGATGCACAAAGGCTCGAGAACTTAATCGTGATATTCATGTGACCAAAATATCAAAGTTGTGCATTGATTAATAATCCCCTCTACAATGAACCGCTCAGCATAATACACAGTATTTAAGTAGCTATGGACAAAACAAGGGTCTTATCCTTAACTAGTGGGCCTAGAAAATAAATTAAAAATATCCAGGAAAAAATAACAGACACTTCACACTCACATGCTTTGCTCATATGTGTTGCTGTTTTATCATAAGATACAGTATTGGGCAGCTATTAAAGTATTACACTTTTTTTTTTTTTTTTTTTTGGTTGTACGGTGACCGGCCCGGAACAATCACGCAACGTTGTAAGATGACCACGTGATAGTCCATCCATAACGGTGCTGGGAATTGAAACCCAGAATTGGTTTGAACCCAACCAAGGAGGAAATGTGCTTACGCACATCTCCGGACCCTGGTGCAGACAGGGTTCCGGAGATAGTGTGGGATTCCTCGGGCGTGAACCGGCCCACCTGGCCCCACCATACCCACTAAAACCCCCTAGCGGAAGGCAACTGCTGCCCGGGGGCTGGGGGGCTGGCTTGAACTCTCAGCCTCTGCACTTTGGTGCTGGAGTCCTTAAGCTTGTGTGCGGTACCGCTATTCCACACAGCCCCCCTACACAATTATCCTTAACTAACAGTCCATATATATTCTCTATCCTCACAGCCATTTGGTCTATTCATGAGGGTCCAAATATAGGTAGAGAGGTACAGCCAGCATGAACAATGGGGACAGTCAAAGTCCCGATTCTCGGTCCGATTCTCATCCTTGATCCCAAATAGATGTATCATTTGGCAAAAAGGATTTAATCAATTCTTGTTAATAGTTTTATGAGGATTGAGAAGCAGCTCTAGAGCGGCTCCTCACTCCGATAAATCGAAAAGATTTAATCTATCTCACACCAGATAGGGAAAATATACAAGTGTGTAGAAACATACACTGAATTGGGTAGAATCAGAATGAGAATGAGAGCAAGGAGAAACATGTAGTTTCCGTTTTGGGTGAAACTTGATTATATTTACCATGAATCTGTGCACAAATCAGCCATAACGAAACAATGCATTTAAGCTTGTCTTGAATAGTTCCTGTGGGACGGGGTTAGGAAAGAAAATTGAGCGGAGAGGCTGTTGGCCTCCACGGGATTAATCTGTTGGTCGTGGGTGGTGTGTTTTAATCAAGCGGAGAGGGATTCGTCCTCCACGAGATTATCTTGTGGTCGTAGATGTTGTTTTGGCGACTTGTAAGTCTGCCGCGAGGTTTGTTGGAAGGAAGGTGGTGCTCGATTCTCTTCAAGGCTTATGAACCTTCTCAGCGAGCAAGTCCTGGCCGATGGATGTTTCATAGTGCCACTGTTGTGAGGAAATTTTACTTCCCTCTGTGGCCTTCAAGAAGTGTTGTTTTTCGAAAAGGTTCACAAGTTGTTCGAGGGAACAGGGAGTGTGTAATTGAAGGAGGAAGGGGGATTGTAGGTCGTTAATGAAGGGGGGGGATTCAGTTGGGACTTTGCTTGATATAGAAATCCAAGATCGCAATGGACTCCTCTGGCTTGATATAAGAATCAAAGATCACAATTGAATCTTCTGCTGGATTCAGTATAGAAGTTAAAGAGTTGCAATTAACTTCTCTGCTTGAGGTAAGAAGAATTGTTGCTCTTCTGCTTAAAATGTAACAGCTTCTGTCAAAGCAGTAGAATATTCTTTCTTAGAGTCAGCCTGTCTTCCAAAGGTGAACTTAAAAAGCCACAAGCTTGGCAAGATGCAGTGAGCAATCAAACAGTTAAGGATTATAACTGGTAGATCAATTGCCACTAACTAGAGAATGAGTTCAACTGGAGTAAGATTTGGGGAAATCAAACTGTACTATTACTTACACCAGCCTTTATATACTCTTTCCGTGGGAATTTATTTCTTAATTGAACTACCTTCAAATGACTTGATTTGACTCTTTGTGACTCTTTGTGACTCATAGTGACTCAGAGCTCTTAATGACTCACCGTGACTCTGAACAACTTGATTTGATCCATATCAGCTCCAGTTTTCTTGTACTCACTTCCTTGGTTCCCGTTAATACACGGCCACTGACAGCATAGGTGAAAGCAGAAATACAACCACCAACACCAAACACTATCAAGCCAGCACGCTGTGAGGGCTATAGATAGCCGGGCCACGCCGCACAAACCTCAGGATGCCGGACCAGGACGACCAGCCAACAACACAAGCCGTTAACCAACACCGCTGGATTATTACGCACCTCAAGACAATGGAGCGACCCGAATAAGCACAACCGCTGGATTAATACACACTTTCGGACGAACAAAGGAACCCAATAAGCACCACCGCTGGATTAACGGATGCCAACGCGCCGACCTCTAATACAGCGAATCTACGACACTCGTTCATGCTATCGCAATGTTTGCCCGGATACAGTCCCGTTCCACCTACGACCGCAACGGATACAGTCCCCGGCCTACGAGCCCACCGTCTGCGCAGCCCCTCGAACCGCTTGCTATCGCAATGTTTGCCCGGATACAGCTCCGTTCGGTCTACGAGCGCTGTGAACGTCGCTGACATGAACGAGCCGGCCGCTGGATTACTGCACGTGCAGGGAAACCTCGCCGTTGTTCAGGAAGGACACGCCACCTATAACCCTTGCCCCGCTGGAAGAGGAACGACTCAGACGGACAAGCAAAGGGGAGTGAGACATACGACGCGATATGTGCAGACGTTGAGTGGAAACAGGTGCAGAAGAGTCCGGCCAGCTCGGCATGGAAACGGTCCGACGGGTAACCAAACTGCGGATTGAGCCATTGAAGGAGTGAGACGGGGGCCTATCAGGGTCAGCAATGCGAAGTGAAGGTCAAGAAATCGACGTACAGACGCGGGATAATCTCGCGGGACTGGAAACAATACAGCGGCGCTCGAAGGAATCCAGCGACGGATAAGCCAGCTCGATGCAAGGTCCAGAGGGGAGTCGCGGTGCCGGGGAAATGTTGCGGCGCCGGGAAACAATAGCGCGGAGGACGAGAAACCTAATGCGAAGCTCGAGGAAATGTAGCGGCATCCAGAAGAACCCAGCGGAAGGCGGATGAGTCGAGCGAAGGTCCAGGAAATACAGCGGCATCCGGGGATCAAAGCGACTCGGTCGATACTTCGACTCAGTCCCCACGAAACCATTCGACAGCCGTGCGACCAAGACTTACGAAGCAAAACATGAAACACTTACCAACCCAGGTCTTACAAACCATTAGCAATCCGCTTGGCAAGGGTCTAGAGCGTACTCACGACTTGACATCCCAGGCCAAATGCGCGGGAATTGTGGAACTAAGCGTTCACACCCACAAACTATATCTACCACAACTGTAACCATAAGTAAACAGTTTACTGCGCCCCAATATACAGTGCAAATTTCAAGACACGGACACTGAGGACACCGGTATCGGGACCGCCCAATGAAAAGGGAACCACTATCTGCCACTCCACCACTTTTCGGACGCTATAAGGCTCGGCGTCGGTCGGCTCGCTATAGTAAACCTCGACGGACCAGAGCGTAGCCAGTTAGCTCTACGAGGGCGACCACCATTCGGAACCGCGCAATAACTGCGACACCCAGACGTATACCAGGACGTTCGGAGGACTTCCTGTAGCTCGGTCGCCGTCCAATATCTCGAATCCGCAAGCACGACGTGTACAGACCATCCCATACAAGCGGCACTATGGAACATCCATCGGCCAGGACTTCCTCACTGAGAAGCACCATAAGCCTCGAAGAGAATCGAGCACCACCACCTTCCTTCCAACAACTTCGCGGCAGGCTTTCGAGTCGCCAAACAACATCCACGACCACTGAATAATCCAGCGGAGAACGAATTCTTCCCTGCTCGATTATAAACACACCACCCACGACAGCAGATTAATCTCGCGGAGGCCAACGCCCTCTCCGCTCGATTACCCCTACTAACCACTTCCACAGGAACTACACAAGCACGAGCTTTTCTAGCCCTGTTGGATTTATATATATATACACACACACACACACACATACACACACACAATTTAACACAGTTTCCACCGTTGCGAACACAATCCCCAGAGGACGACTCGACTGAGACTTGATAGTACAAAAGCCATATTTTGGAAATCTATCTCTACGAACGCCCGCAGCATCACAACGCGCGAGGTCGGGGCTCCACGGAAAGTGTATCCGTGCTGCAATCTGGCTGAACGGCGTCGAAGAGAAAGCAATCGCTACCGCGGGTATCATGATGAAGAACCAGTATATTGGCGCGTCCAGCGCGTCTCCGAACATCGAGGTACGGTCCCAAATCCATCTCCATCTCCCTTCCTTCCACCATCGTCGTCGTACCTATCCATTGTCCCTCTCGATCCTCCAACCCAATCCCAATCCAATACCAAACCAAACCAACCTCTCAATCGTCGTCCATCCCAATCCTACCATCAAGAAAGCAAGCATGAATACGAAAGCCTGCGTCAAGATCGCCATCGACGCCAACGGTAAAGGTCGAGGTCGTCCAGTCGTGGGTCGCTCCATCGTACGAGGGCGACGTTCCAAGGTTGGTAAGGTGCATCAGCGCAAAGCGAAGAGTCAAAAGAGCGAAGTAGTGGGGTCAAAGGTGGGGTATTATTCCCTCCTCGACTACAAAATCGGTGGGCCTTATATACCCCCAGATTACATAATCCTGCCTACGTGTCCTCCACGTCCGCAGTCGTGCTAGAATGCTCTAGAACGCGCTAGACGCCTCTCTGCGCTCATCCTGCTCATCCTGCTCGCCCTCTGGGATGCACCAAACTACTGCATCAAAATCAAGAAATATGTGGCTTTGACGCGTGTTTCATGCGTCCAGTGATTGCCCGCTCATCACCGTGAGGTGAACTTAACAGCTTTGTGGGTGTCTTTTTCCACACACAACACCGCTTGTATACAATGGTCTGTACACGTCGCGCTGTCGTGCATGAAAAATGTTTGGCATGAAACAGGGAATAATACCTTATCGCACATCTTCTTTAATTCCCAAGAACGCTACCTTGTAGACCAAGATTAGTCATCCATCAAATATGTCACCAGGTGTGACCTTTGTTATAGGTGTGACATTCACCGCTGGATCAAGTTTCGAGGCATTTGCAGAAAAGAGTCACGAGAGTCACGAAAGTCACAGGATGACCGTGACGTGACCGCAGCCCGCAGTCCACAGTCCGCAGCAGCTGGAATTAGTATATAAACGGAGCCCGCAGGGCGAATACGTACAGAATCCCCCACTCCCGAATCAACTTAGTATTCTTCTAGCTTACTCCCACCTGTGGAGCCCACATCCAGCCTTATATTAGAGGTGCCTACCCGCTGAGTAGTCACCTCTAAGATAAGGCTAGATGAGGGACCGCCATAGAAGTGAATAAAGTGACAAATAAAGGGTGGATAAAGTTGATAATCTAAAGGTACTGTAGCTCAATAAAGGTGAATAAACCTCGACCATATATAGACATGGGTGATCCCATAGCACTGAATAAAGTTGAATAGATTTTGGACTTAGGCAGCTGAAGACGGTTGCCATAGAAGTGAATAAAGTTGAATCAGGATAATGGACTAGGTCGGTACCATAGCACTGGATAAATGTGAATAAATATAGGCTACATAGAAGTGAATAAAGGTGAATTGAGTTGGGACTTGGCAGAGCCATAGAGGTGAATAAAGGTGAATAAATATGACCGGTTTGCCATACCGTGTCGGTACCATAGCATTGGATAAATGTGAATAAATATAGACCACATAGAGTCAATAAAGGTGAGTAAATCTCTAGTACGAGCAAGCGTCTATCAGGGTAGTGACCATGTGACCATTACTAAAAAAGGAATTTTTACCAAAGTTGGTCCAAAGTACTCTGTGACCACTCTTGATCACTAGTCTCTTGTTAGAGGTGGTGCCCATAGAAGTGAATAAAGTGAATCAATACTACTCATCATCACTATCTCTACGGTTTGCAGAGTCTAAGCTAAGTTTGGAGATTTGATACCAGGTTTCAGACACCAGTTCCTCCTCCTCCTCCTCCTCCTCCTCTGCATCATGATTCTCAGCGGCCTCCTCAGCTGTCTCGACAACTTCTTCCTCCATATCCACCTCATCTGCAGTTTTCTCTCTAGCCTCAACAGCCACACCGTGCTCCAAGGACCCCGTGAATCCGTCTCTCTTTGCCAGCTCCCAAAACTTCTGCATGTGTGTTGCAGCAAAGATCCCACGTTGCTGTCCATAACACTTCATCTGGACTGCAAGTGTCACCTCTCCCGCATCCCGAAGACCCTTCTCCATCCTCTGCAGATACTGCCGCTCATCTCGGATCCAAGTCACCACTCGGCAAATCTCAATATTCAGACGCTGAACCTCCTCCCGAGCACGTTCGATTTTGAAGAAGGAGTCCATGAGGAAGCGAAACATTGGCTGAGCCCATTTCTCTCCATCTACTCCATTTTCCTCACGAAGGAGATCAAAGTCTGAGAGGAATGTGTAGTTGACAACCTGCTCCCAGGAAAGGGTAGGTTTGGAAGGAAGCATTGCCGTAGCCGCAGTGTTGTAGCGCTCAAGTGCTGCTCGGATTGCCTTGGACCGTACTTGGAGGGCCTTGGCAATATGCTTCCGCCATTTTATAACCTTCACAATGTTATCTCAGACCATGATGTCAAAGCAAGACTCACCAGTACCCGAACGGTTCATCTTCGTCAATTCTAACAGCCGCTGGATTACCAAGAGCTCAAGCGCGTCCAGAGCTTTTCGATATGCATGCTTCCGCACGGCAGCGACTGTCTCAATCCACTGTCTCGAGGTTGGCGTCCAGGGAACGATAATGTCAAGCTTGAGCTCGAGCTCATCAATAACATCACGTTCTTGGGCTAGCTTCCCTCGAGCATGACGTAGCTGGATTGGTAATTTTACTGCCTCTGGATCAAAGTCGGCATCCGGAGCATTGGCAGCCCTTGACACAAGCTCAAGTTTCTTCACCTTGTCTCTATCATTACGTCAGATGAATGTATCCAGTCAGAGTCCAAGACTTACACAGTTGCATGGTGCTGCTCCATCCTCCGCACATACTCCATCTCCATAGTCTCCACCAGCTTCGATTTTGAAGACTCCTGCAGATGGAGGAGGAGGAATGCCTCCTCATCCCGCAAAGCCTGTTCGAAATCTTCAATATCCTCCATCCCGTGTCGGTACATGCTCTCCAGCAGATCTCGTTCTGTTCCAAGGACAGCAAGTGCTGACCGGTACTTCTTGCAGAACAATGCACCTTCTCAAAAGATTAGAAGGTTCCCTATCAAGGACGGTTACACATACTCAGGCTGCTGTACGTTTAAAAGCTATCATTGTGCTTGAAGTAGGACACAATTTCTTGCTGGCGGTGGAATCGGCTGGCGTATCGACCATGACCGTGTGTAAACCCGGTCCCGTATGTTTACTTACATCGCACGGACTCTTACTTACTAGTCACGTCACGCATCATCACTTCTTGATCTCTGCTTTCATCTGTACGCGTACTCTGGCAATCCATCCCTGCACAAGGGTCTTCACTTAGCTGGGTTCTCTGCTTGATTAGTGTTTCCGGGCTTAGGTACGCCTGTTTTCCACCGTGCAAGACCATTGGACCGCGAGAAGCATCGCTCGCAGCCCTCAAGGTCTTCCATGCCCATCCCTTTAACATACGTTGCGAGATGGGCGTAACTGGCAGAGGCGGTTGTGCGCGTGGCTGTGGAAGGACCCAACGAGGCACCATAAACACAGACGCTGTGCCTCAGCACCGAGCTCACTCTGTGCGACGGTCGTCTTGAAGCTACAGCCAATATCGTAGCCCAACGCAATGAGTTCCCCGAAGTGCTTGAGCAGCGCCTCGGTCATTGCAAGCGGATACTTCATTCTATATCTGTCAACCAGTGTGAATGAAAGAAGGAAGTGAGCTCACAATTCACCGCTCTGTATCATGTCAGCAATGAGCAGGACAAACCCGTGTCTGCAGAGACACAAGAATATGCCCGTCTCATTGAAGACCGCCCACATCTTGGCGGGGTAACGTCCTCGACCATGTTGTGCCATCGGCCGGCGCATGGATTAGATTCTCCCTATGGCAGCGGTCAGGTCGCACCAAGTGAAATAGCGTCGGCACACACCTCGGTTGGTAGCAGGTTTCCAACCCGCCTTTTCGCCCAACCAACCACCACTGTCCACGAGAGGATATACCCGTCACCGCCATCGCGGTTATCTTCCCTTTCCACTGACTCTCCGATGACACCATCCTCATCGACACGCCCCCGCCGAAGCACTCGTTTCAGCGAGTCGTTCCCATCCATGGTAACCAGCATCTCGAAGATGAGCTTCTCCTCACCCTCGAGCTTGTACATGCACGCGGGGCAGGTCTGTGTTAACCTCCAGACGGCATTGTCCCTTCCCAATGTGTCCAGCACCAACTTCTCCGAACGGCGGCGTAGGTCGAGGTACAAGTCGTACGCGATTGAAAACTGTGTACGCAGGTAGGGGCGGAACGGAACCTGTAAAGTCTACGTCAGACAATTGGCCGGCAAGCAAGATTGAAGACGACACACCAGATGGAGGTCGCAGAGCGACTTTACAAAGGCGTCAATCGCGTACTGTGGGCACCGAGCGTGTGCGACCCGATAAAATTCGAGTGCTTGTACGGTAATGACAACGGAGGGCTTTTGTGGGGCGCAGGAATCAGGCCACGGGCAATGAGGGCGGGAAGCAATCCATTCGATAGGTCTAGTACAAGTGTGCGAGATTTACTCTCTGTGAATCTAGTGAGAGACGACCAGACGAATGACAGTCGACACGCACCAAAGACATCCACTACCTTACGGTAATAGTTGTCCCACCAACCGCATTGTCCCAGCGCCTTGCCAGTCCGTCACCTCTGTCCTCGTGAACACCCCAGGCCAGATATGCGGGGAGTAGGTGCGGTATTTCATATTCGAATTGCCAATTTCATCGGTGGGTCCGGTCACGCCATGTACGGGTGTCTTGACGGCGAGCTCTAGAACGGGCTGAGAATGAAAGAAAGAAGAGGAAAACTCAGTAGACACACCTTGTACGCACATCGTCTTCGATGTCATGGAGAATGTTCAAAAGCTCCTCCCCCGCATGACTTGAGTCGAAAGTCGTATTGCCTTGGAGAACGTCTTCAACGGCCTCGAGGTCTGGGTGTTGACCGGCATCAGAGCCATCATCGTCGTATCGTGGTTGGCGCTCAAGGCGTTCTTGGCGACTGCGTGCTGCAGGCCGCATTAGAGGCCCACGTATGAATGAATTATCAACGTACCGCGAACTTGGGTGCATCGCTCCTCTTCAGCTTTACGTTCATATTGCTGCTGCTGAATAGGGCCCAGAGAGGTCGAGTGCAGCTGAGAGCCGCGGGTTGCAGACATGATGGTGATACGCCATCTTGCCATGTTCGGTCATTGTGCAATGAGAGCGGAAGGTGAATGAGTGAGTTGGATCGACCCAAAAATGCTAAGTCCACAGGTCTCGTGCCGAGTCATGCCAGGTCACACATCGGCTGTTTCCTCGACGCGACTACCACCACCACGATGCCCCGCGTGCCTGTTGACTCAATCGCGCTCGCATGCAGCCCCGATCCGACCCTCTGGACGGCCCTCTGGCTCCACAAACCCTGGTACATCCTCAGCTTTCCGTGCCAGCATTCTCGACAATGGAGGCTGCACTTGGCTACCGGCGTCTTTCTTTTGTTTCTTCTGCGACGAAGGCCGCACCTGGCTATCCTAGCATCCTCTTTACACCATTATATAGCACTTTACATTTGTTTGACCCGCGCTAACCAATATCTTTGCAGAGCCGACTTTCACCGCCCGCAAGACGCGCTCTAGGGCGCATTTCTCGCCTTACGAGCTGGTAATCGATGACTTCGACCTTGACGCGCTACTGCTACTATCCCAATGATTGGCCGAGCAAGGCGTGTACGGCGATCAAGACGACCCCGATGCTGTTGTGCTCCCCGGGCTCCCCCTCCCTGACGACCATCCTGCACCCAGCACTGTCGAACCAGATCCCATCTCCACTCCTACGACACTCCTCACGCCCCCAACGGCCTTCGTCAACTCACCACCACCCTCGCTATCTGCGGCCGCTAACTCGAAGCTCAAGAAGAAGGCGAAGCGAGGCCAACAGCGTGCAGCCGCCCAGGCCATGTCCTCCGCACCATACCTCAAAGGTGTGGGGCTCAAGCGAGTGCGCGATGCTGCGAAGCGCCAGATACGGCTCGACGCCGACGCCGCTGAACTTCCACACATCATCCCAGCGTGGACTGGCCATCCCTACCAGACGCAGCGCTACACCCGATGCGCTGACATTCGATCTCGACGCAACAGTGCTAGAGGGTGCGGAGTATACGCAGGAGGAGGTTGATCGCCTGTCGAAGGCCTACGGGCTGCACTACTTGCGGTGGAATGGTGGTTATTTCGATTCTCCTCCATGATGCTCACATCCACCTAGCGATACCATCCCCATTATCGACCTACCCCGCCGCCTGTTGGCTCTCCTCGCCGGCCAACCTCGAGGAGAAGCTCGAGCACCGGCGGGCGGAACGCGCGTTTCCGTCCCTCGCGCGGGTGTCTCGCATGGAGGCGGACAGAAGGTACGGCTATCCACTTTCGCCATCTTCTTTTATCTTTTTGCAGGAACCCGGTGAACTTCTCGTCGTTGGCGAGAACAAGACCGTCACCGATGAGCTACTTGCCCACGATGCATTCAAACACATCGTCGGGTTCACTACCTGTACGCCATTCGTTTTGGTTTTCATTCTACTTGTTCTTACATTTTACTGCAGATATATTCGGCCTATGGATGCCTATGCTCTTTGGGGCGTACTCGTCCGCGAAGGAGACGTTCGGCAAGTGCATGCCCGCTCTCCGTTGGCCATTTGCAGGCAGCGTCTTTGCTGCCTGCACTTGGAATTTTATTACCACCGTCTGGGCGGCACACGTCGACTGCGTAAATCTAGCCTGGGGTTGGTGTGCCATTACCGCCCTAGGTAGATTCAATCCTGATCGAGGTGGGCACCTCATTATATGGTGTCTCCGCCTCATCATCCGCTTTCTGCCGGGTTCCACCATCTTCCTCCCATCTGCGTTGCTCATGCACTCGAATACACCCATCCAAGACGGCGAGACGCGGAGCTCTTTCGGGCAATACAGCGCGGGTGGGCTGTTTCGCTGGATTGACCAAGATTTCAAGACCCAGGAGGACTTTCTGTGAACGGCGTCGGATGAGCAGTTAGAAGCGGCACGGGTTCGGGCAGAGACGAGATGGGAGGAGGGCATTGGACACTTTACTATAATCGATGATTTGTTCTCAGAATAGACTATTAGACTTGTTTTTTATTGTCCAATTCTGAATTCATGCGAGACTTGACCCTTACAATGCATGTCCGAGATCCCAGATGAAGCATCGTACCGCCTGGTTTTTGGAATAACTTTTCATCTAGATTGAGTTGAGCCCTGAAACAAGTTGTGGTGGGATGTATAGACTGCCCGAAGCTTAGTATGCGAAAAATAGTCCACCCCAAGTACCTTTTACTTTTCGCAAATTTGAGGTCGAGTTCTTGAATCCACAGTTTGGTTAGACTCAAATTGAGACGTCTCAGTTTCATTCGATTGCTAACCCTCCAAAAATTTGACAGATTTCGGAAGAGAAACTTCCAATGTACATCATAGGCCATATCCCGCATGTCCACCATTGAGTTCTCAGCCTTGGGAACGATAGAATTCGACTTTTGACAGTATCTTGATTCTTGCTCGATTTTTCTGTCAGCGTGTACTGGAGGTGAATGGTGTTGATCTGAGCTGTCCAGGAGCCATATCTGGACAATAAGTTGAAGAAATCTTGCTTCCAGACGCATAGATCCTCGGGTTATTCTGCGGACAGTGTGAGAGTGGTCTGTGTGCAATATCGTGGTACTAAAAAATGCTGTGAGTCTAAAATTTTTTAGAAACAGACAGGATTAACCTCTATTAGTCGTAGGTACTTCGAAAAATATTATCGCACTCGTAGATGCTCTGATATACGGCTTTCTCTGCTCCATCACCCCACAAATTGCCATTTTGGGCGACGGGCGTTTATCGCCGGGGCTTCAGCCGACAGGCGCTTAGCCTACAAGCGCCCAGAAATCACGCTTCTGACTTGAGTCACAGGCTACTCTCTTACTCTCTCCCTTCACCGCCAACGGAAGGCTTGCCATCCGGCTTAAAGCTCCGCACGAGTGGTGATACCCGTGGGTGGCAGCACAGGTACCTCTACCCTTCACCCGCAGGTATTAATACCTGCAGGTGGAGGTACCCGTTTCCCACGGATGGCAAGGGTACAGGTGTTGACGCTGATGCTGAGGGGTACCTTTGGCACATCTACCAACCTATGATTGGGCCTCAAAAACATGCCATCCGAGTGGTATTCAGGTGCGATACAGGCTTGCCAAGGTATATCAAATTATTTCTCAGCCATCTGACTTGTTTGATTAGGTTCCCATTGACTTTGGACCCAGCAAACCCGCAGGTACCTGAGACCTTCACCCGCAGGTATAAATACCCGGGGGTGGAGGTACCTGAATTCCCACGGATGGTGGGGGTGAGGGTCTCAACTTTGGGCCTAAAAACCTGCAGGTGTCTGCAGGTACCTCACCTGTGACACTCGTGAGGAGCTTTAATCCGGCTCTACGACTGCTGCAGGCAGCTTGCCCAATATCTGTACAACTGCTTCTCGCCGCTCATCTGCGCTTGCTAAGCTTATTTTGTAGTCTATTCCCCTTTCAATTTTACGACTCAAGCATGTGGTATACGGCTCGGGACAGTCATACAACCTGCTGCTGCAAGCCACAGCGTAAGTTTCCATTGTCTTCTCCGCTTTGCAAGTCTAAATTAGCGATATTGTCCTCCAGACACGATCTGTGAACCCATCTTTCGGCGTTCAGAGAAATGCACCAACGACGATGCCCACGACCGCCATTCAACAAGATACTGGTATGTCGTGCTCGGCTATTGCATCTTCACTCATCTGTGCGTTTTTTTTTGCATCTCTGAACGGTACTGACTCTAAATAGTCAGGATGCAGAATCCGTTAGCAGCCTGTTCATCCGCTTCAGCACCAAGGCCGCTGCTGTCAATTACTGGCATGGCTGGTGTCGCTACCACCACACCGAACAACATCCGTGCGGCCATGCGCCCATCTTCGAGCCCGACCGCCTCACCCTGCCTCCGTCCCTTCTCCCGACGCCAATACCATTTGTACAAGACCTACCGCCGGCTTATTCGCCCAAAAACTGGAACGATGTGGTCAAACGTCAAGTACGGGCAGCACCGAGGTCAACGGCAATGACTTCTCCCTCGTCTGCAGTCTCCACACCCTCCTTGACCTTTTCCGCCCCTTCCTCTTCCTTCAACGGTCCTCCATCCACCTCTGCGTCCTCCCCTCCCTCCTCCCCTCCATCCACAGTTGTCTCGGGCGACGACAACGTCCACAACATCAGCGACTTGGACGACGACGAAGAGCCGGACACGCTGCATGCAGGCGACTTGGAGGACGACTTGGACGATGACGACGACGAAACACCGGAAACGCTCCGCGCGAATTATGAGGAGATGGGCTCTGGTAACGAGGCAGAGCAGCGGCTTCTCGATGGGCACGTTCGTTTGCGCCAGGCAGAATGGCGTGAGCGTTGTTGGAGGGAGCTGACGCTGGAAGAGGAAGCAGCAGTGGGCTTGCTAGTCACGGCAGAGAGGGTTGCGCAGGTTATGAATGGCGCAGAATTGTGCGTCTATTTCTTGGCGCTATCACTGTATTTTGCTAACGTATTTCAGCGGCCAAGAAATGGCCTCTCTGCCTTCTCGCAGACCTCCAGCGCCGTCGCTCTCTGTCAAGAACGGAGTCTGGGCTCCACAGTCCCAAGACACCAAGGGCGAACCAGAGTGCTCTCCTCGCGATAGCGAGTCTCGAGAGGCTCCGTAGGGTTGTGTACGATAGAACCCGCAGCCTCAGCGGGGTCTAGGGGTCCAACGGGACGCGAGTCGGAATGATCGGGTTCTACGACGAGCACTCGGAGTCTAGAACCCGACGGCGTCGAAGGGCATCGAAGAAGGATGGAAAGTCCGATACGAGACCATGGAGAGTAAGCCGTGTATTAGACTCGGTAGAAGCTAGAGCTCCTAGCTTCTACCGCCCCTTCTTATACTACAGGGTATGTATACTATCAATCGGTATCCTATCAATCCCTCCTACGTGTCCAATCCACTCCTCCCTGTCAAGCCGCGACAGCGGTCGTCCCACCTGTGTAGCCTGCTATTCACTGCCTACTATCAGTGTCATTGCGGCGCATTGACACTGACAAGCCACAGCATTGTCAGTGGTTCGCGGGTAGCGAATAATTAGTGGATATACCAGTGAATAATGTTGATAATTCTGGGGTCTTGGAGTGTTTTAGTAGCCAAGTCTGCTTCACTGTGGCTTGTCAGTAGCCTATGGGTAGTGAATAATTGTTTTGCACTCAAGCCTGCTCCGCTGTGGCTTATCAGTGCCTCATGGGTAGTGAATAATTACTTGCAGGCAGGTCTGCTGCTTGTCTGCTGCTTGTCAGTACCACATGGGTAGTGAATAATTCTGTGCTATTTTTCTACTCAGGCTATACTAGTCGTCCGAAAAAGGTAATTTCCAGTATTAATACTCGTCCATGTGATCAGCAAGGTTACCACGGTCAGCATGATCAAGGCCAAGCATGGAGATTTGAAAGCCAA